>CM056173.1:42137065-42370948 GCA_029691765.1 Entomobrya proxima | reverse complement strand
GAAGGACTGCTGGCAATGGCATGTAACAATTTTTAACTAGAAGAAGAGTAGTGGTAGATTGGCGCATTGGTACACTCGAGACGCCAGTCTGTCTGCGTCGATAATGGCGGGAGGTGGTGGGAGGCGACAGTGGCGGGGAAAAGCGGTGGCGGTGGTGGCGCGCGGTTTGTTATGCTTTATATGCTATGAATGTTGATGAACGTTGATGAAAGTTAATGAAAACACGCATGTTTTTTATAAAGCTATTTTATTGCTCAATAATTATATTTAGGCTTACACGACAAACACCTTGGAAGGTTGCCTCTAAATTTCACAAAAGGCTTAATCCTTTCAAGGTAAAAATTACTTACTAAATTGTCATTATAATTAGTATCGTTAACTTTAAAAGACTCTACAATTTTACAATATGGTATGCTTGCTAAACGTTGATGTATAAAGTATAAAGCAAATTGGCCACATACATCAGAACCATTACTTTGATATTCTGCACAGTTTTCTAATACTTTTAAATCGCCGAGGGCTCTAAAATATTTATTATACATATATACAGAATTACCATAACTATCAAATACTTCGTAATTGTCATATTCTATAGAAACTATAGCTAACCAATGTTGTCCTGGATATCCCTTTGTGTTTATTATAAAAACCTTGGGTGCTTTACCAGAAATTACACAATTTATCCCATCTGGGCCAAAAACTCCATACGACTTTATTCCCTTACCTACAAGTAAATATTCTAGTGCATGCAAAATATCATTTGAATTCATTGTAGAACAATACCATTAGGACTAATACTTAATTCAACTCGATACTGGGACAAAATAATAGCAGTTATTGCTTCTGACGCACCAGCCTCTCCAAAGTTAAAATTTATTGATAGGAAACCTTGATTGTTGCTATTTTGATTTTCCAAAATTTTAAAACAAAATATTGTATTTCCTTTCATGTAATTGTTACGGTTTAATCCAATGCTGTCATAATTAATACCAAGCTCACTGACTAGGCGGTTATAAGCATTAAGGTATTCCGTATCATTTATATCCAGACTCATAAAGTCATTGGCAATATTATTTATTGTTACATTAATGTTGCTCAAACCAAATCGGGAAAAATTCCAGGGATTTTTTGTAATCTTTCCATTAAATGACTCTGTAGTCATAAGAGCCACCACAACGACTGATGGTAACTGTGATCCAGAATATAAATTATCGGCAGTGTAGTTGACAGTGCCGCTTGGTATTGGGCAAGCCCGCAAGTCTGTCTTTAGAAATGGATACTTTATGCTTGATCGATGTTCGATCTTTGATTTCACTTTATTTACATACAGAATGCACTGCTCAATTGAAATCTTGTATTTTTTGCTGTCAGTAGTTACTAGAGCAAATCCGTCAGGTGCTCTCTTAAACTTTAGTCTAATTTCAACATCTAGAGGTAGAGGGCTCTCTGAACAGAAAATATCGTCAAAAATGGCAGTAATAATTTCGCAGCTCTTACTGTCAGCAATATACTTTTTACGTGATTCTACGGATATATTGTTAGATATACTATTTGGTGAATTGTCGTGCACATATATACAATTTGCAAGTTCATTAGACTTATAGTTTATTGGTAGGCTTAGTAGAGTCTTCAAGTAACTCTGAATGTGGTATAAGCTAGAAGAACTAACTAAAGACCCGGCGATCCACACCTGTACTTGTTCGAATATAGCAGCACCTAGTAAATTGACGGGGGCCACTGGGCTGGTTGATGTTAGCAATGTTCCGTCTTCCTCTTGTATTTTAACTTGCATATACAAGTAACAAGATTTCCAGTTTAACTGATGCTGGGGTATAGGTTTGATCTACAAAATGTCATTTATATTAGAGACTACGTATATTTTGTAATTGTAAAATTTAAATTACTCACCAAAAAGTCCAAATCAGCACTAGAATCCGAAAGATTTGAACTGGAATAAACCTTTTGGTAAACACTAGACTCAAAATTTGAATCCATCCTTAACTTTCTTCTTTGTCTTGCAGCCACGTTTAACACATTTACGATTACCACTTCCAACAAGATCTGATTTTGTTCTGACAGTTTTCCCAGTTCTTTTTCGTTTTTTACCCGTTTTTCCCTTCAAGCTTCGACGTTTTCTTTTCTTGGACGGGGATGATGTCACCATCCAAGTAGTTGAAGCCACTTGAGGCATTAACCCTTTCATATTGATTTTAAGCTTAGAACAATTATTATGTCTTCCTGAAATGGAATGTATTCACCAGCTTCATCCAACACCTCTACGTTTATTGAAGTTAGTTCATGTGTACGCACCAAAGGACAATATAGAACTGATTGGAACTGCACATGTACGTCCCTTTCATTATGGTGCTCGTGGTCGATTATTCTTAGTACATTGTCGCGTCTGGTGTTACATACTTGTGGTTGTATACAGTTTATTTTTAGAAGAATCTTTTTTGAACCACGAAAGCAATCTATCCTGTTGGATTTAAACCCGTTTGTTATATACACTTTATCTATTCCAAACATGCGTTTTAATTTATTGGACAAATACACTCGTTGATCCTTTGTTTCGTTCTTTAACTCTATAACATCATCGTCTTGTTCAAAATTAACATCTGTTATATTAGCTGAGACTAGTGCTAAATTTAAACTTGATACCAGCCCGGAAACGGATTGCTCATCGGGTTCGTCCAACTTGCATATAATTGGTTTAGAAAGTTTAACTATATCAAATGAAAAACTTTCGTTTGTGTTTAGAGAATTATACACACTGTCATTGTAGGGATTTTCTGCTACCACTTCATTTGTATAGTATATGCTGTGTTCAAAACCCATTACCTTTTTAAATTTATCACTGAGACGGATTGCAAATCCATCAGTATAAGTTGACTTGATTTCGTAATACACACTTCCATTTAAAATCAGCTGGTGAATAGATATTCCCAATTTGGTCTGCGAAGCAGTCAAATTAAATATTGTTATATCTGCACTAATAGATGTCGTTTTTATTAAATTACAAGTTAGGTGGGATGCATGATCTTTTTCAACTACAATTACGTTATCGTCTCTACTGTAGCCAAACAAGTTTTTGACAGGCGTATAAAATATTTCGGTTAATCCAATCTTACATGGTCCTGTAACAGGTATTGGGGTTAAAAAATTGATACAAAAATTTGAATGTGTAAAAGTAGAATTGTCTTTTTTACACGCATCACTAGATATCACAATGTTTATTGGATCCATCATGTCACTCTTAACAGTTCTCTTTCATAAAATCCTCCTAAAATTTCTGTTTTACCATCTGTATCATAAAGAACATATGAGACAGGTTTTGTAGTTAGTACTTGTTTTATTGTGTACACTTGGTCACCGAATCGTCTAGTGGAACCTTTTTCAAACGTCTTTTTCACTCGACTTATACGAACTTTTTGCCCAACTTCAAGACGTGGCTTTAAAAACGTTGTTGTTGAATATACTTGGTAAAGTCTATTCCAGATTTCATCAGCATTTTCCTGTTTATGGGCATAATTTGGTGAGCGTTTTAATATGTAATGTACAGTACCATTGTAAGAGTTTACTACATCCGTCAAAACGTGCTTCCATTTGTTGTTTCCTTGATGCGTAAATATTCTAGCCAAACGTTGGCGGAAACTACCAATCACGCGCTCGCAAATTGATGCTAAAAACGTTTCTAGATTAGCGCAATATTGAAACGTTTAATGTAAAAGATCGTTTTAAATATTACCTTTTATTTCAGACTTTGTATGAAACCAGATAACGTTCTTTTCCTTAAGAAATGCTTGTGTAATCTTTGAGGTGTACTCAGTTCCTAAAGATATAGAGCATTTATCATTTAGTATTCAATTTTAGTAGTTTATCTTTAGAGTAAATAACAAAAAAACCTACCTTGGTCAGACTGTAAGTATGCAGGGGTCTTTTTCATATCTTTAAACAACTTTTTAAGAGCCAAAATTATATGACTTGGGCGTTTGGTTGAGAGAGGGTACGCCCACACTTTCCTGGAAAACGTGTCACAAAATATAATGATATAGTTGAATGGTTTATTCTCTTTTGCAACTGACCGCATGTCCATCAAATCGGTACAAATCTGCCAACCAGGAAAGTTTGTGACAACTTTTCTTCGGCTAAAACGTTTTGGCGCAGGAAAAAAACTGTAATATTCTTTTAGTTTTAAAAGTTCATCTTGAACAGGCTTTTTATTGGCTAGACCTCTAGTTTTTGTAAATGCATCAGCACCAGTAAAGGATCCGGGAAATTTTCGATTGAGATACTTTTTCTTTATATCAGACATATTTGATCACGACCCATGTGTGTGTGTGTGTGTGTGTGTGTGTGTGTGTGTGCGGGCCCAGTTATTTTAATATTCCAGATTCTTTTGCTGACATCCATCTACAGTTTTTGTGTTTTGGGTTGCGTGGACGTTTTTCTAAATTTACATCGGCAAAGTTTTGTTGTTTTAAGGCATTCAATACTATATTCAAACCTTTTGTATTCAACTTGTGTGTTGCTACAGATTTTGTAAGAAAGTTTAAAATATCCACCATGTTTGTATTTGGATACACCTTGTTATTATGTTTAATTTCAAATGTAGGCGTCCATTCAATTTCTTCTAGCTTGAGAAGATTTAGAATTTTCCGTGCTGCCGGTCTTTGTTTCATTGACAAAAATTCTAAAATGTCAACCTTTTCTTGGGGTATAAATGTTGTTGATATGCTTTCAACATGTGTCCCTTCCCCAACTATTCGGTTGTAGAGTGAAACCGGGATGGCTTTATATATTTCAAAGCTACTCATTTTGACTTAAAATACCACAAACAAACCCTTCAAGAACTTTTGACAGAAATGTAACAACTAGTAAAACAATTAGCCTGGAATGCTTTATAAAAAAGTTTTTAAGTTGACGTATACTCCACTTTCGTTTCACGAAACGGCTTATAACTGTTTGATATCGCTTAAATCTTTTTTCTTCACTTTTTGTAGTAACAAACTTTTTATAGTTTATGATTAATTCGGACAAATAGCCAATCTCGTCGTCGCTAGAATTTTGTATGATCTGTTTCAATTTCCCTAGTTTAGCATTTGTAAATGTCTCAAAGTACTGTCGTCGTTCATTTGAATCCATGACTAATTATTTAGTCGTTTTGTTTCTCTTCGGTATCTGATGCTAACGTAACCGTGTTGCATGTTATAACACTCCTCACATTTGTACATAAATCTAAGCTTTGAATACGTAAAGTTTCTTAAAATCTTTTCATGTAAAAGTTTAACGGTCTTTGGTTTTAAGGAATTTTTACCACAAAACTCACACTTGTACTTTTCCATTTTGATGCTTTAGTGCTGGTGACTATTTTAGGACTGGAACATAAATGTTTGTTCCTTGCTTTATTTCAACACTGTCTCGGATTCGCCATTTTGGGTTTTGATGAACAGACAGATCTATGAACAGATAGGCCCTGTTGGATTTTGCACTTATAAAATCGTAAACGTCACGAAGAAACTTGGGGTATTTAGGGTACATTTCGTAACTTAATCTATCCACTATTGACGCATCACGACTATTATGAAAATACAACAGATAGTCTGCTTGCAGAGCCGCTGTACGCAAAAGAGGGGATGCATACAAGTGATGGAGTACTATAATAGCGCTGCAATTTAAGTGATGCACATCTCTGGTACAGAAATCAGTTATTCGTTTACGTAATGGCCCAGTCAAAGCTGATTGCAGGTCGTCAAACACAAATAGTGTGTTTGGTTTTATAGATGTTTGGTCAAACGTAGGTGTAAATTCAATTTCCGGGTGGTTTTGTTTAAACAAATGATACTCTGACGTATCAATTCCATAAATATAAACTACTCGATCAATGGTTCCTTGAATAAACTGTTGTCGTCTGTGGATTAAATCTAATATAATTGTCGTTTTTCCAATTTTTGTCCTTCCCTAGAAGAAAAAAGAAATTTATATTTAATTAGTTTATCGCTAGATTTACGTTTAGTGTGTAATTAGAGTTTTACCACGACAAAAAATGAGAATGGGTGCACAAGTTGACTTTGGAGAAAATCAGGGTCCATCTTTCTACTTTACTCTTCAATTGGCATATGAGCAGCATACACTGCGTGAACGCTGCTCATATTCCAGCTTTACTTACGTTTGCTGTGAATAGCGAAAAAGAAATCCAGCTCCAAAACAACCAGCTAAAGTCTCAAAAACACCATTGTATAACTACTACCACTTCCCTTTGTTTACCCAATCCATCAATGTCATCTTTCTTCCGGTCAGCGCTTTTAGCCGTTTATTGACATTTTCCATCTTTTCCTTTTTTTCTCCCATACTTCAAGCGTTGTGATATGCAATGTTCTCTCTTGCAAAGATTTTTCCTTTTCTCCCACACTTCAAGATTTGTGATCTCCCATGATCTGCGTTTTTTATTGCAAAGATTTCCCCTTTTCTCCCACACTCTAAACGTTGTCATCTCCCATGTTCTACATTGTTTTTTCAAAGATTTCCCCTTTCTCTTCTCCAGCTCATATACTACTACACATTTTCATTGTTTTTCATATCTCTCGTAAACTGCTAATACTTTGCTTCAGTGATCTGTTGTTTTGCAAATTTGTACGTATACTTGACTATCAACAGATTTTAGTATGCTTTCACCCAGCAAAGAAGCATCAACTTGTTTTGTGCGACAAAATTGACAAGTTTGAAAGTGACAGGGGCATTTTAGAGGTTTAATCATAATAATAAAAACATATTATTATGTTATTTTAAAGCTTTGATATATTTTTTAATCTGTACATTTGGCTTTAAATTGGGGAAAGTGATTTTTAACTGGGAATTAATCAAACATGAAAGTGGGAATTAACGAGGTAACAGTGAAAGCATTAGCAATAAGATTGTCTTTGAGTAGGTACACGTCATAGTTATATAGACATATACCTTTATAGAACCTATACCACTATAGAGCTCTTAAGCATATCAATACTAAAACGTTCTATACATATATCAGATTTTTTAAGCTCTTGTTTCAGCTTGAGCTTACGCTTTAATGCTTTTATGGCTTTATGAACGCGCGCCACCACCGCCACCGCTTTTCCCCGCCACTGTCACCTCCCACCACCTCCCGCCATTATCGACGCAGACAGACTGGCGTCTCGAGTGTACCAATGCGCCAATCTACCACTACTAAGAAGGCAGTAGTGTAATGGAAGCGATGGAAATAGAACAGAAGAGCATACCTATTTACTACACTACACAGGCCAGATAGATGGATAGATACACTTTTTGTCGTAGAGTACTTTTTCATTATTGCTTCATGTTCTATTTCAACAAAGAAGTGTATGGTTCGATAGTTCGATCCTTCCTAGTTACTAGTTACTACTTAATGCTTACTGTATTTTCTACCTTATAATATGCCTTCTTCATAATCATTATTTTCACGAGCTCTCATCAAATATTGAATGGAAAAGACACAAAATCACGCTCTTTATTGCGCCTTTGTCCTTACTGTATATTGAGACGTGTAGTTCTGGAAATAGTGACAGGGAAGCAGTAAGCAGTACTTGACACTTAAAATAGAGAAGTGTATTGAGTCTGGATTAAGAAACGTTTCTCTGTTTAGTCTTTAGTGCAGTAAAATAAAGAGCAGAGATTACTAGAAAATTAGAACACGGTGCAGTAGCAACGTGTAATGACTTTTTGTCCTCTCATCTGATCGGATCGAACTGAATAATGCTTATCTTGTCCACTTTAATGTTTTAGCCTTTAGTACACTTAAAACCTAACTTGATCTAGTCCACTTAATTACTTTTGAAATTTTTATTGTTGTCCATTAAAAACCCTAATTCTGATTCAGACTGATTCTTGCTAATTATTTCTGTAGTTTTGTTTCTCTGATCTGTTATTAGGTCATCTTGATTGGCTTGTGGAATCTGAACTCGAAATTAGTGGACAACTGCTGTAATAGCATTTATTACTTTCATCGAAATTATTGCGTTTGTAAGTGAAAAATACAAGCTAAAGCGTTGATGATATGATCATCGAACATATGACATAAGTCTCATGTTTCATGTAGCTTTCTTTTGTTTGTGTCATAGGTAATATCGAAACTTTGAGTTCAGCCCGTTATTAAATATCTCCATTGGAAGGTTCGGAGCCTTGGAGGTTGTCAACAGAATGAAGAAGGTGAGACGATGCATTTTATGACAATGTAGACTAAGTTTAATATCTTCAACCAGTTATATAATAAGCTTGTGTACAATATTAACTGACTTTGTGGTTTACTTGTAATTTTAATTTATAGTCCAGGATGGAGCAACAAAAGCGGAAGCGCCTGATAAAACTTGCTGCTGCAAGAACCCGTCTTGCGAAGGAAAGAATGGCGGAGTATAATAGGAAACGAAGACTAATAGCGTTAAGACAGCGACGAGCCAACCTTCTCAGGGAATTAGCGTTCAAAAATTATATCGTACAGAGGTTAGAAAACCTTTTGTATGCCAAGTTGTATGCCTCTTTGGTATAATTTTTGTAATTTCATTTCCACGAGAAAAAGTTTTTGTATTTTTTGACAGTTGTATTTTTTGCTAAAAGTAGTTTCTCTTTTAGATTAGACTCTTGTATGAGGTGAAGTGTTCATTATTTTAATAAATAGTAGAAATTGTACAGAGGAAACAATGCGTGGCGGTATTCTTTCTTCTTATATTCCAGTTTTAGTTTTTAGCTACGCGTGAAAATGAATTCAAAATTAGTCTCTAGCCCCTCTCTGCCTCTTGTCTGCTGAGTTCATAGGCAACCCACCGAGCCAGTGTCGGTTCAATCAAACACCAGTCAGCTAACTTATGATGATGAGTTGTTGATGACGATGACGTGCCCCTATTTTGAACAATTATTGTTGTTGATGCATTCATTCATTTTTTCTCTGTACGCATCCAAACGGTTCTCACTAAAGTATGAAGTGCACATTTACATTTTTACATAAAACTATACACTTTAATGCTTTCCAGTGGCCGTTGCTGTATAAATTAGCTCTCAAAAATTAATGCTCATGTGTTCATCCAAAAAACGGTTCACAAAATAACATGGAGGGTAAAAGAGGGACCAAGAGTAAATGTCGAATGTGCCAAACAGTTTGTCAGTCTCAGTCAGTCAGTCTAGGCCATTAGTGCGTCGGATAATATGAAAAGCGTAAAAAACTGAATAAAGTGGTGGTAACTCCGTTTTGGAGAAAGATCCAACGCAGACAACGTGTGACGCAAAGGGAAAGCGACCATGACAACTAGGTATAAAGAATTGGTGGTTTGTGTGCATGTTCCTACATAATCTGTCCGATTTGTATGCATTTTATAAAACAAAAAAAGAAAAACCTCGGAATACTAAAAAAGAAAATGCCGCTTTAATACTGTTTGTTCCTTTCCATCTATCTCATCATCGTCATTATCACGGTTTTATCTAGCGTTACCCTCTACGTGCGTACATAAAACCTTTATACTGCTTTAATTTTATTACTTTTCATTTCCACCCGTTTTAATCCCGACTTCCAGACAAATATTTTTTTACTGCAATAGGCACTTATGTGACCATGCCCTTCACCGTGTATTTAACCATAATTTGAGATAATTTACCCACAAAGGTCATATTATCATCAATCGTTGCAGTCTGCATTGCATGCACTCCCGGCACAACTGCTGCTGCACATTAGCCATCCAACAAATAACAGTTTAATAATACGTTATCCATACACTTTAATAGCGGTGGTGGTGAAAATGCTCTCATTTTTACGGCTACCACACACACAGTCCGTCAGAAAACTGACGCATTATTGCATTACTGCTTTCATTATTGAGGTAGTCTCGTATCTCTCATTCTCTTTAATTTAGGCAAATCCTGCAAAGTCATTAAGACTCTTTTGGTTCTGGCAAGCGTTCTAAAACAGATAAAAAACTAGAATCATACACATCTATCCTCTCAATTACCATGTCACAAACGCGTACTAAAATAAAAACTTTTGTCCTTCAACAGGAAAAAGTTTGCATGGGAAAATTATTACAGTTTTAATAGAACCTAAAGCCTACACAGTCAGTATGTGTAAGGAAGAGCACAGTCAAAGTGGAATTAACATTTTTTACACATGTTTTATTATAACTGCCGTGAAACGCAACCTTATTTGGCTTTCATAATAAACTTGGCATTATATTCTTTTGTTGCTTGGGCACAATAATATTATCATCCTCTGGCGCATTTTTCTATTCATGTGGAATGGAATAGAAAGGAACTATAAGCGGATCAAAAAGGAACGCGTGCATTAATGCATCTCACTAATTCCTCACATTTAATCCTTAACTAATGCCACATTTATCGTTTGTTTATTGCCGAAAATGCTGTTCTCAGCAGTTATAAAGTTGTGTGGGCCTGCATATCACACTGCTCCCCTAATTGTGTCCTAGAGGCTTGATTTAGTCATTTTTTACCCTACCCTTTAAAGCAGCATGTTTTATTGACTGAAAAACCGATGTCGTTGAATTGTGAGGCCGACTATAAACCTAATTACCGTAATTTCAAGCTTGATGACCAAAATCTAAACGTACAATATGACTTTTCTTATAATGTAGCATGCGTGCCGATTATCTGTTGTCGGCAAGACGGAAATAATATCAAATGCATTTACCCAAGACATCATAAAAATCCCGGTGCATGCATATTAGTAAAGTTTCATACTAGATATTTCACTGTCACCGAAAGTGACGACTTTGAAAGGGGAAGTTGTGTTTTGTTGTCAGTTGACCAGCGAAATTGCACACTGTGTAGCTGCAGTACACTCAAACTAATAAATATCGATTATACCGTATTTGTCAATCTCATCATAAAGTAACTCAAAATAGAAAGTAGAGAGTAATAATGAATGATAAATGACACCAAAAACAAGGCAAGGATAAATATGTGGAGTTACGTTAGAAATATTGTGCTACTGCACTGGATATTCTCAAGGAGCATCTAATCACAAATCATAAAAGGCACACGTGAGCCAGCACGAAAAAAAAATGCCACTTGCACACGCAGTCATTTATTACTCGTCTGAAAAACCCCGGGTATAAAAAGGGTATCATTGGCAACCAGCACCACAACCTCCATGTCCAATGGACAAAGCATGATCAAAGCAAATGAATAAACACAAATGAGCATTTTTCCTTGAAAACGATGTGGGAACACGCAAAACAGATATTTTCAAAGGAAAAGCTACTTTTGTTGAAAATGTGTATCACCTTTAGCAGAGTAGCAAGTGAACAGAGACCATCATCACATTACATTTTTTACCGTCCAATAAAGTCGAGGAGCACAACTTCAGGAAGAAGACTAAGACTAACTGACTCTGCTGCCTTTATTTTTACGATGAGAGAGTAAAACGGGATAGAAACAGACAAATATTGTTTTTATTTATCTAAACAAATACTTTTTTTCTACACACTTTTGTACCGGAAACAAAATGGAAATAATGTGCATACACACAAGAAAGAGAAAAAAGTGGCTCAATGAAATCATCAAAGTTCCTCGAAATGAAGAGGAGGCAAGAAAAAACAGCTAAAACCCAGAGGCCTTTTCCGGTTTGCTTTCTTTAGCAATAATACTCAGCTAAAAAATCTAACTAAACATAATAAGATGGCTTGTTGGAAGGTGTGCTTTCAAAAACAAATCCACTTTCACACGAAATGCATCCATGCAAACATTGCCGACATACTTATTTCGACAAGCTATATCGATTCTCTACTGAGTAGGTTCATTGTTGTTGGTTTGTGAGTGTGCGATATGGATCTTCTGTTTAAGTAAAAAGAAGAAAAAAACGTGTAAACGCTTCCTGCTTACTTTCACTGTCGTTCAAAATGCGAGCAGCTTTATTTTATGCACAGGCACACATAATAAGTATGTAAACGTGGTTGCTACTTCTGCCACTGCTTAATGTTCCGGCTTTTTGTCTGGCTAAAGGTGGTGGGTGGATGACGTGATGGTGGATGGTGGCGATGATAATGATGATTCAAATCGACTAGACCAAACCACAAATAAACAGACGCATATGTCGAACAAACGACGAAAGAGAAAAAAAAACGTAATAATAATCTTATCTCTGATGCAAGAGCTTATAACTTTGGGCCCAATGAACCTCTGGGTGTTGTGTGCCAGTGCACTAAACCGTACCTATAAAATAATATGCCTGGTATCTTTTCTTAGCCATCACATCACTTTTTCAGAGTATCATGTGGCGTTTTTATTACTTCAAATCTGTTAGCTTGAAGTTTCAAAAAACATATCCCGGAAACAATGAGTAAATACGCACTGAAAAAACCATGACTGTTTTAATATAATATCTGGCTTTCTGAAAAATTCCTATAACCACCTAATATAGATAAAGTGCAATTATGAAAGTGTCGGATCATGGTACTCTGTTGTTTGGTTTGATGTTCAAACATTTTAAAACATTTTCACCCTTCTATTAAATTTTTTGTTGAGTTTCATTGCTTTTTTGGAACTTAGAGTTTTTGTAACATGCGGATAGTAACAAATACCAAATTGTATCTTTGTTGCATATGTGCGTAATGCATAAAGCATAGTAGCTATAGTAATTAAGTTTGCTACACGTGTTTAAGCAGATGATTTAAAAAAATTAAACGGTATTGTGCAAAATTACATTTTCATATACTTACGCATGAAAACATGAATATAGAATGATGAACTTTGTTCAACTTTTGAAATGTTATCATAACGCGCATGATCTGGCATGCCGTAATTTTAAAACATTGCTTCACTTGCTATTACTATGTTTTTGCCAAATATGGGGCATTCATTTACAAGACTCTGGAGAACTGAGAAAATGCATAGGAGCTTCCATAAAATGATAAAAATGTGTAATAATCGTACTATGCGTGTTCAATCCAACCGCTCAACTGACTAGACAAAGACAAATGCAGGGCAAAAGCGGTTAACTAAATCATACAAAAATCCCCGATGGTTCCATGCAAAGATAAATGTATATTACTACTATCCTAGTGTTCATAAAGAACGACTGCACTTTGCCGATCGGAATAACTTAAATTAGCACGTGAAATATTATATGCACATAATTTATACACATTTGGTTTCTTACCTGCAACTACAAGGCGGTGAACTGAATGAAAGCTCGTGCAAATCCGGAACTACCAACAGAAACTAAATAAATAGACGCTGTCCTGCTTTATTCTTATACTCACGGCTCACAGACACGGCATCAATGTTCTCATTTGAAGTTCCAAGAACAATAATCAGTCATATAGAATATCAGCAATTTAGTCAATTTACAACTTTATTTTCTTTCATTTCTTATTTCTGACGTTTGAAAGGAAGCCGACTTGTCCAGACAAACAAAGAGTGAACACAGTATAACAAATGTTATTATGGAACAGCCAATAATTTCATTGTCATTGGTTTTTTTACAGGTATTATATTCTTAAGGGAAAGATTTTTTTACTATCATATAGGAAAAAACTGATTGCAAGCCTATGAGGCTTATTTGTGATAATACTAACGGATATTTGTACACTACTCAAAATCAAAAAGCAACTTTATATAGCTTTATCATACATTTCCAGTCTAAAGAAACACAAAATCCATGCTTTTGCAAATCTAACCTATATTTCTACACATGAAGATTTCACTCTACTCGATATGAATCAGTACAAAAACTGTTCACAGATGCAGTAGTTGTATTTTGTGCTTTTAGAAATTCATAGGTTTTAAGTTTATAACTATTTCCTTACACAAGCAGCAGGATGCACATGGATAAACTACGGAGAGAAAGAACTGCACAGGACTTGCTCTCACATCAGCCAGAAGCAGACTGAAGCTGTACAGTCGTGAGATGGTGAAGTAAACCCACAGCTCCTAAGTCGCAACGTTCTCATTTTTTGATCTTTCTGCTTGTACAATTACGTGTACTACTGCTTGCTTACTTACTAACTACAAACGCAATGCAACTTCTATACTATAAACGATATATGGAAACGTAGAAATAACCAATTTGAAACAATACAATCTCAATGGATCGTTATAAACGTGTTCACATTGTGTTTTAATGTTTAAAGTCATAATAAAAGTAAAAGTTTAAAAAATGCTTCAAGCCATGAATCAAGGTGTCCAAGTTGGATCCCGCTTTTCGTCATCTTTCTCTTCCTCACTGACCTCACTGTCCTCACTGGACTCCTCAATTCCCATTCCTTTTACATTAGGAAAATTTTTGCTGCCTCCAGCGTTCAGACAGTCACAGATGCATCCTAGTCTACAATAATCAATATTGCAGGAAGCAGGTTGCAACTGCAACTTCTTCTTTTTTTGTCGAGATTGCTTCTAAATATGTAAATATGAAGAAAAGTTAGTTCCTTTAAAACTCGTACTATCACCGCTTACATAGTGTAACAATGTAGTACTTTTCTTACCTTCCGCGTAGCTTTAACCTCCACGTAAGAAGACACGTTGGAGTCTTCACCCTCATCTGGCAGTACTTTATTGATATTTCGGTGTTTTGGAATCACCAAGTCGACCAAGTGCTTTTTTCTTGGCTTGAGACGCTTTCCTTTTCTCGCACTTGACGTTGTGTTGACCATGTTTCTGAGAAATTTAAAAATGCAATTAAATGAACAGTTTACTTTAGCTAATTAATACTAAACCCAGCAAAAAGTCATTCATAAAATCACTGCAACCATAATATGTTAAGCACACACGTACCGTTAGTGGTCAAGCCTACAAACCAGATATCTTTCCGTCTACCAATCCCTACAGGAACCGGAAATCTACGAATAACAAAAATGACAAACACTTCAATTAATATTCAACCATTAGCCAAAATTATGGAGCAAAAACCGGCTGAGAACTTAACTACCCAGCATATACTTTTCACACACTTTTTAAGCCAAAATTTAGCTACACATCAAAGAAAAGATCATTGTATGTCATATTACACCTTTAAATCTATAATTAATTTAATCTCCTTACCTTAATTAATCTGTTAACGCAACCAATTCCTTCTAAAAATAGCTGGACAAAAATACCACACTAAAACAAGCTAACAGTGTGACGATGACGAAAACTGTAGGGGATGAGGGATGGTGGATGGTGTAGAGAAAAAGACGATAATACAACATGCAAAACATCCAGCAAAACAAGATGGCACTAGTGAAATATTAATACTGTGTGAATGTGGTAATTTTTCGGGCTGATCGGATCTGATAGACAAGGTGGAGGTGTGGTGGTGGTAGAGGTGCTGCATTGCAATACAAGCACATTATGCTAAAGCATGGCATAGTATCTCCGCAAAAAAGGGAAACAATATATATTAGCACGTAGAGTAATGTGTTATATTCTTCTGGACCCTGTATATGCGTACATTTCTTTGAGAAAGATGTGGTCAGAAGAAGATGACTGATTTGATAGGGAATATCCTGCTTCTGAGAATAGCTACGTGTAAAATTTGCAGTTTCTTATTTGCGGAAATCTCAAAAAGTAAACTTATAGCAAGTGAAAAATAAGTAATGGCTCATGAATCATGATCATAGTAAATGATTTTACTTAATTAACTTGTAGGTTAATGAAATTTCAGAGGATATTTAATGATTCAAAGCGTTGCTCTATATAATCCAGAATCAAGGTTCTTGATGACAAGCTAATGGATCAATGAACCATATTATGCAATTACTAACAAGGATACAGCAATAAATGATTACGGATTAAAATTAAAATGGATGTACTATCGATTAAAATAACTCATTGACACTATAGCAACCGAACAAATAAGCAAATTAAAAAAGTATCTCTTTGAAAATGAATGTGTATTTCGATTATCTCTACTCCGCGTCGGCGTTACTAGGTAGCTAAGTCAGTGTCAACAACCATGGTTTCTGCAAAAACTGCATAGGAAGTGAAATTGTAGAGTTCAAGTTAAGTTATTGTACGATTAATTACTTGATGCAACATTTTTTTGATGACTTTTTGTAAAATCAGCCAAATTCCTAACATGCATTTTCTTCTAACGTTATATAATATTCATCACGATCACGTACCCGAATTGCCCAACAAAACATTCTAGAGTACTCGACGACTCATCATCACCTTGAGTTATGTGTGACCTCAGCAGACAAAACATCCGAAACTTACATGAGTATCCAAAAGCGAACTACAATTTATTAGGCATTAAAACTTAATGATGGAATATTACCATATGGTGCTAATAATACTTTAATCTTTAGTCACGCACATTAAGCTACCCGCGCGTGAAGTACTATCATGTATCATTTGTCATTTTCCACTGATTTCCACAGCACAGTCCAAGATTGCTGAGCAAGGAGAGCCGAGCCGAGTCCGGTCTTAAATCTTCCAAAGAAACGTGATTGAGTTCTTTGTTCGTATAACAACTTGTGTGCTAAAAAATCATCCGAATTCAGTCTCAGAATTCGTTAATACATGAAAACATTTACCCGAATTTCTGTTCCAATTGCTGCACGCACTAGTGATATTTTTAACAACCTGGACAAGCAGCATTCTGAATATTCATACATTCAAGCAATTCAAGTCAATATAATCCTCAGCATGTTTTCATGGAATCGATAAAAGCGCGTGTGTTGCTGCACAGCACCGTTACTTCTGTCTGTGTAAAGAAATCCCCACGCGTTTTCATTATCATACTGTTTCAAAATAAACCAAAGATAACCTGTGCCTAATAAAAAATCAATCTGAAATTAATTGACATGCAATATACATAATCAATACTCGATATGTTTTGTGTTTGAACTTGAACTTGCAAATTGAATTGGTTTAGTAGTATAAAGTGATATAGCGATTGATAAAAGACAAATCTTTAATCATTTATTGTTGGCCATAGAATTGACGTAATTGGAACCACTCAATACTGGAGTCTTTTTTTGTAAAAACCTAGACGATAAATAATTTTCACGTGAAATCAACACTTCAGGTTTGGCCAAAACGTGTCATACAGAAAACCATGTTTTACACGTTGCTCTTGCATTGTTATCCCGTGGATGCATGAGCAGGCAATTAAAATTCAGGTATAAGCTCACACTCACGACGACGTAGTATTTTCTTCTAAAATTATTAAATTGTCTAGTATAGAAATACAAAAAACAAACATAAAAAGGCTGAAAAAACGTGTGTGGTTAAATAAAATGCTGGAGGAGGCGGAGCGGAGGTGCACAAGTAACGAAAAACGCCTTGTGCATTACGTGATAAATCAAAAATGTAAGATGCAAAACCATATCAAACGCATTCAATAAAACTGATATGAAATCCAACTAAAAAGTCATTGTGTAAGGATGTCGTTTCATCATCGCCCAGTTTACTTTGTGGAAGTAGGTACAACTCTTTAAGAAAACTGAAAACGTGTTATGTTGACTTAACTAATTGCATGCAACCATGCAAGTGTTGTATAGGTAGGTAAACCACGTTCTCAACTTCCATTTTTCAACTGACTTTTCTGCTTCCGTGTAAAAACTTGCATAAACGAACTTTACCTTTACCTCCACTCCAACGCTGAACGTGATGCTATGTTGTGCATCTCCCACTTATTTCTCCAACTGGAAGGAAGGAAGGAAGACTAAAAGAGGTTTAGAATGATGAGAAAAATCTCATAACAAGATTGTGTAGTTCATGACTTTTCTTGCAGTTCGTCGAAGGTCTTTAGACCCAGACTCAACGCAATTCAGTATAATATTCGTATCGTCACACACGTTTTTATTAATTGTTGCCGTTAGGCGTAGGCGACTATGATTTACGATTTGTGATAGCTCATTACGTTAGTTAAACAGATCGTTTGTATACATCACATAATTTGCCTATAGTACCTAGATAGTTTGTGCAGTTTAAAAGGATGCATGCAAAACGCAACAAGTTCATCATGTACTTATATAGAAAACTGACGGTGGGAAACCCCACGCTAGATTTTCTTAAGATTTGCCCTTAAAACCTTAGCAAAAATGAAGCATCACTCAAACGCTGGCTTCAAGTCGAGCACAAAAATACATAATAAAAAAACTGAATATAAAACGCATAAAGGCTGGTTCATCAAATCCATTAATGTAAAAAATGGCAAGTTTCTAGCAGTTTTTTAAGCATAAAGATGTGCCATGATAACAAGCATATGATGATGATAATGATACCGTCATAAGAACGACAGTTTTTCCAAATCTGTTTAATTTCATATGCAAATTTAGACTTTGAATTAAGCAAACATAAAAAGTATTCATGTGTGATATATAGGCATGTATTATGTATGTAAACAGTATTTAAAGAACAATCAAAAGTGTTTCCCAACGATTTTGGAAAATTAGATGGAAAATGGAACTGAAGTGAAGTGGCGATATGGATGTCTCAATACGTGATATTGATACTATTATTGTTGAGTAGTACCTGACATGAATACAAAACGTTGATTGGTATTGGCATAATAGACAAGGCTATAAGATTTTTTAATATAGAGTATCCACTCTATTTGCCTTTTGATTCCAGTGAAGCAACCGCGGCGGTGTGAAGGGTGCAGAGATGAAACTCATGAAACCTATTATTATAATCGCTGTAGGCTGCTTGTGTGTGTGCTCACTCAGCTCAGTTAATTAAAACTTCCATAAGTGGTTCACCTGAGGTTGAGGACACAATAGAGCACATAGGCAGTAACAAACAACAACGTTTTGCGCGTTGTCATTTGCCAGAGTTATCTACTAAATGCATTTAGACTTTTGACTGACAGATAGAGCAATCAAAAAAGATGTATAATTACCATGATAAGAAGAAAAAAATAATGGCACATCACAAGATTTCTTTTTCTTGTTCCGCAGTAGGCGTCGGGATCTCGTGGTGGTTGAATAGGGGTCTTCTGGAACGGCAAAACTTTACGGAGAACATTATTCTTGGAAAGCCGTTATTGTTAAGTGTAGTGAAATAAATTAGCGTTCCATTGTTTGGCGATTTTGAAAAGAAATCGTGCTTAGACACTGGTTATCAATTAAAGCTCAAGTTTGAAAGAAAATTGAAAAATTTGTAGTTTAGCGTTTTTACATTTGTACCTGATCATTTAGCAAAATGGACAATTTCTTTACGTGGCAAGATTGTAAGTTTGTTTTTTAATAATAAAAAAACGTCATTTTAATTTCATTAAGAATTTCAAATTCATGAACAAATATTATTTTCAAGATTCGGTGGTAGCAGCAACGCTACTTTTGTCACTGTTTATCGGGCTGTATTATGGACTTATTGCCAAACAGCAAACAAATGAGGATTTGCTCCTTGGGGGGAAATCCATGGGGATTGCGCCAATAGCTGCTAGCATGTTGGTAACGTACCTTTCTGCGGTAACAGTTTTAGGTAAGAGATGATCCATGCGCCATGATCATGATCATCACTGTATTTGCATACAAAACCATAAAAACTAATTAAGTTAAATCCGCTGTAGTAAATGAAAAAGTTAACATGAATTTGTATTTCTGTTCAAAGGTTATCCGGCAGAAGTGTACGGATTCGGAATACAAATTTTTATGAATACAATCAGTTTCATAATCGTGGTTCCATTCAGTGTGTACTTTTTCATGACAGTATTTTACAAAATGCAACTGACTAGCGTATACGAGGTAAAAATAAGTATTTTCACAGTTTGTTATAAAAACTTAACACTTTCTTAAAGCAATGCATTTAGCAATACATGAAATCTTAATTTCCTTGTATTTTAGTATTTGGAACACAGATTTGACTCCGCTTTCGTACGAATGTTAGCTTCATTTATCTTCATTGTCCAGATGACCATCTTTATGGTAAATTTTAACTATCGTATAAAGGAAAATTCAAGTTTAAATGTTTAATAATGATAAGCTTAAATTCATTTTCTAATTTCTTGGAATGTAGGGAGTTTGTCTCTTTGCCCCGTCTATTGCATTGTCAGCTTTTATGGGACTCAAAATGTGGCACTCCATTATCGGACTCGGTGTTTGCGCCACCGTCTACACAAGCATTGTAATGATTTTTCATTAATTCTTTATACATGCGATAAGGAATTCAGTTTTAACTTTTGAGAAATATTTTATATTTAGGGTGGGCTCAAGGCAGTAGTATGGACGGACGTGTTCCAATTAATTATGATTCTAGCAGGAATGTTTGCAATTATCGTTCAGGGTAAGTTGAGCTGCATGAATTTTTCCACAAAAATAATCAATGAGATTTCACAATTCTCTCCTTAACCTTCTTTATATCATGTCAATTGATATCCTTCTATTTTAGGATTTATTAAATCCGGTGGAATTGTACCCGCATTTGAAAAGGCATATGAACATGGTCGACTTGAACTTTTCAAGTGAGTTTGCTACAAAAATTTCCGAAACATTAGACCATCAAGGAAATTCATCAAACCTTTTTTTTAAATATCATTTGCATTCTTGCAGTTTTACTGTTGATCCTTTTATGAGACATAATACACTCAATATGTTTTTGGGAGTTGGATTCGCATGTTTCACTGGATTTGCCACGCATCAACCCCAAGTGCAACGTTATTGCAGTTTACCTTCAATTGGACATGCTATTCGGTATGCAAAGCAGAAAAGATAATGCCAATTTAAAATTTATACATAAAATATTAATTATTGTTATGTTTGACCTTCAGCGCAACAATTTTTGCCATTCCCCTCAACGTGTTCACAATTTTGCTGTGCCTGTTGTCTGGAATTACCATCTTTTCCACCTATGTCGGTTGCGATCCTATGGCCACAGGCAAAATCCCGGTTATTGATGGAATTGTTCCGTACTTTGTGAAAAATGAATTAAATTTTATTCCTGGAATGATGGGTCTATTTACTGCCTGTGTATTTAGTGCATCTTTAAGGTAGACAAAGACGATTTTAAACATGATTTAAATACCATGCTAAATTCTGATTTGCTAAACAATTTTAATGTTACTCACTATAGTACATTATCCTCGGGCTTGAATTCTCTTGCTGCGGTTACTTGGGAAGACTTTCTGGTGCGAATACCATATTTTAAGAATATGAGCCCCAAAGGACAAGCAAATCTTATTCGATTAGTTGGTAATATTACTATCCTTCATTAAAACATGTCATAAAACATTCATTATAGTAAGACGGTAGCATGCATATTTAAAATGCAACCTTATTTCTGTGTACTTTAACAGCAATCGTGTTTGGTGCTTTGAGTATTATCATTGCCTTTGGAGCTCAAAAGCTAGGTAATATATTATCTGCCACGATAACAGCACTTGGTGCCTTAATGGGTCCCCTTGGTGCTATTTTCGTGATGGGAGTCTTGATGCCATTTGTGAATAAGCCCGTAAGTCAGTAAAATGCATAATATGCAAAAAGAAATCTTCTAACAAAACTGCTCACTTTAAAATTTTCTTGTTGTCCAAAGGGAGCTATAGTAGGAATGCTTACTGGATTCTTTGTTATGTTATGGATTTCAATCCAAGCTTTTGTCATGGAAAAGAGACACGTTGTGCATTTGCCCTTTAGTGCAAGTGATTGTCAGAATGCAACCATTATAAGCAACGTTACAACGCAAAACCCAATACCAGATTTGTAAGTTTGGTTAAAAGTCAAGTTGGCAGGAAGAAGCAACTTGAACATTATTGGCTAATTGAATTGGAATTCGATTGCAATGAAACTCATTCAATGAATGTTATTTGATTAGGGATTATCCTGATAAGATCTATACGCTTTCGTACATCTTGTACTCATTTGTTGGTGGTGTTATCACAATATCTGTGTCTGTCATTGTCAGTCTCTTCACCGGAGGTATGTAAAAAAAACTCCAGACATTTTTTGCAGTCATGTCATAAAAATGCATTGTAAAATTTCTCATTTCCATTTTTGCAGGATTCTGTCAGACCCACCGAATTGATCCAAAGTACCTACATCCCATAGTACGTAGTAAAAAGGTGAAAACCGCGGATAAAGAAATGAGGTACATTAAAACGCACTACCCTCAAGTGATCCCAGCAACTACCCCGCAATACGCGAAAATGTCGCCATCCCCAACGTCGCCAACAACTCCACAATACTACAGATATGAAACCCCCTCATATTCTATAAAAGAGAATGAAAAGCTACCTCAACCAGAACGACCAGAAAGTAGACCTCTTTTATGAAAAACCTAATTTATTCATTAATAAATAGTCGTTATTTTATTTAAATATGTTTTATCGTATCTAATAGTGTAACATTTTGACAAAAATTAATAAGACGCAATAAAAGTTGTAGCCATATGCACGTACTTTGGAATTTGGATTCATTTTTGTGTGCGCAAATCGTCCAAGTGTTTGCTGAAGTGTCAATATCAGTTCAGCCTACTTAACAAATGTATACCTATTTGAACAATGATGCAGGGAATAATCATCGCAAATCCATAGTTTCCTTTCCAATCAATTCATAAATGCTTATTTTAGCAAACTAATAGTTTCCACGTCTAATGCACGTGAGCTTAATAATTATGAAAATGTATACAGAATACGTAGTTATGAAATATGCATGATACATTTCTTACACGCCCCAAAAGAACGCTGTATCCTGAAGTTCCAAAAAAATAAACAATGAACTGATACGTGTATTTAAACCAAATAATTTTCCATGCATTTGTAGTTATTTTTATTGCTCACTCACACTAACAATTACTGAGAAGGAAAAGGTGAGATATTTTTTTTTAAAAGTTAACCATGTTATTAAAGTAAGACAGCCATTGTTTAAATATAACTAGCAACTAACATTTTTCTGCCAGGTTTTAAACCTTTAATTTCCATTATCATTTTTTATTATCTTTGAATTCATTCACTACTCGAAATATTCTGCTGAATCAAACTGCTTCATTCATATCTTGTTTAATTGTGTATGGCATGTGATAATTTTGGTATCATATCAATTCATATCACATGCTTTTTATCAAGCCACGAGGGATTTTAAGTATGACAGCGTGGTAATGCCAAGCTAATACTTGGGATTGTGGAGACAACCCCTTGGATTGTTTGATTTCAATATATGTGCATTTGATTCCCACAATCGTAAATATTTATACATATTTTTATCCAATAACAACTACTAAATACCAATATAATCGATTATTAAACATAATCTCGTGTGCAAATTGAATCGGTTAAAATATGTTACATGTGCTTATATTTCTTATCCAAGCAGAGAGTCTGGATTATGATAACAATGAAGGCTTTCAATTCATTCCATTACCCTGGCATATTAATAATAATCCTCACCTTTTCCTACGTCGATTAGCACGTTACCTGGTAAGGAAAGAGGAGGAGGTAATCAATCATTTTCTGTTCAGAATTGGAAAAGGGTTGTTCACTGCTCACTGCTCACCAGGACTAACCAGTTTGCCATTTGCTGGAGTGATGAATGGCACAGAGTTTTGGATATTTTTAAAACTTAAAAAACATAAAAACAGGCAACACTTGAATTTAGTTTAAAAAATTCATAGTTGCATGCCACAAAAGTTTCCAAAAGTATTTTGGAAAACAAATCAATAAAAACATTTGGACATAGTAAAAATATTTTTTTGAAAAAATGTTCGGATTTAACCATTTTGGAATTGTCGACTACATCGGTGAGAGTTACAAATAAACTACAACAGTCCATTTTCATAATCATTTTTCTACGCTAGTCATGTCAGAAGCGTTGGTGCTTAAACCGTTGATCTTTGTTCTGTAGCTGTAGCCGGCACGCTTCTCTTCTCAATATGCATCGGTGTTTATTACGGTTTCGTGGGGGAGCAAACAAAGGACGAAATGCTTGTGGGAGGAAGAAATATGAGAGCGTTACCCATTGCGTGAGTATTAATTCCATTCCAAATTATTGCCTGTCAGCACTGTAAAATGTTTCATGCCAACTTTTTCAATCTTTTATAGAGCAAGTATGCTAGTTACATACTTCTCTGCCATTACAGTGCTAGGTAAGTAGTAAATTAGCTGTTTTAATATTCTGGGATTGATTAGGTCAAGTGAACAGAGCATTCAAGTTTCAAACGTTACTTTATGTTCATAGGCTACCCGGCTGAAATTTATTCGTATGGGATACAGATCTATATAATGACCATACTAGGCATGATTTTTATACCTTTGTCTACGCTGATATACGTCAAGGTGTTTTATGAAATGAAATTAACAAGCGTGTATGAGGTATGAAACTGAAATATTTCTAAAGTGCGTTTCATATGAAGTTTGGAAAAAAGTACTTTAGCGTTTTTACTTTCTTTCATAGTATCTCGAACGCAGATTTGACTCTATTTTAGTACGATGGCTTACATCGTTCACATTCATTCTTCAAATTCTTCTTATAAATGCTGTTGTGTTGTACGCACCTGCAATTGCCTTGGAGGCAATTGTGGTAAGGATTTCAAAAAATACATTTTCCTTCCATTTTCCCAAGTTCATAATATGTACAAAGTGATTGATCTCATAAATATGTCTTTATAAAAGGGCTTTCCGATTTGGCTATCTGTTACTGGAATCGGCTTAATTGGAACAATATACACTTCGGTGGTAAGTAATGCTTCTATAAGCTCAAATTTCGAATGCACATTTTTCGCAAAATTGAGAAATGGACGTTTTCTGAAATTTCAAGGGAGGACTCAAGGCAGTGGTGTGGACGGACGTGTTCCAATTCTTCATGATCATTGTAGGCATGTTCTCTATAGTAACCAAAGGATTTATCAAAGCGGGTGGCGTTGAAAGGGCCTTCAGAATTGCAGCGGAGAAAGGCCGCATGGTTCTGTTTGAGTAAGTAGAATTTGTGTTGGTGGGTTATCGGTGTAAACTCAATTGCCTGAATTATTCTTGTTGTCACCGAGTGTACTCGTACTCTCTTGTACTCTGACTCAGTCCAAATGTACGATAAGGATAAAGACCGTACTGAGGTCAGACTACTCCGCATTTTGCCTATCGTATGACAGGATATGATACGATCTTTGCATCGTTGTCGTTCCAACGAGTTTGCACTCTGATACTGATAAAGCCTATCATACACGTTCATACACGTGGTGCAAATCTGCAACAGCATACTTTCAAATAAATATTATACGAATGACTAATGCGTAATTTATGTTGGTTAACAGCTTCACTTTCGATCCATTCATGAGACACAATACATTTAACTTCTTTTTTGGATATGGCTTTACGGTTATGTCCCTCTATGGAACACATCAACCTCAAGTTCAAAGATACTGCAGTCTTCCCAACTTGAGAACTGCAGTAAAGTATGCGTTTTGGCAATGAAAATTTCATCATTTTTAAATTGGGTTAAAAGGTTGATTGTTTCATTTTGCTATTTAGAGCTCTGCTACTCACCATTCCACTAAAAGTGTTTACGATGACCATTGTGCTGTTCACAGGAATAAGCAGTAATTAATGAAACATGAATATATGCCTCCAATGTCTGTTTTATAACCAGCAATTAAATCCCATTTACATTTCTATTTTTCCATTTTACTTCCGCAGTTGTAGCTACCTATGCTGGATGTTGTCCAATTTTACTGGGTCAAATTAAGAAACCCGATGCCATTATCCCACATTTTGTTATTGAAGAATTGGCATTTATGCCAGGAATGATGGGAATTTTTGTCTCTTGCATATTTAGTGCTGTTCTTAGGTATGCTTGACAGATCATTTTTCAGAGATGGTAATGATGTAAAAATGTGTTTTAAAACGTTTTTCTTGTAATGTGCAGTTCTGTATCGTCCACACTCAATTCCCTATCCGCGGTAACATGGGAAGACTTTTTATCGAAGATCAATCTCTTTAAAAATATGAGCGGACCAGCACAAGCTCAGTGTACCAAGGTCTTGGGTAAAGAAACTAAAGTTAACTCATGATTTTATGATTTTTCAAAGAAATGCATTATGCATAACAAAACTTCATTGTTCAAATAGCGTTAATCTATGGAATACTCAGCATTGCTTTGGCATTCGGTGCTCAGAATTTGGGAGCCATTTTTCAAGTTACTATGACCGCTGTGGGAGCAACCAGTGGCCCACTTGGTGGGATATTCCTATGCGGGCTGTTCATACCTTTCATGAACAAATTCGTAATTTGATAAACTAAAATACGAGTAAAACAGCACATTATGCGTGACAACTTGTCACTGACAAGATCGTTTGTTTGTTTGGCAGGGAGCTATTGGTGGAATGTTGAGTGGACTTGTTACAATGATGTATATTGCCGTTAATAGCTTCATTCTAGGTAAGATGTACAACTTGAATCCTAGGCTTCCAACGGATATTAACGACTGTCCAGAAGGCATGAACATTACCGTGAATTATAACGCGACAGGGTTACCATTAGCACCAGATCTGTATGCAACCTACCAATTTTTAAGTATTTGGCTTTAGTTCTGAAAAACTAAGAATGCTTAAAAATTACTATTTTTAGTGAATACCCGGAAAAATTGTACACATTGTCCTACATACTTTTTCCGTTTATTGGGGCATCCATAACTGTTACAGTTGGTTGTGTGATATCGATTTTTACTGGAGGTACGCTTAACCGTTGAAACATGTAGCATCGTAGTAGCTACTTATATTAATGCCAATGCCAATTACAAACGTTTCAGGTTTTCTTGCAAAACGGAAAGTGGAAGAAAAGTATTTGCATCCATGGATACGCGGATTCCAGTGCGTGCAACGCTTTGTCAAGCCAGAACCTAATAACTGTGAGATGATGGAATCTAAAAAGTTTTTGAAATGAAGTTATAAAAATTAAGAACAGTTTAACGCACTTGATTATTGATTTAATCTTTACATCACGATATATGCAATCTGCACTGTTAATACAAAGTAATTATTAACACCATTTTTTGTATCTTTAATTAAATTAGTAGATTTTAATAAAATTATAAAGTTTTTTTTCACTGGACGGATTTCTGTAAGTCTATAGCTCTCTTCAAAACTGCTTATTACTTAAAGTATAGGATTTACACTGCGATTCGATAAAGAATTATTGCTCTGTAAATATTGAAATAAATATTCCATAAAAAAATTCTATACCGATTTATATAAAATCTGCATCCTCAATCCTCATCACTGGAGGAGTCCAGTGTTATAATTCGTCGACGTTGCTTTTTTGATTCCAGCTTACTAATCGGCACAGCTTGCCGTTTACCCCTACGAGTTCGTGGACCGTTGCCAGCAGCACCAACGGCTAATTCATGTTTGGCTTGATTCATAGCTTGGGTAAACACTCCAACGTCCATAAACTCCACTTCGTCATTGTCCTGACAAAATGAGTCCTGCAAACAAAAATATGGAATCCTATAACGATCATTTACATTTAATAAGATAATGGTTCAATAAATGTCTAAATGTACATCTTCGTAGTCTCCTCCCGTTGCATCCATGTCGGACTGAACGTTCTGCCCGTAGAATTTAGGGGACAATGGTTTCTCAATGCGACCAAATCTTGCTGGAATATTATCTTTCACACTCTCCAGGTACATGAGTTGATCCCTAGAATATAAAGCCATTGTAATTTTAAGAGGTACTAGTTGCAATACTTATATTTTTAGAAATCATGAAACCGTTAGACTTTATCCTTACCTGTCTGACACAGGATGATCAAAGGCTTGAGTAACAAAGGAATCATCTATCTCCTCGTCAATAAAGTCGTCATCACTCTCATCTCCACTTGCCTCAGCTTCGCACTGAATAAACGGGTTAGCCCTTCGCATGGGTTTACGCCTACGCGGAGTAGAGCCTCCAGTCGAAGGAGTTACAACAGTCGACACATGAGATGGTGTTACGGTTGGTTCACGAGAAGAATATCTTAAAGGTGTGGGCGTTCTGGGCGACCTAGTAGCACTCCTTGGCGTAGAAGCGAAACTTTTAGCGGGAAATCGTTGACTTGGTGTTGTCGAGTTTCTGTTTGGAGTAATAGTTTGTCTTCTTGCTGCTGAATATGTAGGATGTGGAAAAGGAATGATAGGACTAGGTGGTTGCGTTGGATCCCAGGTGTCTTCAAGAATTGCGGTAAAGTCTTCATCAATAAACTCTTCTTGTAATACTACTGAAGAAGCTGCAGGTTTGGAAACTGTAGGAGTGACTTTCTTTTCAAAACGAAACCGGGTCTTGAGGCTAGCATTTTCAACATACAGATCATTTACAACCTGAGGTAAGTTGAGTATCGGAGAGAGTGGTGGTGAGGGTGACGACATTTCCCGTTCTTCCACGTTTTCCTTGTTTTCAACTGGTTTGGTTTCTTGCGACACCTGATCAGACGTTGTTTTCTTTTTGAATTTAAACTTTTTCTTAGTAAAACTAGTCATGCTATTTTGAACGCTCGACATTTCAATGGGATCATTAGAAATTGAGGTTTTAACAGGGACCGGAGCACTGTATGAAGGAACCACTTCCTTAGAAGACAAAGAACCGGACGCTTTTAATTGCCGAAGCTTTTCAAAGAATGGGTTTGTAGGTATTTCCGGTGACGCTGAAAATTCACTCCTTGTATCAGAAAGTTCATCTGGGGACGCTTCCTTTTCTGGTGTTTTTGGGTAAACGTTCTGGAGTCTTTCCAGAACTAGCGGACTTTTACCAGAATCCTTGCCTGAAGCACTTTTAGGTGGGGTAGTGCTATCAGAATTTTTTTCTGGAACATCTGGTGAGCCAAAAGGTGCGTCAAACTGTTCAAGAATATCCAGTGGTATTTCTTCGTTGAAATCTTCATCTATGAATGGTTCTTCCAGTATAATTGGATCCGTAATAACATTATAACGAGTGGTTTGATCTCGTACAGCTTCATGGGGTTCCATGATGTTTCCACAACCGCAATATTCAGTTTGCACATAAGAAAATGATTCTCGTGATTTTACACCGAATTCCACATCTGCTAAATCTTTATCATCCAAAATCAAATTTTCTAACTCTGACGTCAGTTGGGATGCGGTAGTAGCAGCAACAACAGCGTCCGATGGAGGAAGCTTAGTTTTTACAAACGTTGTACACGGTTTCCATTCAAGCCGCTCATTTTTGTTAATATCAAAGATTTTTGGATAGATGGACAAGCTGCTGAAAGCCCTGATGTTGTGTTCAGCGTACATGTGCATGCCTTCTTCAAAACAGTAGGCATCATCATTGTCATATGCAACAGGTGGTGGTGGTGCATCCTTTTTCGGGGATTTTTGCGACGCAGCTTTGGCCATTTTGTCAAACATTTTTGTAATCGTGATGGACGAACCCTTTTCGTTCTTTTTGCTGGTTGAGGCTACAGCAGTTGTCTTCTTTTTCTTTGAGGTTGTTGCTGCTGCTGCTGCTTTCTTCTTTGTATTCTTTTGAACCACTACTGGCTTTACAAACTCTGAAAAAATTAAGATTGTTAGCAAACATGCGTAGTCAAAAGTTAAATGAAGTGATGCATTTATAATTTTAATTTACCTTCATTTTCATCGTCTTCTTCTTGTGTTAGGTCAACATGTATTGGTGCAAGCTGACTAGATTGTTCCGTTGATAAAATAATTGACATTTTTAGACAGTCTGGACTTACTCCTACATGAAAAAGTAAGGCATATCGTTATATGAAATCCATGAAGCACATAATCGTCATGCATTATTCAAAATACCTATTGGCACCATTCTAGGGCTCTGCTTATAAAGAAACGGTTTCAGTCTCTCCGGATCAGTTATACTTCTGCTAATATTTGAATGCGTACTTACACTTGACATGTAACTCTGTAAAAGAACATGAGAAATTAGCTTTAACATTAGATCTTAACAAAAACCATTAAAACTTGGTACTGAATTCTAGTACTATTAATGTACTTACTCGCTCTTCCTTGCCTTCAGTTAGTAGAAAAACGGTTCTACCCTCACGCTGTCTCCCAGTTCGTCCCATGCGTTGAATTAACCGAGTAGGGGATCTACTGGCATCAAAGCAAATGATCAAATCCACTTCACCAATGTCCAGTCCTTCTTCCCCCACCGAGGTAGACACAAGTACATTGAAACCACCATCTCGAAACTGTTGCACCACTTGAACCTGATCTTTCTGCTTTAATCCACGGCCAACTGTGCTTGTGTTAGTATTTGTTTGACCGATGAACACCATAGGTTTAACCATTGGTTTAAGGGAATTCAGCATGTTTCCAATTTCTTGTACGCTATCACGAAACTAAAGAAAGCAAGAAAGTTCATTTAAATTTCAAACTACATTAATTAAACTTGCATTTAAACTTGTTAGATATTAACATGTGTCATGTAATACCTGGCTAAAGATCATTACTCTTGTAGTCGCATTTTTACATTGGTAGTCAAGGAAATGCTTATGGACAATGTCTTTCAACACCTTTAACTTGGGATGGCTTAAAGTGAAATCGACATCCTCGTCTATAAACGATCGATTGGGAATGTTCATCCTTGGACTTCCAACCTAAAACCGTTCAGGAATCAAAACATTTTAAATAATTATGATATTCTATAAAAATGTTGAATGGATTGTTACTCCTAATACCGTAGTAAACAGGGCAGATGTAGTGCTAAGATCAAAATCAAACGTAGAGTTCGCAACTGAAATATTTAGTTTCTTTTGAATTCCATCCAACACCTCTTGGAGAGCAGGATTCTTCTTTAATTCATGCGTTACTGCAGCATTGCCCTTTTCTTTGTTTAGCACACCTGTATGAGTGTATTTAATTAAATACCAATTATTCAAAAACCGTTGAACATGAATGAAATGAATGAATGGTTTGGTGTTTTGCTTACTTACCCTGTAAAAATATGTAAAATGTCCTGAGACCATGACTCAGAAGAATTTCGATCGCATGGGACAGTGAAATGCAAACTGCAAAATCTACTTCGATGTACCCTTTTTGATGATGAGGCATATTTGGGGCCATGTTTTGCCGAAATGTTTCTCTCGCTTTCAAAAGCTGGAAATGAAAATGCAAATTTTAGTATTTAATCAAACGCTTAAACAATAATTGCATTTTTATAATCACAAACAAACGTAAACTTCGAACCTGGTATTTTGCAAAGTTTGCACCGCTGCTTCCTTGTAAAGCATTGACCTTCAATAATTTGCCAGTGTATATCTGAAACACCTATGATAAAATAGAATCGATCACTCACTTTTACGGTAATTAACTATTAACCATGGTGGTAAGTAGTTTCACACTATCAAACTACATCATATTTCTAGTAAAAGCTTACTTCCAGCAAATGCTCATGAACTTCCTTCAAGTACGCATCAAGTTTAACCACAATTTTGTCCACTTTCTTTTCATGGATATAAGGTAGGATATCCACACAGTTTTCGGAACGCAATTCAACTTTGGAAATTAGCAGATTTTTGAATACCTAAAGAAGGAAATGTCACAATTAGTTTCATTATTACAACTAATATTGTTACTTTTAATTATTTAACAGTTAATTCATTCATCACACCTGTTGAACAGCAGCAATATCACTTCCAGGAGTAGCAGTTAAAGCTAGAACACGAAACAGTCTATTTTTCTCTGCTATCTTCGAGATTACTGTTACATAAGCATGATTTCCAAGCGCCTTATGAGCTTCATCCACAACAATACAGCGTACATTCTCTGCTGGAAAAAAGTTTCGTTCCAGGTCGCTCATCATAACTTGTGGCGTTAGAAAGAAAACGTTTTTCGATTCCCACAGTTGTTTCCGCCGTTTAGGTACAATTTGTCCCGTAAGCTCGACTGTTTTAGCAGGGGATATGCCAACGGTATGATGACAAGCGTCCAATTGTTGAGTAACTAGAGGTCTTGTGGGGGCCATGAACACAATTATTCCACTTGGGTACCATCGTTGAAAGTTGTACATTACCACTGCGCTAATGAAAGTTTTTCCCAAACCTAAAAACACGAAACAAAGATAACGATCAACATCATACCTTAGAAACTTCATCAAACTCACGTCTTTTAATTAATTCTTTAGGTTAACCTGTAGGTAAGCTGACTAGAGTATTATTAAAAAGCGCTGTTTTCACAATCTGAAACTGGTAATCCCGCACTGGTCGATTGGTTGGGTAAATCCAAATACTTCCTGGAAAACCAAAAACATTCCATTTCAGTGTCCATTCATAATACATCCAAAGCCATTAAATTATAATAAAATGACAATCATTTAAGATAACTATAACCACACCTGAATATATATCAAACCCTGGCAATTCCGTGGCATTGTTCAGTTCTTCAAATGACTTTGTTAATGAGTTACTTTCCAGCTCTGCTTGCCTACAAACAAAAACCCTTCCATTAAAACTCCCTACCACCAAAAAATCTTTCCTTTTCAAACAAAAACTTATTAAAAATTAACAATTAACTTACGCCAAAGCCATATTGCACACCTCATCCTCATCATCCAAGTTAATCAGTCCAAGAGACCTGTTAGCCGCTGATCCACGACCTCGTCCACGGCCCCTTCCTCCTCTACCACCACCTCCCCCGCCTCCTTGACGTCCACCACCGCCACCTCCTCGTCCCCTCCCTTTCTTTAACTGCTTGGTCATATCCATTTTAACAGATCCGAAAATCCGTTCCTTCTTTTACAACCACTTAATCAATTCTCACCACATACTCAGCTTAATTGTATCAGCTTCAACACCAAACTGTCTGGCCGATTTCTAAATCTCCTAACGCTCATCTCTTCAAACAACATCCTTTAATCATGTCAACAATTAAAACACCAATTCACTAGCTATTCCAATTCTAAACTAAAAGCTAAAAAAGTGTCGAAATTCTTTCTGTCAATGTCCCTTCTCGGCAGTCCCAATGTCTTTGTGTCGTTGTCAACAAACACAGAAATCTCGTGTGCTGGCAGAGGAGCTACCGCCAGCAACTCAAAAGCAGCAGATCAAACACCAAATCAACAGCAGCTTTGAGAGCTTTGTGCTCTTGCCGGACTGGGGAACTCTAAGAATGAACAAAGGAGCATGTATGCTTCTGGCCGCGTCCGCGTCTGCTAACATCGTATAGTAACCATTAAATTACGTCACCAAATCATTCAAACATTCATTCAAAATTTCAAATGTGATAAAGATAAGCTGTTTGGCTTTGGTGTTCCGGAATCGCAAAACATTCATCCGAAAAAAAAATTCTCAACATCCGCATCCGTCTGCATGTCACTTTGTGACATGGCTTGTCGTTATCATTTTATCAATTCTTACAAAAAATTAAGCTTGTTAGGCAATGGGACGTGGTACTCAATACCTTGGTGACTACAACTGACCTGTGGCTAGTGGCGAGCCAACGGATAAGGCAGAGATGCCATGAGAAAAAGGCTACAAAAGTTTTGTAACAAAACTCTGCAGACCAGTCTAGACTGAGGACCGACGTGTGTTGTCTTGGTCGTATTAAAAAGCAAGTGGTGTAACACCACTTTGGTGTTTATGCATAATACTAGTATCAATGTCAACATCACGGCAGCATTTTAAAAAGTGGCTTAGATGAAATGCTGGGCTGCAGAATTTCGCATGAGCTGTTTATGGTGCAACGGTACAAGAATGAAGAAAGTCCTGACCTGACGCCAATTCTCCATTGACGACGTAACAAGCCACTACTCCAGATGAGGAATCAATTGAGCTTTAATCGTTTTAGGAAACAATTTTCCGTTGAAGATTTACGAAGCAGTCATGATGACTGTGGGTTTTATAAAGCTTTATGTCAATAGGTTATAGGGTACGGAAGTGGTGGGATGATGGAGGATAGCGTGGCTGTAAAAATGTAATTGTAGCCAACAGTTAACTTTCCCAGGTTCGAGAAAGTAGGACTGGACAACATGCTTCCAGAGTCACAATCTACAGACAAAAGTTAGGGATTAAATTAGGATTTAAAGTGGAACTTAATGGATGGACCTGGTAGCAATTACATGCTTAATGGTTTTTGTGACCTGCTAATAATCAATCATTGTGAATGAGCACTTGGCACAACACACACAGGTACTTGAACAAGAAAGGATCCTCAGAGGATTAACAAGTGTGTCCACACCTTTTTTATGTAAAAGGCAGTTGTTCCCATGTTTTATTACACCCAGTCCGATGACTGATGCGTAAAAACTGAGCACGCACTCGTCAACCCAACTCGTTAGTCGTTATCAATTGTCATGTCATGTCATTCAAAAGTACTAATTGAAGCAATAACATTATTCCATTGTTTCATGTTATTTATTGACCCGTTTTTTGTTTAATTGCTGGATTTGCACGTGGCAAAAAGCAACAATTACCTATATGACAAGATTTTTAACATCTGCAGTTTTCAAATCTATTAATGTAACTGCGTTAATTATTTTGACAACGCTGGGATTTTGTGAAGAACATGAATGACCACTGACCACTTGTCTTTTACAAATTACAGTGTTTTAGAAATAATGGGCTTTGATGATGACTTGTAAAGTGTGGTACACACGGTACACGTTCCAAAATTATTTTTATGGTTGCCTTTTTACAAATTAGCTAAGGCACTCGTGCTAATGACAAATGACAATGACGATGATGATGAGCGGGCTTTGTTCACGCATGAGTATTTTTACCTACCACTTAAGACTGCGGCCAGGTATCAGGGTTTCTCTCTTACAAACACAAAAGTTAGAAGAATATCAGTAAATATTATGCAATGATGAATGATAAGAATGGAACTTTGAAAATTTTTCTGCATACAAAACTGTAAAACTGTTAATAAATAAATCACTCACGCATCACTCAAGTTTGATGTAAGGTTGAAATTATGTCACTGTTACATTATTGCACAAACTGCCTATTTTTCTATTGTTGTCAATTAATAAAGAAGTTTGTATTTTTTTGTAAAAATAAAGCAATAAAAGTCAAAAGCAGAGGGAGAAAATACACAAGAAAAAAAGAAAGGCATTGAATGACCTGCATCTGTGCATCTTATTATCAAGAGATACAAAGGTATATTAAGTAGTAGAGAAGAAGATCTATTAGCAGTAGATTATTATTGGGGCTTCCGAACCAGAAAAATAATAAAAGTTGATCTACTGAACTTCAACTTCTGCTTATGATGCTACTAACCTATAAGCCCTACTGCCTCTGTAAAATGGATTTAATAGCCTGAGAATCACTTACCATTTTAAGCCACAAAAAGTGCTTATTGTACTAATAATAATACTTCTTCTCTTTTATATCCTCGTTGATATGCACATAATCATCAAAAAGGAAGAAGCATAATATATTATTATGAACAAAGGTATTATGTAGATAATATATGCGCGTGTTTTGTACAATTTTGTAATACAGGTAGATAGATAGAGAGGAGGCTCGCAGGCCCAATAAATGCCCAGTCAACAGAGCTAAAGACAGTCTGCTCAGACACTGTTTTTCTCAAGTGACTTAACAAAGTTGACGAGAGAAACCTTAAGAAAAGAGAATAAGAAGGTTTTTACCTATTCATGCAGATACGCACAAGAAGGTCCCACCGTTTCCATTTCATTCTCCCTGTGAGCAAGTAGTGCAAGTGAGCATATCACTGTTAAATGGTCTTCCTACACACTATAATACACTATTATCCTCTGAGCACAAGTTTCATTCAATATCCTCACAGGCCCACAGGTTTCCTCCTTTTTTATTTTTTTCTCTCAGAGTTGTTTAAAATCGTGGAGAAAATCTTTATCCAGCTCATTCGTGTGCAAGCTTGCCAAGTGGAACTTTCTTCTTGCTTGTCTAGCCAAATTTCTTCCTCGTATAAAGAGTTATTTGGTTAAACTCTTGCCTAAAACTAAAACTAACTTGGAATATCTATCCTTCCTCCGTTTTTGTTACCTTATCAAAAACTCAGTGTGTGGAAAAAAAATCTTTTCATCCTCCTACCTGGTCCCGTGCTGTTTTTATAAGGTTAGTTTGCAGAAAATTGTCATTCTCACAGTGTGATTCTATCTACAGATCTATTTTAGTGGTACAAGGTGACCTGCCTATTATTCACGCAAAGATTGTTGCACATTCAGAATAATATTGTGCACTAGTCTTTAGTCCTGCTCTCAAGGTATAAATATACAGAGATTAGATAGAAATGTCATCAGATAAGTACAAGATCTCATGTGGTGGTGATGGTGAGTGTGTGTCATGCTCACTCACAAGGGCAAACTGAGATTGAGATCCTGAAAGTTGGAAAGGAAAGAGAGAGAGACAAAGACTCAAAGATAGATTGTTAGGAAGGAAGAGAAAATGTAGGTAAAAAAGAGATTCGTTTCACAGATGCCACGAAGGCATAATTTGGAAGAGAAGTTTGATAGCAAAAAATATTTTAATTATGAGAACAAGAGCCCTTAACCTTGAATAAAGCTGTTGCCAAGCCCCCTTTTCCCATTCCGGTTTTGAAAACTAGTTGCTGTAGAAAATAGGTGATCTTATATTCTGTATATTATATAATCATTGCATTTTAAAATATTCCTCAGCTCTAGGCAGAATTCATTGAGGTAGATCAGAGTCATATAATATCACTTCCCATCTGACTTATCTTGTGGTTTTTTATGTAAAAATTATGAAACCCTTTGATTATCTATTGCTTAAGAATATTTTTATGATAATCTTTTGGCCCTGAAGGTGTACACACACCACACACCTGTTGGAATTGGGGCAAAGGAATGTGTTATCCAGCAACAGCAGCTGAACATTTTATCTAAAATATTAACACACTCTTTTCAAATTATTTCATTTTTTTTAGAATGATGAAACAAAATATTCAAAGCAATTCCTGGACAACTGTAGCTGCAACATTTATGCTTTCCATCTTCCTCATTTATCTGATTACCATCCGAAGGAAGGGAAGATCATCATCATCGTCCTCTGATTGCGCAAGGAAAATCCTTCCTTGCCCACTTCAACTTCCTATCATTGGACACCTGCACCTGTTGAATGGGTAAGACAGCACCTACACATGCAATAATATAATCTATAAAAGTAGCTCCAAAAACTCGTGTGCTACCTGTCAGCATGATGAGACTGCGGATTAGACTTGAGACAAAGTCTGTCTGACATTTGCCCGTCTTTTCACTTGAAATTTTTTTCCTGCCCGCGTGGCACTATGGGAGCATGCTTTTTTCCAAAGAAAACCTTCAATTATACCTGCTTATTGATAAAGGATTAACATTTTTTATTTCAGAAATCCTTTCGAAATCATGACAAATCTCTCAAAAACCTACGGCGACATATACAGTCTTCAACTGGGAACTGTCAAGACGGTGGTGGTGAGCTCGATGCGACTTATCCGAAAGGTGTTAATTGAGCAGGGTGCGGACTTTGGTGACCGGCCCAATTTCATGCGCTACAACATTTTATTCAGCAACGATCGGGATAATTGTAAGTCTCAAAATACCCCAAAAAAGCTCACTTTAGTCTTTCTTTTTATTACGCTTTGAAAAATAGCATTTTTTTCCTTCCTGCGTAGTAGTTCCGTTAAAAATTCATTTGTTATTTATAAAATTCTCAAGAAGCCAACACAACATTTTTGTTTATTGGAAATAGAATCAGTAAAGTCAGTAGTGCGTTTTTTCACGAGAATATTTTACTCTCAATTTCACGTCATTGTCCCTTGCTACCTTTTGTAGACCTTCGGAGATCAATAACAAAAGAGTAATCAAAGTTAACCTTCAGCCCACAGACCTTTATAACGGTTGCTGCTATTGTTATACTATATTGCACGGCTATTTTCTTAGAAGCACGGTTCTTCTTGGTCTTATTTTTACCACTAAATTTTTATGTGCGTTTTTATTATTATTATTGTAGCACTTGCATTCTGCGACTGGTCTCGGGTCCAGAAAACACGACGCTCCCTGGCAAGACGATTTTGTCACACGGGAATTTATGGGGACAGAATTACAGCGGCCATTGAGCGCACCGAGGTGCAGTTTATCAACATGTTGCAGCTTAGCTTGGAGGAGAATGGAAATGCCGCAAAAAATCTCAAGCTGAATGTCCAGAAAGCGTGTGCCAGCATTTTTCTTGACTTTTTTTGCTCCGAGATTATTGAGGACTGGAACAATGACCACGACTTTGTTGAAACGGTACGGAAATTTGATGAGATCTTCTGGGAAGTGAATCAAAGCCACCCCACGGATGTACTTCCCGGTCTTGCTCCACTTTTTAGGAGTCACTTGCAAAACCTGGCAGGGATGGGACAACACATAAGAAACTTTGTGTTGCGTCGTGTGATAGAACCTCACAGGTAGATATTTTTTACAAGTCCCAAGTCGCCCCAACTATAAAAGACAAACGGTTGTTAAGGCATCTTTGTTTTCTTTGTTGCTAAATTTTCACTATTCATTTTTTCATAGTGAAAGGCTGGACAAGGATAATCTTGAGGATTTTGTAGACATCTTACTGGCGCATTTGGAAGAGGCAGAACCTGAGAATAAGCTTACTATGGAACAAGTGCTTTTTGAATTAGAGGACTTTCTAGGAGGCCACTCTGCCGTATCCAATTTGATTGGAAGGGCCATCGTTGAAATTGCAACTGTCCCCGGACTTTCCACCAAGATTTATGAGCAGGTAAGAGCATTTCATTTTTTAAGCAGCTTAAAAAATGATGTCGAGTCAGAAGAGCAAGCAAAGCTTTAAGACTGCAGACAGTCGTGAGTCGGTTAGCAAGTCTGCTGATAAACGGAGTCATTTGTCTTTGCATTTGCATACGCACTTACTACAGTTGTTATGATGATGTTTACTAATAATAATTGTTTGTGTTTTGTTTGGTTCAGCATTTTGAGCAGGGGAACAAAGACTACATTTTGGCTGTGATTTATGAGACCCTGAGAAAATCATCATCTCCGATAGTGCCCCATGTTGCATCTGCTGATTCAGTTCTAGATGGTAATGCATATAAACCTTGATAATGACAAGTTTTATGTACGCCTTTATTGTTGCTTTTATTCATGGTCATTGTCATCTTTGAGTTGGATGTGCTCCAGAGAGCCGGATTGAAAGAAAAAGTAAATAAAATGAGTATTTTTGGTTTTTCTTTCTCAGGCTACTTGATCAAGAAGGGCACAATGGTCATCATAAACAACTACGAGCTCAACTCCAGCCCCGAACACTGGAAAGATCCTGATGTGTTCACTCCAGAAAGATTTCTCACAGGAACGGGCAAATTTTGCAAGCCAGCCAACTTTATTCCCTTTTCTAATGGAAGGCGTGCTTGCATGGGATATCAGCTTGTGGAAAAAGTGGCTGCGGATTTGATCCTGGCAATTGTCAAGCACTATGATATTACAGCGACCAACAATCCCAATGTTTTGCCACACTCTTGTGTTGCCATTAATCCTTTAGAAGAGTTGAGAGTTAACTTGGTTCCCCGGTTATCATAGCTGTTCACTATTTTTTATCTAATTTAGGTTTTAGCTTGTAAGACATCTACTTCAGTATTATACTCATCATATTATTGCTGCTGCTGATCTGAGATGATTGTTTAATAATTGAGAATGCTCATGGCTCATATCATGTTGTTGTTATTCCTTTGTGCTGCTCCCTTCTCTTTAACACCATTTCATAGCTTTACTAGTCGATCATAAAGGACATTTCTACTGATCAGAGACTTTCGATTAATATAATTAATAGTTTCACACTCGGTGTTCAATGCAAAAGGTTGTTATTATCAATTAATGGAAATTGTAATGCCCTCTGAAGAATGTGTAAGAATGTGAATTTTTTCTATTGTATTATGGAAAAGTAGCTGCATCACTGCCGGAATTCGGTGTGGCGTATAAAAAATTGTATCATAATAAAAACCTTACAAAATCGACAGTTCATTGACAACTTTATTGTGTAAGCTTATTTTCATTCATATTTTGCACTTAATGTTTTACTGTTTTTGTTGTTGCATGATACTTTGTTACATATGCATGAAGCATAATATCTATTCATCATTCAGTAGGTTCCAAATCTTTTGGTGTCATTTGGTTACCTTGCTCATAGTCAGATAAGATTTTAACGAAATTATGGGACAGAAGGTGGAATTGAAAAGGGAAAATGGATTATAAGCTGACATGAACTGTCTAGTAAAATGCCTGAATTCCAAAGGACCAGGATAATCGTTTTCCTTTTGTTCATAATGCTCAAGTTTTGAGCTTTGCATAAAAAGCCAAAGCAATAGTTTTAGTCCTTTAAAACACGATAAACGATGTACGCACAGTCAATATTAATGTATGATCAATAAGCAGCTTACGAGGCTTTTGCCAAACTAAAATGAACATTTACCCTAAACAATAAGTTAAACGGGGCAACATGATCAGGAAAGTAGCGAAATTCAACACCTTAGTCTGTAGTATATAATATGAAAAATCTTTGAAATGATTTAAATGATAACTAAATATTAAACCAAGTTTGGTTTCGGATTTTTTTATAGTGGAAACATAACCCATACGTAACGTCCTGAACAGTTAACAGTTCAGCATCCCTACAAAATCCATTTCAAAGTTTAGGTTCAAGGAGGGTCAAAGTAAAAAATTTGGTGCTAAATCACCTGGAAACTTTAAACTCCTGATCACGGAAGATTTTCTGGAAAAGGATAGATGTTGATGTTAGGATGAGAGACAAACGGACGGACAAGGATAATATAGTGTTAGCATTCAGTACTCAGTACAATTACCCTACAAATAGAAGTGCCAGTTGGTCTGCCGTCAAGTTCTCTTAGAAAAATCTTACCCTTACCGGTTACGCTTCCACCATCACCACAAACATTACAACAATCAATATTATGCTGGTAATTATGCCAATCATTTCATTTCTACATGAAGATTATCTTCATACTAATGTCATGTCTATTTTAAGTACTTGTGTGTGCAAGTGTAGCATATTGCATTTCCATAAAACATTTAAAACACAAAAATATAATGATGTTTAAAAAGGATAGCAGTGGTGATTAACTGTTCTCATTAACAAACTCTTAGCGCTAAAACGCAAGCAAAAAAACTCTTTTGTAAGTATGTATTGTAATATAACAGGCTTGCCAGTGAACAATGACTTCTTGTCATGTATATTTTTAGCTTTCATTTTCATTGTCAAAAGCAGCCAAAGCCAAAATGTAACTTCAGTTCATTCATGAATCACAGTCTTGTAAAGTATTTTATATGCGTGTTACTGTAGAAAAGTATACAGTACACACAACGATGACCATCGCACCTATTTACAAGCAATAAAACACATTGTTACCTTGACTTTTAGTTTCGGTACGCAATATAGCGGGTTGGACACGTACGGCAAGTGAGGAGCGTGTAAAACTGTAACAATTGTATTCAGTGCCCCGCCATTAGTACTAACATCAAAATTATCCTAAATCCTAACCCTTTGCCACTATAATCACGTACACAAGCTATTCATTTTGTTTTCATTCAAAATCCAGAGCTGTCACTTATAGGAAATGGAAAAATTGGGAATACCATAGAAGGTGCTTCACAACAGCAATATGCAATAGCAGGTAAAAATATTCTGAAAGTGAACTCCGGTAAACCGGAATGGTGCGCTGACCGGTATCAGTGGTCCAGCACAGCACAGAGCCACAAAGGCATCAAAATATTTCCTAAAAAGGTTTACAAATAAAATTCCCCTGGTTCATTGCTCTACTGTTTTTTGATAGTCTTGCTATTTGCTCTTCTCCGGTTTCACATTTTTCCTTAAGAGGACAAGGATCTCTGGAATTTTTGTTTACTTCAGAACGTTTTTCCATGTTTTTCAATTATGAAGAATTAATGAATTGAAAAAGCAGCTAGTTCTGCTCTACATAATAATTTTTAAATTAGTACTACGTTTTACTCAAATTGCCTTTCTTTGTGACTTGACGTATAACTTTGATGTGATAAGCAAAAAAACTTATCAAGAAATTCTAATGCATTCATCGACCTTTGGTTTTTATGGATCTAATGTAATTTTTAGAAAAGACAAATCATTAGATATATGAATTCATTGTTTTTTGTTTTATGCTATTTAGGTTTTATCGTCAGTTGTCACTTATTTCGTTATTTGTCTTCAGTCGTCACGCAAGTCAACAGCCTTGTAAACTGCCATCATATTTATCAAAGACATTCTGCTCTGCCACACATGACGACGCGGTATCCCTTCCGCTTTGCCTGTATCTGTTTACTATAAACATTGTCATCATGTCCAACACAAGGTGCTATAGCAAAATTGGTTTCAACTTCAATCATTATCAGCATTTTCCTTAAAACTGGACTTTTTGATTTTCTAAGTGAGCATCATCGTTTTCGCTATGACCTACTTTTAAAACTTACAAACATGTTTCCCTTTTGAATGACATTGGTGTGTTTTAGTGGTATTTACATAAAACGTACAATGTTCGTGTTGGTTTTCCACAAATAAAAATACAAATATCATTTGTCTACTTCAAATAGTACCTAAACTATGAACATTGTTTGTAAATCATGAGCATCGTCATTCGTCGTCTTTAGTGAACCTAGCCGCAAGGTCTTTGTTCACCGCTAATCAATGCATATTTTCCCCTATGGCCTACTACTAGTTTTAAAATGAACGAGAAAGATCTATAGTCAATGGTAGTCATCATAAAAGTTTTTAGAAAGGAGAGAAGGAAAAAAAGAAACAAAGGATATTAAACCGTTTACGGTTATTTTTGCTCTTTGGAAAGTTTGGTGGCCCTTAAAAGGGCCGTTGGTTCAAAAACTACTCATCTTTTTAAAAATCCGCTGTTTTCCTTTCAGCCTTGTCTTCATCCTCAACCCCCAAAACCGTACAAAGTTCTTCCTTGGCGTTTCAGGGCGTAAACGACATCCATGGCAGTGACGGTCTTCCTCTTGGCGTGTTCCGTGTAGGTGACAGCGTCACGAATGACGTTCTCCAAGAACACCTTGAGCACCCCCCGAGTTTCCTCGTAGATCAGCCCAGAGATACGTTTGACCCCACCTCGACGAGCAAGACGCCGGATGGCAGGCTTGGTAATTCCCTGGATGTTGTCCCGAAGAACTTTACGATGACGCTTAGCACCCCCCTTCCCAAGCCCTTTGCCTCCCTTTCCACGGCCAGTCATGGTGAGGATGATAAAAAAATGAAGATAGGTTTAAAAAAGTCAAAAGACTAAAAAATCTTGTCAAAATAATACTTGAGCTTTACGATGATGACGAAACGACGAAGTAAAATGGATGGTGGTAGTGCCAACTGGGCTCCTTTTATATCCAGTGAGCAGGTTGAGTGCGGACGACCATGATAGAAAAAAGTTGCTTTTAAAGCCACAAAGAATAGTGTTTTGGGTAGTTGACGAAAGACAAGTCACCAAAAATTTGCATATTTTCTTAGGCGGTCCTCTGTTTTGTCATTTCAACTCAGGTTTCAACTCAGGCTGCTCATTTATAAGAGCTGAGAAGCTTGGTGCTGGGCTTCATTCGTTTCGTACCGTTGCTTGTGCTAGGAAGCAAACCTCTCTCTCAAATCTCAATCGACTTTTTTAATATTTTCAACTGACTTTTTAAACCCAGTAATCAAACTTCGTAATCAACATGCCACCCAAGGCCGGCGGAGGAAAGGCATCCAAGAAGGCGCAGAAGAATATTAGCAAGGGGGACAAGGACAAGAAGCGCAAGCACAAGAGGAAGGAATCCTACGCCATTTACATCTACAAGGTCATGAAGCAGGTTCATCCGGACACGGGCATCTCCTCCAAGGCAATGAGTATCATGAACTCATTCGTCAACGACATTTTCGAGCGGATTGCGTCGGAGAGCTCTCGTTTGGCGCATTACAACAAGCGGAGTACCATCACCTCAAGGGAGATCCAGACGGCGGTGAGGCTCCTTCTTCCCGGAGAATTGGCCAAGCACGCTGTGTCCGAAGGAACCAAGGCAGTGACTAAGTATACCTCCTCCAAGTAGACGTCTCAACCAACCCCAGCCGAACAAAGTTTTATCACGAGATTGAGTATTTGAACCAACGGCCCTTTTAAGGGCCACCAAACTTTCCAAAGAGCAAAAATAACCGTAAAACGGTTAATATTCTTTTTTTCTTTCTCTTCTTTTCTAAAAACTTTCATGATGACTTTCACAGAGCAAAAAGTTCATATATTTTTTTTTCTCTACATTCTCGTTCATATTCACATTGTTTCCATGATGAGGCTAGGAAATAGGTTCATTTTAAAAGTAGGCCGTAGGGAAAAAAGATGCGTTGATTAGCGATGAACAAGAATCTTATGACTAGGCTCACAAAAAATGATGATGATCATGCTTACTAATCATTCTTAGATTTAGATACTATTTTAAAGTAGACATAATACACGACATATAGTCAAGATAGAAGCAGACGTAAAAAAGCTAGCAAAAAGTACTTCAACAAAATGAATATTCTCTTGGCTAGAGTGAATGGAATGGCATTTTTCTTATAAAATGCATCTACTTCACTTATCATGACATTTTTCCAGCATTCTTATATGCGTAGTTTTCGTATTCTTTGGAAGTTCTTGCTATAAGTTTAAACTTTAGTGCTTTAAAACTAACTAGCGTTATGATGCCTAAACTGATGATGATGAGTTGTTCTTTTATGAATTAAAGCATATGAGAATAAAGTCATGTTATAAACTGGTGCATGCAAAACAGGTAAGATTTACTTTTAAAAAGTTGGTTGGACACGATGAAGGTAGTTTTCATATACAAAGAATGCTGCTTAGGTTTATTTGTAGATATTATGCCATTGTACTATGTACTATGACATTATGACAATGATGAATGAAGTGAACGAATATTGAAAATGAACATGCATGTTTCTTTCTGGAGGGAAATATCCTGTTTAATGATTTGTTGGAAAGGTTGTTATGGCGCTTGCTATTATTAGGTACCCAAAATGTACAAAAGTGGATTTAAAATGAGGTCACAAAAATGCAAACAAGTAAACTATGCAGAGAAGCGGACACTGCTGAGGTGACCCCATTTAAACCTACTTTTATCCATTTTTGGTACCTAATAATAGCTAGCGCCACAACAACCTTTCCAACAAATCATTAAACAGGGTATTTCCCTCCAGAAAAAAAACATGCATGTTCATTTTCAATATTCCTTCATTCATCATTGTCATAGTACATAGTACAATGGCATAATATCTACAAATAAACCTAAGCAGCATTCTCTGTTTATGAAAACTACCTTCATCGTGTCCAACCAACTTTTAAAAAGTAAATCTTACCTGTTTTGCATGCACCAGTTTACAACATGACTTTATTCTGATATGCTTTAATTCATAAAAGAACAAATCATCATCATCAGTTTAGGCATCATAACGCTAGTTAGCTTTAAAGTACTAAAGTTTAAACTTATAGCAAGAACTTCCAAAGAATACGAAAACTAGAATGCTGGAAAAATGTCATGATAAGTGAAGTAGATGCATTTTATAAGAAAAATGCCATTCCATTCACTCTAGCCAAGAGAATATCCATTTTGATGTACTTTTTGCAAGCTTTTTTACGTCTGCTTCTATCTTGACTTTATGTCGTGTAATGTGTCTACTTCAAAAATGTAACGAAAACTAAGAATGCTTACTAAGCATGATCATCATTATCATCATTTTTGTGAGCCTAGCCATAAGATTCTTGTTCATCGCTATTCAACGCATCTTTTTTCCCTACGGTCTACTTTTAAAATGAACCCATTTCCTAGCCTTATTATGGAAAGAATATGAATAAGTCATCATGAAAGTTTTTAGAAAAAAGGAAAGAAAAAAAGGATATTAACCGTTTTACGGTTATTTTTGCTCTTTGGAAAGTTTGGTGGCCCTGAAAAGGGCCGTTGGGTTTGATAAAATTTGTAGTTGTAGTCAAATCGTTGATAAAACCGAGGACTCCATGCCGCTGTTGTCCTTAAGCCGCCTTCTTTTCCGTTTTCTTTGGAAGAAGAACCGCCTGGATGTTTGGTAGCACCCCACCCTGAGAAATGGTAACCCCACTCAACAGCTTGCTCAGCTCCTCATCGTTACGTACAGCAAGTTGCAGATGTCTTGGGATAATTCGCGACTTCTTATTGTCTCTAGCAGCGTTCCCGGCCAACTCCAACACCTCCGCTGCCAGATACTCCATCACAGCAGACAGGTAAACCGGAGCCCCTGCCCCAACACGCTCAGCGTAGTTGCCCTTCCTCAGCATGCGGTGAATACGTCCAACAGGGAACTGAAGTCCTGCTCGGCTTGAACGGGACGTTGACTTGCCCTTGACCTTTCCTCCTTTTCCTCGTCCAGACATGGTAAAAAAGTTACGGGGGAAACGAAAAATTAAGTAAAAACTTTGAAAATCGGGAGAGAGATTGTCTACGACAAGCGAATGAAGGTTGAATGAAATGAAATGCTTCTTTGGCTTTGCCTTTTATACTTCTGGCTTGAGTTGAACGGAGTGCAAGCGATGAATAAGCGAAAAGATTATTCAAATGAGCCATTTTCGTTCAACTCAGGTTCCAACTCAGCTCCGGACTATAAATAGGGCTGACTTGTGTGGCCGCCAGCACCAGTTGATATTTTGCCGTCCTCGCGTTCTCATTTTGACAAAAAATATTTTTACCTTTCGTTTGACGTTATTTTGACTTTTTAAAGTCTACTCTCTTCGCATCGCCATGGCCCGTACCAAGCAAACCGCTAGGAAGTCCACCGGAGGTAAAGCTCCCCGTAAGCAGCTTGCCACCAAGGCTGCTCGTAAGAGTGCCCCAGCCACTGGAGGAGTCAAGAAGCCCCATCGTTATCGCCCTGGGACCGTGGCCCTTCGTGAGATCCGTCGCTACCAGAAGAGCACCGAGCTTCTGATCCGAAAACTACCTTTCCAACGACTGGTCCGTGAAATTGCACAGGACTTCAAGACTGACTTGCGATTCCAGAGCAGTGCTGTGATGGCATTGCAGGAGGCTTCCGAGGCTTATCTAGTGGGGCTTTTTGAGGATACCAACTTGTGTGCCATTCATGCCAAGCGGGTGACCATCATGCCAAAGGATATTCAACTGGCCAGACGTATCCGAGGAGAACGAGCGTAGAAGATGAAGATATTCATCTTTAACTCATCAACATTTTACCAAACGGCCCTTTTAAGGGCCACCAAACTTTCCAAAGAGCAAAAATGACCGTAAACGGTTTAACATTCTTCTTTTCTTTTCTTCCTTTCCTTCTATCCTTTCTAAAAACTTTTATGATGATGATTACAATTCTATTCTATGAATTTTTTCTCTACATTCTCGTTCATATTCTTTCCATGGTGTTAGGAAATAGGTTCATGGTTCATTTAAAAAGTAGGCCATAGGGAAAAATATGTGCGATTCGATTAGCGATGCACAAACAATCTGATGGCTAGGCTTACTGAAAATGATGATCATGCATGTTTAAAAAAGATTTGTAGTTTCAGGTACTATTTAAAGTAGACAAATGAATCATTTCAAATGACATTTTTGTATTTTTATTTGCGGAAAATCAACACGAACGTTTTCTATTGTCAATCTAAATACGCTATATGTTACGTTTTATGTAAATGACACTAAAATACAGTATTTCTGTGAGCATCAGAATTTTTTAGATTACCTTGTTGATGATGAGGTTGAGATTGATTTTGTTCACTTGAAAGAACTTCCGGACATCATACTCCACTTTGACATCATGAACGAGACATGGCATCTTCTGTGAATTGATGAAACTACCAATTAGGTACTGAGGCTTAAAGCTGTGTTCGCTCTGAAAAGTATATGTAAATTTTATATTCATTTTCAAACAAATGACAATTACTTAAGCTTTCTTTTCCCATTGTCTTTTTGTTTTCTGAGAATTCAATGCTACACTAATAACATAACATAGTTACGGCCATTCTGCCATCGTGGCCTATATGATTACGTGTTTTATTGCGTTGTTGTACTGCAAAGTATTCCTTATTTTTTACAATACAGAATTTTTTTAGAAGTTCGGATATTCGTTTTATACTTCAAAAATCCTTATAAAATGCACAAGATTTTTTGGTTTGTGTGGATAGTACTGGTCATTGTGACCAACGTTAGTACTGCTCCCACCAGCGTGGACAAACAAGACCTTTCCACTGCACCTGCTAAAGATAGCGGTAAATTGGACAATATTTTAATTTGTATTGTGTACCTAACTTGCACTGAAAACCTTTACATTTCAGATGAGCTTATTAGCGAAACCTTACTGGCGAATAAAGAATCAGCAAATTTACATTTGAACGAAAACGTGAAAACGGTAATAAGGTTCGTTGAGGAAGTGGTTATTCCAGCACGTAAGCAAAAGCATATCATACAAAAAATATTTTTACATTAAACTTTTGACAAATGCAAATTAAACTTTTTAAAATGTGGAATTTCTTTAGCTATACGGTTGGCTGAAAGATTAGTGAAGAAAGTACTAGTAGAGTGGAAACGCATTCATCCTTTGAGGACAGCGTTAATGGCAGCAGCTTCAGGTATTCCTTTTGGATGGGGAGGAAATAAAATCTTGTATAAATGTTTCAGTAGTATACGCAAGAAAATACAGCAAATGAACCGACGGAGTCAAAGGACACTAGTATATGTGTAAAGTTAAGTATAAAAATTTGAGTTTGTGAGGTTTAAAATAAAATATAAATGAAAAGTAATTGTTAATGGTTTGCTCCTAATGATTTCTTCTAACGAATTTTGCATTCTGGCATCTTCGATAAATGCAATGCTTGACTAGAGAGATAACTAGGTTGGTACCAAACTAATCAGCATTTTTGGTAATTAATTTGCAGAAAATTCAGAAATTGTATTTTCTTCTCTGTATGATTTCCAGTCACCAGTCAGTTCACTTAGCATTCCCAAAACCAACATTGAAGAAAATGAGCAGGCTTTCTACATTTTGCCAATTATGTTTCCCAATTGGTTTCAATGCTAAAATGAAATGTTGTAATGATAAAACAAATAGTTTTCGAAGCTAAATATTTTTTATAGCTTTATATTTGAAAGAATCATGCATAGAAAGTTTCTATTAGAAACCTCGGATTGGTATTATTGCATTCTTTAAAAACTTTCAGGTTGCCTCATTGCCCTCTCGGCTATTTTAAATGCTTTTATCGTTATTCTAAGATGTTTTCAAGACTGATAGAACAGCGGTGATCTCATTAAAGTTCTCCAACTTTCTCGGACTTTTATTTAGCTTTATCAGTTCATTGTTCATATGCAACATAATATAGGATAATAGGTAGTTTATGAGATATACAACCTGATTGTGAATTGGGACTGTATATATAAATTGTTCCAAGTTCATTCAAGGTGAACGACTAAAAGCACAATACCAAATATCTTTTGATGTTCATTATCAATTTGTTAATGTGCAGTTTTTAGCTACAGTACAGTACGAACAGTTCCCTAAGAATGTCCAACAAAGCGTTTTGACAATTCTATGTGTAAAATAAATGCAAAGCCGTTATAACATACAGGAAAAAGGATGAGCATGGTACCAGAAAGTTCTTTGCCTAAAAATAGAATGATGTTATCTTTAATTGCAATTTGTAACTACGTATTATACAATGTGTCTCAGACGTAATGTCTGAATGTCAACTCCCCTCCATAAATCTGCAACCATTTAATATTGCAATGATAGAAGAATCTTGAACAAAATGTAATAGCTTTTGCTCTTATCAGTTCAACACGTGGACAAATGTGTCTGTGATGCTTTTCTTATCAAACAGTCGCCAACGGTAATTAATAAATTCCATTGTCTCTGTACATAAATATCTCAGACATTCTTCATTGCAGAGGTTAAATATATAGCAAACAATTAAACGATTATTGAATATTGGATACTGTTACATACGTCAATAGTTTTATGATGCTTGGCTTTAAGAAATCTTTCTGAGCCAAAAGTCCAGTTTATTACATAGATATAAAATAGACCAAGCAGGCAGACACAAAAAAGAGCAAAAATGGAAGCACTTTGTGCTTTCATAATTTATTTTATTATGGCCATAATGCCACAACTTTCAAACAGGATAACTGACCCGAATATAGTGACTTCGTCTGGATCTGGAATTCTTACTATGCTTATCTTGATGACACCCATCCAAACAACGGACGCAACAGGTAGGTTCGCAAATTAAAATATATAAAAAAGACATTTCGAAAATTCTGCTAAACAATATTTTTTCCTTGTCTTCATTCAACAGCATATTGCTTTACCTGCCGATTTTACGAATGCGCGGTTAAAAATGAATCGTCGCAGATATGCCTGGAATCCAGGGAGTCGGTATGCGGCTCATACCGTTACATTGAAGACATTCCAGCTAAAAACATAAAGAGGGGCGACGTTTACTCCAAGGGTTGTGTATCTGGTGCGATACAGAACTATGGGTAGGGATGAGGGAGGAACCTTATGGATAAGGTGCTTATGACAAGGTGAGAACTGCAACCCTGCTGGATGGACAGGTGCTGAACAACCGCTTCCCCCTACTACCACTTTGAAACCACCAAGAAAATCAACACCAAACACTAAAAAGCCCACTTCAACCCCGGTTACGAGGAGGAGTAGTACAACTAAAACAATCAGTCTTGTGCCTACAACAAGTAATAGTAATAATACGATAAGAGGTTGTAAGATAGTAGACACGTTAAATGAACTGATTTTTATTACAGAAAAAACACTAGAGGAAGCTACACCCAAGTACTTCGGGGAAGCAACTACCACTACCACCCAGGCCAACGAGGAATCAGTTGCCACCCACACTCTGACTCAACTAATGCAAAAGTTTGAATCTACTACAGCGGACTCGAGGTTACAGTTACAACTCGAACTTGAAGGAACAACGGACACGGCCACTCCACCGAATGTCATTGCCATTGCTGTCACGGGGCAGCCTGAGAATACGTCGGTGGTGGAGTCGGAACCGGAAGACAAGGATATTCTTACTAGTACGCAAACACCTGGATTCAACGTTCCTAAACCGATGGATATGAATAATACAAAGGAGCCACAATTGTTTGGGTCAACGGAGGAAACTAGCCAGGCTTCTACGGAAACTACAGTAACATTGCCGGCAGAAACAATTGAAACAACTTCAGAGGTAACATACACTACAAGATGGAGCAATAACACTGGCATTTCTGGTCAACGTTTTACAAATTCAACTGCTTCTGAAGAAACAAATGAGGGCTTTACATTTGGCAAGAGGGCATACGTTTTATTGACATTTTTTATTGTATTTGCTGGTACTGGTTTAGGTGTTTGGTCATATCGTCGTTATAAGGCCACAGGAAGTTTTCAGCTTGGTTGAAATCTGCGATTTTAATTATTTTAAATCATTTTAAACTTGTAAAGAATGGCTTTATTATTACCAAAATATCAGTTTCAGAAATAAATATTTAGCAGACTATGATTTATACTGTATAAATTATACATTACTTGCAAAAAGCTGGAGGGATTCAAGCTATTAATAATGCATTATAAAATTATTTCGCGTTGCTTCATATTCTTTTTGGTAAAAATGATATGAATCTACGTATGTACAGAAAACGAGCCTTTCTCATGTTGTTGGCTAAATGTTCAAATGAATAAAATATTTTGTAGAATATTGTACTCTCTTTATTCTTTCATATTTCATACAATTGACGTTAAAGAAATGCCCACTTTCAGTTTGTTTTACTGGAATAATGGTACAAACGTATTGAGCTCTTTTGTGGACTTATTTATTTATTTTTAGAAATGCATTCATGCGTGGACCCACTGTTGCTGCATGCATGGGGAAAAGGGTTGAAATAAATACCTTTAAGGTTTAAGGGATCCCAGAGATGGGAATACTGTGCATGTACAGAAAACGTGCCTTTCTCGTTTTGTGGCAGTTTGGTTCGGATGGATAATTCGTTCATCATTTCAGTTTAAACTTTCTAGAAGTCGACATTTTGGAAATTACCTGCTTCCTACGAAGCCACTGGTAATGGATACGGACCCCAGTGTAGACATTGACCAGCATCCAGCGATGGCAAATCACCCACTCCAACATTTTCTGGTAAGACAAAACCTTCGAAGCAGTAATGCTTAAACTTGCTTATTAGCTTATTTGTTTGTTTTGTAAATTGCACAGGTGCTTCAAGCCCTTTTCCAATACGACTCCAGCCCTGGCACAATAAAACGAAACCGATTGGTGAGCCGAAGCTGGAAAGAGGCTAGCACGGCCAGTTGGCTGAAACTCGACAGGTATCCCGTGCTCCGTTACTCTGATCTGGCGGAACAAGATGGTGATGATCTTGTGGAAAATGGTCGCGTATTGATGACCTTGGCAGAGTTTTACTCTCTATACCAATCGGGAGACCCGACGGTGGTGCAAGTGGTAGATAAGCCTCCACAGAAGCTCCTTCTTCACATGTGGCAGGTTTTTGGAGACAACGCAATGGGAAGCAGCAGTCTTGATAATTGGTTCTGGAAATGGGCCACTACAGGTACACTTCACAAGATGACACTGGTGGACTGTCATTTCAAGCAAGAAGTTACCGTGTTTAAGGAAAGCTTTCTCAGAGAATTACCCAATCTGGCAGAACTCACATTGAGAAACTGCTTTGTGCATAAAGAGGCCCTTGGTCAGGTTAATGAGGAACACATTCGCTGGATGGAGTATCCTGGAAGGGAAGATTGGATAATTAGAAGACGATTTGAGATTACAAGCGGTGATTTAAGAGATGGCCGTTTCATTAATATCCCTTACAACCGGAACAGTTATCAACATGATAAGCTTTTAAGTCTGGATGTCACATTAAAAGCAGTCCTGGAAGAGAATTTTGGGGCTGGCCCAAAGCCTCCGCTACAAATTTGGGGCCCCCTACTGTCAATGCTACCAAACTTACGTCGCCTGCGCATTGGAGACTATGAAGAAACCTACGCACCTCCACCTCAACTGAAACAGGTAGATGAGGACGATTACGAGGAGTGGCAAATAATGAAATTTGAATCATTCGACAACTTTGGGATTTTTGATAAAAGGAGGTGTATACAGGGCGATCTCAGAAGACCTTGGGTGGGAAGATATGTGCATGATGGTTCTCCAATAACTCTTCCATGTCACAGGGGTTATTTTTGGGAACTGTTCTGGGAACAGGAAATTGGTCAAGTAGAAAGCGGATTGTTCGAATTAGATCTGTTGGACTTTTCGGCGAAAGCACAGGAATATGGTGTGCTCAGTTCGTGTGAATTAATGGACCATGTTAAGCGTAAAGACGGACCAGCACACAGTTTCCGTTTCGGTCATTTGAGAAAGTTGGCATTTGATCTTGGTCTCGACGTTACATTTGCTGAAAATGACATACGCACTTTGAACAGGTGGTTGGGTAGGGCTATTCTAAAGAGTATTCATCTGTATCGTGCACCATTTGGAGAGGAGCTTTCTGGTTTCCCATACTGGTACATAGGTGGCCATGAATTAAATTTGTGGGGTAACGTAAGCCCCAATCTTAACTTTCTAGTTACCTGTCAAGGGGGCCATATTCCTTTTAGTAAACTGATTTGGAACACAAGCTGCTTTGAGAATGAGTTTTGTGGGAAGAGATTGCATCATTTGCTTAAATCTGGACGACAGGCAACTCCACTCATGAGGAAGGACTTGGTTGAAAAGACTAACTGGAAAATGATTTGTAAATGGACCCCCTTGCTCCTTTTGTACCACCTGGAAATGGACTGGGGTCCGATGTCGCTGGAAAGTTGGGAAAAACTGGGAAAGGCCATACCAAACCTCACATTTTTAAAGGGGATCATTGCAGACGATAAGCAACTAGCTTTGATTCTCACACTATGGCCTGGATTGCAAAGTCTAAAATTCGCTCACGGAAGTAGAGTAACTTCCGCTGGACTGCTAAAGTACTTGCCCAAGTTGACACTGAAAGAGTTTGAATGGACAGCCTGTACCTGCACTCAGGAGCATTTCCAGGTTCACTCAAACACCAAAGAACTCCGGCAAGTAGAAATGGAGCTGAAAAAGCAGCTTCCCGAAACAGATATTAAATTACCCTGGAAACTGGAGGATGATGACGTTGGCAAAACTGGGTGCATACTAGCCGAATGGGAAAACGCTTTGCTTACCGGAAACTCAACCAAGTTCTTTGAGTTGTATGAAAAACACAAGAGTATAAAGTAATCCCTTGCTAAAGTAAATCTCCTTGCATGAAACATTTTAGTATTTCTCAATGATTTTATTACTTAGTTTAATCTTATATGCCAAGTATCCATTCTTCTTGTCAAGATCATCATCACATCTTTTAGTAAATTATATCTTAAATGTTATCGTACGAAATTACGGATCCAGTTCTACAAATTATAGATTGTAAATTGTATAATATATTATACTTTCTTCACGTGTAATCATAATCACCTATATAATAATCATGTACGTCTCACAGGACGGTAGCTTATATTAACACGTTCTCAACTCTCTCTTCGCCTGCATTGTACAACAGACTAAATACTTTATATTTTAATTTACTGAGTCAACTCGGAGTTTTTTAAAACTACAGAAAAAAAATCTTGATTGATTGATAATTTTCATTGTTAAAGTCTGGCAAACAGCCAGTTTTGCTTCATGTGTATGTGCATAATAGGTGTTTCTTAAAGAACCAAGTTCATTAAGTTGTATGAAAAACACAAGATTATATAGTAAATTCATGTTTGTAAATTATGTCTTTTGTCTAAGTGATTTTTGTTTGCAAGTTTAAGTTTTACATGCGTGTTTTAAATTGTATTACCCAAATTTTTTATTTACAAAACAATTACTTTATTTTTGCATGTTTAATTGTTATTTACAAAGTATCGATTCTTGTTTTTGAATCATCGTCAGATTTGAATCATCATCTGTTTTGCAGATCATCATCACATCTTGTTAGTATATTATATCTTAATGTTATCGTATGAATGTATGAGGTTAATTCTACAAGATATGGATTGCATATGTATAAAATATATTTTTCTCAGTTATAATCGCAACTACTTACAACCTGTGCATAAAACATAAGATTTATAACTCATAACAAGATTTATAACTCATTTAGATTGACTATAGGAAATGTTCGTGTTGATTCTCTGCAAATAAAAAACATCCGTTTACTTCAAATAGTAACTGAGACAACGTTTTGCAAATGTATGATCATCATGAGCGCCTTGAGTCCATGCTTGGCACTCCACAAAATCCACGCTGACCAAACTAAAAGGATTGTACTCTACTGAAATTCTGTAAATACTGTTCAGGTACTCCATGGAATCTTCAGATTGAAGCAGGTCATTCACCAAAAACCCTCTGCCCTTTCGATTAGCCGCAGGGGCCAGAGCTTTCTTGGATTGGAGAACGTTCACCAATTCGTCTCGTTTTACTAATGCCCAGTCAGGTACCTCCTTCTCTTCCGGGTTCCATGTCTCTTCCTGGATAGTCCCGAAGAAAAAGTTTAAAGAGGTTCAATTCCTTAAAAACTAACTTGAACAGCTTACAGGACACTTATACCACCCAAAATATTAGCTCCAAAATCCTGACACCTGCGTGGATCTGGCATACATATCATTCCAAGTCACAGCCAGAATCACCATGTGGGGATTGGGTGATGGAGTATTTCAGCGTAAACGAATAAAATGCACATACATGATGATGGTGGTACTACTGACAATTACAAGGGTCCCCGGTCCGGTGGATAACAACTTTTCACTGAATGGCATTAGCAACTACTCCTGAAACAATAAAAAGCTGACAATTAATTGTAAAACACTTTTGTAGCTTTGTAAAAAAACAACTCATCACATTGAAGGAGCAATAACAAAATTAAAAGGCTGCTGCATAAATAAAATGAACAAACATCAAGTCTTGTACTCATGCGTTCATGAGAACTTGGCTTAAATGTTTGCATTTTGCGCATTCATAAAAGAGCAATGACAGCACACATTAGTTCTTTTATGACCAATTAAAATGCAAGACTGAAGTGGACATCATCAGCATGGCATCCGATGATATCTGTAATTAAATAGTGATCGTGTGTTGTTGACGTGATAAAAATGCCTGGTGCCGCAGTAGTTTCCTGGTATCTCTCTAACAGACTATTAATCTGCTTAAACTACCTTTCCTTATTGCTAAACTAAAAACACAAATGTTATTCATTATAATATATTTTTATGACATGGGAAAGATACTCCTTTTAAAAATGTTCATTTTTATGATATAATACTTAATATGTCATACATAATGGTTATCATTATCATCAGCAACACAGTAGTTTTCATTGCTTTTTAATAAATTAGCCATCTGGAAAATTCATAGGACGAGGAATTAAGTGAAATGAAAAAGATCATGCCATATTTCAAGCTTTAACTGGGAAATTCTTGAAAAATTGTAGAGCTGAAGTTTGCTGTTTGCACAAGAAACGATGCGAAATGAAAGAACTCCAGCTTCCAAACGCTTAAAAATGAGCAGACTGAGTTGAAACCCGAGTTGAAGTGCGAAAGAAGAGGAAGAAAGATAAGAAAATATGCAAATTTTTTATAGTTTCTGGCTTTTGCCAACTACCCTAAACTGTTCTTGAGCCTCAGTAGACTTTGCCATATACCTATTTGAAATGTTTGTATTTTTGTGGCTTCATTTTAGCCTAGTTGTGAACGTTTTGGTACCTAACAATTGGTACCTTAACAACCGTTCCAGACCATAGTACTTTGCTCTAGAAAATAAACAAATATGCTAATGTTAAGGTTCGTTCGTTTATCATTTTTTCACTTTCGTCTTCATTGTACGTTTGGATTTCTCAATTGCTAAAAACACATCAAATCATCAATTTAGCATCATCACCACAGACAACTCAATGTCCCGTGTTCTCAAGGTACCTTCTTTTTATGCAGCAGTTTACAAAAATCTAAATCGTCTCATGTATTTCAATTCAGAAAAGAGCAACTTGACATAATCAGTCATCAGAATCCAAGAGTTCCAACTCAACTCGGAGGTATAAATACCGCTGGAATGTAGAGAGCCGGTAGCAGTTACTATTTAAACTTTTAACAGAAGGGTCTTTTTCAGTTTCAATAATTTTAATTTTTGAGCATAATGGCCGATATAACATTCCGAACGGAAACACTTCAACCAGGTGGATACGTAACTTTAAGGGGCGGAGCTTTTGGTGTAACGGGGAAAAAGAAATTGACACATCATCCCTTCTTGAATAACCCACGCAGCGTGGAATTCGACTACGAAGTTGAAGTCATCGGAACACGGCATGGGGTCTTCCAGCTAAAGTTTAGTGCTACACTATCTGAAAGGCTTCTGCAACGTTTGCGGATGCACTACGGGCTGAGAAGATTTTATATTGACCTACATGTCGCTACTGTTCACCCTGACGCAAATGTTCTCTCGAACAAATTCGTCTTCCCAACCAACGGCGACTGGGACCTGGTCTCTTACTTCCGAGTGAACACGATTCCTGAATCATGGAGGGGTCCAGGATTCTGGAATGATTTACAATTTAACATACTGGTATACCAAGCACCAGAATAAAATACCTTTGCCGATCAGAAAACCACCACCACTATGCCACCACCACTATTGTAATATATGTATTATATCAACAACAATATATAACCATAACCAACGGCCCTTTTAAGGGCCACCAAAATTTCCGAAGAGCAAAAATAACCGTAAACGGTTTAATATCCTTTATTTCTTTTTTACCTTCTCTCCTTTCTAAAAACTTTTATGATGAGTACTATTGACTATAGATCTTTCTCGTTCATATTCTTTCCATGGTTTTAGGAAATAGGTTCATTTTAAAACTAGTAGTAGGCCATAGGGGAAAATATGCATTGATTAGCGGTGAACAAAGACCTTGTGGCTAGGTTCACTAAAGATGACGAATGACGATGTTCATGTTTTACTAAACAATGTTCATAGTTTAGGTACTATTTGAAGTAGACAAATGAAATTTGTATTTTTATTTGTGAAAAACCAACACGAACATTTTCTATTGTCGGTCTAAATAAGTTATATTTACGTTCTATGTAAATACCACAAAAACACACTAATGTCATTCAAAAGGGAAACATGTTCGTAAGTTTTAAAAGTAGGTCATAGCGAAAACGATGATGCTCACTCAGAAAATCAAAAAGTTCAGTTTTAAGGAAAATGCTGATAATGATTGAAGTTGAAACCAATTTTGCTATAGCACCTTGTGTTGGACATGATGACAATGTTTATATTAAACAGATACAGGCAAAGCGGAAGGAAGGGAAACCGCGTCGTCATGTGTAGCAGAATGACTTTGATAAATATGATGGCAGTTTACAAGGTTGCGTGACGACTGAAGACAAATACAAAATAACGAAATAAGTGACAACTGACGATAAAATCTAAATAGCATAAAACAATGAATTCATATATGAAATGATTTGTCTTTTCTAAAGCTTTATAATCTGAAAAACATGGGAATATGTTCTGAAGTAAACAAAAATTCCAGGGTTCCTTGTGCTCTTAAGGAAAATGAGAAACGGGAGAAGAGCAAGTAGCAATATCAAAAAACAGTAGAGCAATGAACCAGGGAAATTTTATTTGTAAACCTTTTTAGGAAATATTTTGGTGCTTTTTTGGCTCTGTAGTGTGCTGGACCACTGATATCGGTCAGTGCACCATTCCGGTTTACTGGAGTGCACTTTCAGAGTATTTTTACCTGCTATTGCATATTGCTGTTGTGAAGCACCTTCTTTCTATGGTATTCCCAATTTTTCCATTTCCTATAAGTGACAGCTCTTGATTTTGAATGAAAACAAAATGAATAGCATTTGTACGTGATTATAGTGGCAAGTGGTTAGGATTTAGGATAATTTTGATGTTAGTACTAATGGCGGGGCACTGAATACAATTGTTACAGTTTTACACGCTACTATACTAGCTCCTCACTTGCCGTACGTGTCCAACCCGCTATATTGCGTACCGAAACTAAAAGTCAAGGTAACAATGTTTTATTGCTTGTAAATAGGTGCGATGGTCATCGTTGTGTGTACTGTATACTTTTCTTCAGCTTTAGTGAAAAGTGCGAAGTACGATTTTACTTTTTTTAATCCAATTAAATTTTAGTCAAAAGATGGCTTTATTATTACCAAAATATCAGTTTCAGAAATAAATATTTTTCTTTTAAAATGGTTAATAAGCTCGTGTATACTAATTTCGGCAATCTGCTTTTACTTACGTTTATACGTTGACAATTGACATATTATGAATATAAGCACAAAAAGCAGGTTTCATAATTTGCAGATACGCCCACAATTTCATTTAAATGTGTTCATTCCGTTCAGAATTATCCATTGATTTCATGCTATTCCCTCTTTTGATAAACTAGGCTTAAATGATCAGTTAGTGACAAAAATCTGTCTGTCATTCGGTATTCGTAGAGGTAAGTAGTACTTACTAAGTACGCTGGATCGCTTAGCCGCTTCCGAGAGCATCGGTGACAGAGAAAGGAAAGACTTGAAAGCAAAGGCTTGTTATGCTTTTTGAAGGAATTGGAGTTTAGACTTTAGACCTATGACTCATGACTTACGATTGATTGGTTTTCAAAAGTATTTTATATGACTTATATCGCATAATACATGATTATAGGTAACTCTTTTTTACCAAACCAGAAAAATCTGTGGTCCAGTAGCTTAAATTCGAATACTTAAGACCTTGCCCAGAACTCTCAAATGCGCAATTCCAAGGCACGTAAATCAGGTTTTTATAAGTCAAAGTGGTTTAAATATTCAGTTATCCAAGTGAAGGCTATTATGCAACTGGTATGAATCATCATCACAAGCCTATGAAAATAAGTTTATTTTTTAAAAATTAACAGCAAAATATTGTGGAACAAACAGTATTGAGGGATCAATTTTGTCAAGTAACTTTTAATAAAATCGTTACCAACATCAACAACATATCTGCTTTTATACTCTTCTTAAAAACTCTTGGCAATCACCCAAGATATATGTTCCATTGTTTGTGTTCCATGGAACAAATATGCATTGTTTGTTCTTACTAAATGATTTTTCGATGTCATATCTATCAACGATTGAAGAAACTGTAAAAATTGAATTTGTAAATAGTAAAACAAAGGTATATATCTGAAAAGCTGCCATCTGTTAAGTTGATTTAAAATCTTGTTGGTATGGGTATCTGGCTGATTCTAACTCAGACTTTTTTCCATAGACAGAAGCACTATAAATTGTAAAGCGTTGTTGATACTTAAGGAATTGAAATTACATGACGCATACATATTTGTGTGGTGGTTCAACTTTTTATCTTATCTACATAAACGCCTAAACGCAAACCGCTTCTAGTATTACATTTTAGAGCATGACTCATGTCATGTCTCATTTTCTTGATTTGCTGTTGTTGACAAAAAGCAACAATTTCTTAGAAAAAGAACGCTTCCAACATGTCATAAACCTAAAATTTTAATTAATTGTATATCAGTTAATGTAATACTACATAGTATATGCAAAATATTAATCCGAAAGGTTCTTTCATGGACAGTTGTAAAGATGAAAAGTTGAGAATGTATGTATGTATGTATTTTACATACCTTTTATTCTATATTCCATCTATAAATATGTATATTTTTAAGTGAAACTATTCTATGACTTTTGCTATACATTAATATTTCATTTTGAACGGTCATCCCATTTGAAATGAATATTGAATGTGAACAAGAATCACATTTTTTCTGCACGTACAATAAAACCGATATTCGTCTCTGTTTGTCTTGCTTAAGATAACATTACTCATGATCCTTTCAGTCCACCGTCCATTGAGCAGAAGTGTAAAAAGCAGTTCAACATTTTTTACAGACCAGTTTAAGTTTAAAGCATGATTTTTGTGTAGTTAACTACAGTAGCAAAAGCAAGTGCTTTTTTTAGTTAACGCATGTTTTCCATCTTCTACACCCAAATAAATGTTCTTTCCCACTACAATAGTTAATGTCATGAAATGCACAAAGCAAAAATGAACAGGACAGGCAATACCTAAAATGCATTATTTCATATTACACATAATATGACAAATTTTAAACTGGTAAATGGTAACTGCCGTAGTAAAATCAGCAGCTACGCTACAATAATTGCTGTAGTAAAAGTTGTGGATTGGATGTTGTGGTTGAAGTAAGAGGCGAGAAGGGGAGAACCAAGGCAAAAACTGATTTGAACATTTGAAGTGGAAGTGTAAAATGAATGACATAAACGCAAGCCTACCGCTGCTTGCCTTGCTTAAGCATTTTAGAATGTAAAGATGCATTCTCGTGTCATGCAGTTTGTCCGTTTGCCCGTATGAAGTGGCAATGACATAAGAAGTCGCGCAAACATGTTGCAACTGTAACAAGTTAGCTAAAAGTTCACTTTGCAATTCTATAGTTCATTTATACTGATAAGCAGATTACCATAATGTATAGTTTAATAAAATATTGACACATCTTGAAAATTTCTAAATGAGGAATGAACTGGAATGCGCATAAAATTAATGCACTGACCTGCAATGCAGATTTAGGTTTCATTTCATTAAATAATTAAATTAATTCTCTCGTACATGAAATACCAGCTTCTATTGCTTTCTAAATCCGAAATGTATACATCCACCACTTCCATTCATCCGCTTTACTCCCTATTTTCCTAAAATCAGAAAAGAGCACCACCACCACCACACAACTTGATATAACATATTTTTTCTATGCAATACAAGTTACAACAATATAAAATTGTAATACTACTATGTAGCCAACTAAGCATCCGGCATCCCCTTTCCTTATTCTGCCTACACAGCTTGCTTTGCTCCACATAATGTTACAGATTACCTCGTCATCATCATCATTCTCATTCTCTTCATCTGTCTCTTTTCTCTTTTAACAGCAAACCTATTATCTTTCCTTCACATAACATTACATATTATTATATACCCGCACCCGGTGTGGTACACATATACATTTGCCTATTACTTTGTACATTCAAACGCTTTATAGCTTTCATTGAAATACAAGATGCTGCTTTCGGCTGTCAAAATTTTTACTACTAAATTGCATTAGCACAACCCAGTAATAATATGCCAAGTTTGAGTCAGAGTTAGCAGTGTACATCATCATATACATTGTGTACGCTGTGCTTGTACAAAGTTTTCTGTACCTTTTCATACAGTTTTGAATCGGTATTTTCCCAACTTCTTTATGTAGAGTAGTAAGTAGAAGTTGTAGAGGATATGCCAACAGGAAAAAATTCTAAAACATTGACTGAATATCCCATCACCACCACCACCGTCATCCTCCTCAGCTTTCTGTACTAGCTTTGTACAATAAAAAGGTTTTTAAAACACATTTCAGACACACAGGCAAGTCACAAGTCAAAACTCAGAAAAGTTTCCCTTGTTTGTGCCGTATACACTGCTACATTAATACCTAAATACACTTTTTACAATATTTTTTGGGTTTTCTCATCTTCATATCCTTCTCTCCTCTCCTTGTTGCAATCATCCATCACATTACCCAAAAATATCGTCATTTTTATCATTAAATTCATTCCATTTTTTTTACTTGCACACACACACTGTACTCAGGACAATAGTTTGTATTTTATTTTTTGTGCTATATACTCAATTTCCCAATACAGCACTTGTTTTAATATATTTTTATTTAATTTGTAATATCATTTCATCATCGCCACTGCCATTGCCGCATATTCATCCTTTTGGTCCTCCTCTGGTTGTCGTCGTCGTTGTTTGCTATCGTTTTTCGTCACCGTCACTCTCATTCCTTTTGTGTGACTGTCTCTGACTTTTTTGTGTGTCGTTTGGCGTTGTTGTTCTTTTTAGTACATGCCCTGCCTGGCCTGTTTTAAGACAAACTCTACTTTTCTGTGTTTTTTCCCTTTCCTGTTAAAAAACTGAATTGTTCGGTGCTAGGAAATTGATTTGTATTCTGAGCAATAATTAACTTTGACAACGGGGCAACTGTGCAGTTGAGTTGGAATTGGGAGGATTGCCACACGGGAAATTTGTGTTTTGTGGGTAGGGTTTGGAAAAGGAGTTGATTAATTTCAAGAAGGACACTTTAAGAATGGCGTCTGGTGATGGACCATCAGTGGGGGCGTCTGAAATTGATGAGCCTATTTCGGATGCGGAGAAGGTGAGTCATTAGTTAACACTCGTTAATTTTAGTAGTTTTGGTTATTTTGTAGAGCTTTTGGAATGAAGTGAATGTGGAATATGGTTTGCCGGTTTTACCGGGTGACATGACGGTTTAAAAATATGTAGTTTTGTAAATTGCAATTAGTAATGGGCTGATTATTGATTAACCAAGATGACAGATGGCAAGAGACCGTTTTTGTGATGTGAAGCATGTCATTGACATTTTAGGGTGTGTGCCGTTAGGTTAATGACAGTAGCAAAAGGTGTGAAAGAATACTGTCGATGAGGCCGCGGTTATTCATTCCACAATTTCACATTACAAAGTTGTGTACATTCAAGTTAATGACAGTAATCATTGTTCATGTAATTGTGCAAGAAGGATTTTTTATTAAGGTTATACTTTTGCTTGTTGAAACAGGTCCGAATTGTGTCCGATTTCATCTTGCATTCTCCTCCCGGAGAGTTCAATGAAGTTTTTAATGGTAAGTGAATCTTTATATTTTCTTTAGTCAAAGTTCAAACAAGTGAACTATTTGTGATTGCGTAAATAACTGAAAAGTCAAACTCAGAATTGAGAAGGGAAATGATATAAATAAGTTTACATAATTGTTTCTTTCAGATGTGCGCACACTTTTGAATAACGATACACTCTTGAAAGAAGGTGCTTCCAGGTAAGTTATCATTATAACCTGATTTTTAAAGTTATCATTACCATATTTATTAGTGAATTTATTTATTGGTTCTTGTGTTTTGAACTTTTAGTGCATTCGCACAATACAATAAAGATCAGTTGACCCCTTGCAAAATTCCGGGGTTGGAGCAAGGTGTAATAATTACGGAACATAATGATCTTGGATCGGGGCGATTTTGTGACCCGCGTTCAAAACAGTCATTCAAGTACGATCATTTGAAAAAAGAAGCTTCCGAAATCCAGGTAAATTAACTGTTTTAGCAAGTCATTTTATTAGATTTAGAGACAAGTTTAAGCTTTAGAGCTTGAGAATTTATAAATTGTGATTGTTTTTGTAGCCATGGGATCCAGATAGAAAAGGCGAGCCATATAGGGCCTCACTGGACGAGGAGTTTGCTAATTACGTCTCTCAGCATTATCCCCATGGAAGTAGTTCCGTATTCTCGAAATCGTCTGGAAATTCCATTACTTTGGTTGCTTGTATTGAAGACCATCAGTTTCAACCAAAGAACTTTTGGTAATTGAATCAATAAAATGCTGCCCTACTTTATTCGTATGATGATCATTATGAATATTATACTTATACTTTATAATTTGTAATAGGAATGGACGATGGCGATCACAATGGACTGCGACCTTTGATCCGAGTTCTTCTGGTGAAGTAGTAGAGCTGAAGGGAGTAATCAAAGTGCAGGTACATTATTATGAGGATGGTAATGTACAGCTCGTTAGTTCTAAAGATGTAAAGCAAACGATTCCTGTTTCGGTAAGTTCCACACCTTGATTTTGTGAATAATCCAAAATCCGAAATAATACTAGAACCTAATGCATAATATTATTTACATTTGCAGGGCGAATCGGAGTTTGCATCAGAATTCGTCAAGCTGGTCGAAGCTGCTGAAACTGAGTACCATAATGCGCTAAGTAAGTGCAGTTTTATTGTTTAAATTAAAATGTAACGGATTCACAAATATTTTCATTTGACTAATACAAACTTTTTTGTTGATTTTATAGGTGAAAATTATCAGACCATGTCTGATACAACGTTCAAAGCACTAAGACGAGTTCTACCAGTAACACGAACCAAGATTGATTGGAATAAAATTGTGTCTTACAAAATCGGCAGGGAACTACGTGCAAATTGATAAAAACCTTTGTCTTATACTATATTATACAGATACATAATACTTCCCTACTATTACTATATATGTTTATACAGACTACGTATTTTAAAGTATGAGGCTCGTATTTTATGAGAGCTCCTAACGATGATTTTGATAAAAGTTGGTAATATGTGAATCACTAACCATTGGTAAACTGAGGTATTCTTTAAAACCATGTTAGGTAGCATTATAAATGCGAGTCCAATCAGAATTCCTAACCAAACAAGGTTAGCTTACTTTAATAATCTTTCCAGTATAAAAAAGTGTAATTTGGTAATGACACAGAGTGTCCAGAATATAATGCATTTTGTTTTTGAAATATTATATATATTAAGATGTTTCTTTGTATGTAAAATATAATTGCAGAATAATATATTGCGTAATAACTGTGTAACAAAGTCCATTAACTATTCCAGTTATAAAAAACATAGTGCGCTGTGCTTTATTTTCACACTAATTCAGCATGCTTCAGTTGAATTTAAAGTAGGTATGCCCATTAGATCCTGTCTTGTCAATGGCATGTCCTGTAGGTCCTACTTCCTAGTCTAGTTAGTTGGCTAGAGTATTTTGTAGGGTTGCCGTTTTTGTGATACTTCAAATTTTAATTCAGGTAAACTGTAAAATCGTAGGCTAGACAGTCTGATCTATTTTTAAGCAAATCTAAATTCCATTTCATGTGCGACAGTTCATTTCGTTACATACAAATGTTGTCAATGCACTTGTTTGATCTCATTAGGGCTCCTCACTACTACGTCATCTTATAATCCCATTCCATTCCAAGCATTCCTGATTCCATGTGGTTTATTGCAAAATACAGCTTTAAAAATTGTTACAATTTATTTAAATGGCATAGATGGAATTTTAATAGTAGAACGGAATGTTTTAATGCCATCATGAATGCATAAATTAGGTAGGCTTGGAAGCTTGTTGCAGATTGCAGACGCTTCACATTCTCAAGCTGGGTGATATCGCTCGTAACCTTTTAGTCATTTGATCAGTCACAGTAGACAACCAGTCAGTTATTACACACAGATCATAATACAGTTTCTCGTTTTGAGATTTCTTCGTCTGAATGAAGTTTGGCAAATACACATTATCTGAATTGGCAAGAAGTCAAAAGAAAAAAAAGTATTTCAAGCCAAAATTGACAGGTGAATGAATGCAGATAGTACGTGATGTGTCCTGTATAAACTCTTTACACATTTGTGTTATAATTTCTTATTTAAAATACCGAATAATTTGTAAAACGTCACCATTTTGACGTACAAATTTTTATTGCTTTTCACATATTATATGACCACATTGCCATATTCTCGGCGGCCCAATTGATAGCAATTGGACATAATATGCGTTACCACCGTTAGCTCACACACTTATGCGAAATTTGCACACACATCAATTTTACGATTATATCCCAGAAAGTTTATGAGTTTCCTTTTTAATTTTATGTAGAGTGTAGTGTCCCAAGCGAGCATTCCAATATTTTCATAAAAAATACTTTACAGTGCGCTTTCATCACTTCACAACATATTAGGTTCAAAGCAATTTCAATTTTTTTCTCGGTGCAACATTACAGTAGTCTCTTTCATAACCACTTATTCCGCCACACATAATTCCAACATTTTTTAAAGTTCCCTGCAATTTAACTCGGCATTTTTATACACTTTCCAGTTTATTACTACAAAAAAAAAGTTGTTCAAAAACATTATTAACTTGTCGGAAATTTGTATTGCATTTTGCATTTCCATTTCCACTTAAAATATGTAAGAAGCAGACAAAAGCATTATTTTTTCTTTGGTTATTAGGCATGCATAATAATAATATGCACACTCATTCAATTCCACCATTTTATTTACTTAAGAGTAAATTCATAATTACATTCGCCCATTTGCGGAGAGCACATTGATATCAGCATCAGCACTTTTCTTCACTCTCTGTCATTTACTCCACTTTCCCGACACAACGGACAGAGCTTTTTGTGCTACTACTATACTCCCACTTGTAATACCACCATCAACGCTCCACACATAGCATCATGACAAGTCAGAAAATAAAGTCCGGCAACCGAGATGATGAAAGAGAGGAAACTTGGTCGGCAAATGAAAAGATTCTTTTAAAGAATTACGAATGAATGAATGGTAATAACAATAATGATAATTCAGTTGGAGTAAATTAACAATTGCTGAAAAAAAGCTTGAATCTTTCTCTCTCTCTGTAGTCACATAATGCGCTTTGTAGCAATGTCTAACATAAAACATGTTGGAAAAAATTAATAAAAAATGAACAATGAGCTTGATATATACGCAAGTGCGTGCTTTTACTACTTATACAGATATACCCGAGCACCATTTTTACAACCGAATCTACTGCAGCAGTCATTATCAAAATATTTCTCGGTAAAATTACTACAAGTGCTACACACCACACCAAACTACTTAAATAAACATGTGGCATGACTACATCTTTCCCCTTCATTTAGGGTAATTATGAAGAAAATATATATTCTTGATTTGAAAGCATAGGTAAACTGTTAAACTGTCTGAGAAGTAATTGCGGTGAGAAAGGAATGAATCTAGAAAAAATACCTTTATTATGGCAGTTTTTTTAGAAGTACAAAATAAAAAATTGGAATTTGCCAAAAACAGCAATCAGGTTGGTTGTTGTCAAAACTAAATTGCATAGATAGACACCATTTATTTCATTGTGTAGTTTGTTTGATGAATGATGATATGAGATCTGTTCCATGATGCAAACCATTCATTCAGAACAGTAAAAAATAGTTTTTTTGCTCAATGGATAGTTGTACCGCTCACTCATACAAAAGCAATCGGCGAAATTGAAATTAGCATTAACTACCCAGTCGGAAAATTGAGGCACTTTGAAGCATTTTTCCGGTTCTTTATTATGATACCATCAAAATCAAGTCTATTAAACTAAACGTTTCTGCAACAAATGGAATATTTAACTGAACTGATAATGATAACAGTAAAACAGTTCACTTTGACAATGATATTCAATCAATATGGCGTACTATCTAGGAGGACGCATAAAATGGGGCACTATGAGACGTTTCGTCAAATTCGTTATAAAAGTCCCAAAACAAAGCGTTAACCTATTATCTATAAAAGTTATGGTGACAAAGCGTTGAAAGTTTGTATTTGTTACTTTAACCAAACGTCAAACGAACCGCCGCCCACTCAATAAAATCGAACCCTGAACTCATAAATTGAATTGTAAATTGAAGCTTACATTTTTTTAACATTTCATATAAAAACTACATGAGGTACGCAACTGAGCTTATCCTACCATGAAACTGTAAAACGGTTACAAGAACGTAAATAATATTCTATTCAAAAAAATTGCTTGAATTTAAAACTTGTCCAAATGTTAACCTTCCCAAGTGCGCACCCATTACTGTTATGTTGTTCAAAGTGCTCTGGTGATAATCAGTATGTCAAATGTCACGGATTTTAATGAAAAGCCAAAGAATGAAAAGAGTTTATTCTTTCATCCGGTTAGATAGAAGTTCAGCACTCAGTAATGAATGCAATTTTCTTCATATGGCAAACATTTTCATTGTTGCTTTTTGGTCACTGTGTGTGCTTTTGACCATTGTGCAGTTACCGCTGTGTGCTTCTGTTTTTTTTGCTGGTCCCTTCTTCTTCATTTTGACTGTTTAGATTTAATTCGAAACTAGAAAGGGGAAGGCGAGGAATTCCATCTATTACATTTTATGATTGCTTCGTGCTGTTTTTATTTATGCTTTTTCCGTTGTCCGTCGTCTGGTGCGTTTCCTCTCACGAGTTATTTTATTACAACTATTATTACTTTCTTTTGTTCATGTCAAAATATTAGTGGTAATAGAGGGTGATCACAAAGTAATATTAGCCGAGCCTCTGCAATAATAATATTACGGTAGAAAAGGGATAAGCATGATGATGATGGCTATACGCATAACCAAAAGCCAAGCATTATTATCAGTATCGTCATGAGCATGAACTATGAACATGAGAACAAAGCACACATGACGTAATTCTCTGTATGTGCATCGGTCGGAGGGTGACTTTTTAAATAGTACGTGACCATGGTATGAAGTCGAATTGCTTCAGTAAATGACACATGGCACCTGACTCACCAAAATGTGCCCAGCGTTTCCAATTTTATTTTTTTGTCTTCTGTGTACTAGAATCATGCATGCGTGCACAAAGAAAGAAAAATATATTCCGAGTGGAGAAATATATTAAGTTAATATATGGATAAATATGGACAGATTGTAAAGCTCCAAATCAAAGAAACCAAACGCGTAGAAAGAGAGAGATGACATTTGGAAATTATGATGAATTATGAGATTGCACACAGCAAGTGGGGATAAAAGCGTAAGATTATCTACTCTTAAAAGCCAACACCAAAATGATACATACTCTCTGGTACGATAATTGCTCTGGTAAATGGTGACTCACTTCACAAAAAAAAAGTTTTGTTTCAGTAGGCAATTCCCATCATAAATTACTGTCTTATTTTACCTTAGCAAATGCATATAAATCTACAAGTTCCATAGTTCCTACTTTGGATAAAATGTTTATTAAAAGTCATAAACCATCAACGGAAACATTTTTATATCACTTGTCTTTTCCGTTTGACCAGAAAACGGTTTTACTTGCATTTTGGTATGATCATGGCGCGTTTTCAAAGTGCATTTTCCATAAATTTTCCTACTTTAGTGAGTTAATGCATGACCGGTCCAGGTTTTTTATTAACAGCGGAAATAAAAACTTCATCCGGCTTAAACCTACAAAGCTGAAGCTATCATCATTTTAATGATATTTACGCTATTTACTCCTAATACCAATAATCTTCATCAGCGGCATCCCTTACTCCAATTTACAATCAAGAGCAAAAAGCATTATCTCCATCAGACGGAGAGAGAGAGACTAAAATTACCATTTTGACCACAAAAACACAAAGAATAATCGAAGCAACAGCAAAATTAGTGGCAACATAACCTATTACATGGTATTAACTGTTAAAAAAGTCAACATTTTATGTATATGCCCAGGCTGACGCATAATACCTGTAGATTACCAACTTGTTGTCTCTAAAAACTAAAGCTGCAGCAAACTGCGAACAAGCTATTAAAATGAAAATGTGTGTGTATATGCAAGTTACATAAAATGCAACGAAGCACATATATATCTCCTTTTCCTCTCTCATCTTCTATCAACACCAACCGGCAGCAACAGCAGCAGAAGCACAGCATAATATATCAAGTTTTAAACTTTTTTCCATCAAAACTCGATATCTAGCGATAAAAACATGGGTAATATACTCAGCAGAGTAATAATCGTAGCATGATATGATACGATTGAAAATAATTTGTGTTGATGTTATTGCCGTTGATTCGCATCACATGAGTATCATCCCCTTTCACACTCTATCCACCACTTGCCTTCTTTTCTTCATTTTTCTCCCATTTTTCCCCTTTTTCATATAAACACGCTTTCTTTCTCTACATCATCATACATACCTTTTACATCTCTTTGTGCTCTTACGTGACTGACGCGATTGTTGCTGCTGCCGTTTTTTCTCTCTTCTTTCAGGGTGGAAAATTGAGCAAGGCACCGTGCATAAGATTACACTGATGTGGCTATACAGCATTTTTGATTATTACTCATGTGAGCAAAAGGACAAGCCACACAAGGCTAGTAGGAAAACCAAATCCGACTAATTCCTTGCTCGGTCTGTTATTATGTTGATGATGATTATTATTGCCACACACACACTCACACTTTACGTCCATCCAGTTTTGGACCTATCTTCTTTACCTATCAGCAGCAGCAGCAGAAGCACAGCACCAAAAAGACCGGCTATTTATTCAGCGTTTTTCAACTATACATCATCATGCTTAAAACATATATATAAGCTTATAAAGAAACGTTTTTCTCTAGTGAGGAAGGTTTAAGATGATCAGGTTGATAATAGTTTTCGGGTTGATCATCATGATGGTGGTGGTGGCATTAGTAGTGACTGACAGTAGTCACAGTCACCCTTTCCATTGTAATACGCTCTCTTTGCCTTTATCATCATCATATGCACGTAATAATAATGAAGAGTAATGTGAAATAGTGCCTGTAGCAAAACAAGAAACTTTTTTTTTATTTAATGCCGGAGCTAAAAAGTCTAAAGTTGCTGCTATTATTATTACTATTATTGTTGTGCTGTTGTTTTTAATGCTTTTTATGTATTTCGCATACTGGATTTGGATTGTTGATTGTTGAATGTATAAAACTGTAAGTTGCTTGTGTGTGTGTGGATAAATGCGGGCATATGCGGATGCTATTATTATGTATTATTGAAAAAAAGTTGCTTTTTTCCTATCATGTATTATGTCAGAAGTGAAAATGCAATATAGGTAGAAGTACACACACGATGTGCTGCTAATACACGTATTTTTTGACTGCTGACACCCTTTTGATCTGGTCAGCTTAGATGATCATCAACATCAATACCAACACCATCACCGTCATCACCACCACATCTACTTCTACATAAAGGTAAAACATCAAAAGAAGGTACAATCTATCGTGTTCATCTACAAGTCCAACAACTTTAATGGGTATCAGGATCACATTCACAATTCACATAATGTGTGCACGGAACTTGTAAACTGGCCTTTTTGTGGGGAACACAGAAACAGTTTTGAGACTCTCGCTGCTCCTCCAGAGAGAGTATTATTATTACAGCAGTCATTACAAGGAACATAAATACTTTTTTAATGTATTCAAAAACATGCAAGATAATTTTCAACTTGAGTGCCATGTGTGTGTACCTATCTAATGGTAATGTAAATGTAAGTTATTAAAAGGGATAGAAAATGGCATGTAAAAATGCAGAGAGGGAAATAAACCGGTAAGGGTAGATATGCAGAGAGGTACACAAGTCTGAACTTTTTTCACGTTTTTCTTACTTTACCCTGAAATTTTGCCATTCTCCCTTTCTGCCTGGCTGTCTGTATTACTGCAGTACAAGGACAAATATCAGTATCAGTCCAGAGGTAATTATTATTATCACTTTACATGTGCACAAGGTTCACCTTTTATCCCAACAAATGCGTATTAGTTACAAGTGTTGGTTTATTTATGCATGCATCCATTAATTATGTTTGTTTCACTTGATTATTACTGGGCTGGGGAAGCTGTAACCGTTTATCAAAAAATACAGGGCAGACAAGTCTTTTGGCGTTGAGCATTTTTTTATATACACCCTTGTCCTAGCCAGGATCATCCCTCTTTTCGCATATTTTGTTTCATGGAAAGTTATATTGAAGGAGGGGGAAAGCAACTATAGCAACTGGCGTGTTTTTTTTTGAGAATTTGCATGTTCATAGAAAGAAAAATAGGAATAAAAAATGGTTTCAGGTTTTATAAGAAAAGGTAGCCACAAAAGTCATTTTAATTTGGATGAATTAATAAAGTGGCGGTGGTCAGCAGTTTTTCTGTTTGCTAAAAATGCTCCAAAAAATGTGGGCAAGGTTATAAAAACAGAATAATATCTTACGTTTCATTTCCTCAGCACATTTGACAAAATTATGATTTAACTTGTTACATTCCAGCATTTTTTTTATTTCCTCACACAGTGAGCTCATCTAAATTAAGTTGTCTGACATATCATTTACATTCCTGTTGAGTGACAAATGATAAAAAAAGCGATTATATTATTGCTGTTGGTGCTAAATGATGTTTTGTTGGACTGTGGGACACTTGTTGAGCGACAAGTCTCTGTAGGCGGAAAACACATTTAATTTGGGCGGATTTTTAATATTTTATTAGTTGTTTTGCACATTAGTACATTACACATTACAACTGTGAGTTAATCAAAAAGCCCAAAATCATCAAGAACATTATCAGTACATGAAAATGCTCGTATTTTTTCATGAGAATGTATGGGCAAAAACATGAAGATATTTTTCAGACAGATGAAAATGAATGTTTAAAAAAGTTGTTAACTTTTATAAGTTATATAAATATTATAAAAGTTGGCTATCAAAAAAAACTTCAGACATTTAGCACCAGCACTCCTTGCTTTGAAGCGGCTGCTGTTGTTGTAACTGCTGCTGCTGCCACATCTTCAAAGAAAAGAAGATAGATGGACTACAAACTGTCTAAGGCCATTTGTCTGAGTGGCTAGTGTCAAGAATTTTACACACGGATTGTGGCAATATTTTAGTATTAAAGCCACGTACATAATGACTCAAAAGAAGACCCACATTTTGATGAAAATCGCACATTAACGACAAAAGTGGTTTCTGCTTTCTGGTAATTTGACTTGACGTTCGTTTTAATAAATGTTTGTATTATGAATGATGTATATAATATGTACGTATATGTATGTGCCGGGCAATTGTGCTGGCAGCTAGAAGAAGGACTGTTTTTTATTCTGCATTGTTGTTCAAATCTCACTTTTCTCTCTGGTTTGAAAACGAAATGTAATACCCGCTGTAAAGCAAGGTGTAAAAACATGTTTGCCTTAATATCCCTCTACCCGTGTCCAGTAACATTACTTTACAACTTTATGATCACCATCATGTAATCGTCATGTTATAATTTCCACTTGTTCCAGTTTTCCAGTTTATTTTATTTGAATTTTCTTTCTTCTTTTACAAAGCCAGCAAATAAATTACTTTTTGAATAGCAGCAGTTCCTAACCTTCCTCTACCAGTAGAGCTATAACAGAAGAACTGCGGGTTATCCCTATCATCATACTGTAAGTGTAAATTGTATCCACAATTCTTCCTAAGGAATTGTAACAAATGCGGTAAACTAAAACCCGCTTTAAATTTTATGCATGAATGCTATTCAAAAAAATACAACAAAACGAAATATTACTTGAAAATAAAATGCTGAAATGTGTAATCTGTTTGCTTTTTCAAATTCCCTGGTGCTATTTCTCCTCCTCTTTCTTCATTGCTGCTGCCTTGAAAAAAACCTTAATTATTCTTAGGTATAAAGCTAGGTTTGCTTCTGCATCACAGACTCTTTCCATCTTTCATCTTTCAATCTTTTTTTTCCTCTCTAGAGCTTCTCGAGGCATTCGATAATCTTTCCATAAAATTCCTCCATGTAGCATTATATCATAATAATAATATTATTACGTCTAATTTGGGAACCCGCAAAAGAAATGCCGCCAGCTCATCTTCTACACATCTTTCAACATACCGAGAGCTGGCTGCTGAGTTCATTTTTTTCTTCTTCTCAACTTGCGTTCTCTTTCGTCTTTTATTACCAATGCTACCTCCCTCCCCGGCCATTTCTTTTAAATTGGTTATACACCCATCATCGTCATCCAGCAGAAGCAGTAAGAAAGAAGTAAAGAATCAAGAACGAGAAACATTGCATTGCAACACTTTTTATTTGTGTGCATTTTGTATGAAGGTGAGATGAAGAATGAAAAAACACCACCAACTTCTTTGACTGCTTGAATCGAATGTGTGTACAATCCTTTAACACAATAATAATATTTTTACTAGCACAACAGCACGTTTAAAGTATACAAAAATATTGTTTTTACTTTTTGTAACTACCTACTACTGCTTCTTCTTAACATTTCGTTTTGAAAGATGCTTAAATTTATGTGTTTATTCATTGATGAAAAATACTTTGATGTAGACAAGACATGTCTCACAGCAATCCCAACAAAAAAACCACGGATCATCTTGGTTCAACCCTATCGTCAAGAAGAAAATAAAGCTATTAAGAAAAAAAATCAATTTCATTGCAACTTTCAAAGATTTCAATCTGATTTATGCATGAAAGTTTCTTGCTAAAGTCAAGTCATAATATTGTGTCTACTACCCGTTAATTTCAATCCATTCAATAATGATGGCCTGTTTTGGCCCGGACTCCTGGACTGTGAAAATGGCTTTGACCGTATGATCCGTAACTAAACTTTCTGCATTGGACATTTCAATTCAAATCTATCATCAATCTGCTCAGAGCTCTGTCGGACTTTTTGTCCATATTACTATAGCACCACCACACATTAATCAAAAATGTGTGTAGCGTGTGCAATAAAAAAACTAAATTGGATTTCCTTGATAAAGAAAAATGAATGATTCCAAGTTAATCCTTTATTACGATTGGTATTTTTAGTGCAATTTTCTCTCATTTATGTAGTTCGTGTGTAAATCCGAGAAAAGGGATGCTGGTACTGCTACACAAACGAACTACCGGTTTATGATTACGATATGTACTAAAAATGGATAATAATCCGGTATTTTAAGTCAATGTGCTCCCGGTCTTTCATTTCCTCCCCGTAATAATAATAATGAACCGAGAGTGAGCAGCAGTAGCGGAGCAGTAATTGAAGTAAAATGCGCCGGCCGGTCGGCTTCTTTTGTGCAATGAAATTTTGCCGTCGTTGTCGTTCTCGTCGTGATTTTCATTTTCATGAAACACAATTTCTGCTTCGTCATCACACAATGGGCTATAAATTGCTAAATATTTCGTGCCTTTCAGTATTCTCTATAAATGTATCTCTATACCTTTTGGAAAATTATGGTGGACTTGACTCTGTGTCTGTGGCTAAATTGACTCCCTTTTTTCCACAAAAAAGAAGAGAAATGAATGTAACCGCTAATTCATCATTTGGGAATTTTGTTCCCTCCATCAACATTTCTTCTCTGAAAATCTGTCTCTTTTGCTCTTGCCACTCTACTAGTAGTTCTGCTTTACAGCCAAATGTCACTTGGCATCATTGCCACAGAAACTAGCTCGCAGTTGGTGGTAACAGACCTGATGTCACCAGGCGATAAGCTGGGCCATTTTTTATCTTTTTTTCGCAATGTAACTCTGTCGTACTTGCATGTGTATGCGTAAAACAAAGTAGTTGTAAAATGTCAGCAAGAAACGTAACAACAATAATACTCACGAGAACGAATCAAGTGTCAGCGGTCTAATCACGATGAAAATTAGATTATTGCGTATGTAGTGTGTAGACAATTGTATATAAAAAATGAAGCCCAATTTCATTTTTTTTCTCTACTACTCTCTACTATTTTCCATAATAGTTTTACTGGCAGGGAGAATGGAAATGAGTTAAAGTCAAGTGAATGGCTGTAAAGAATGTTACAGAAATAACAATAACCGTGTAATAAAGCAGATCAACGCGAGTAAAAAGTGTATTATCAAACCGTGCTTTATGATGCTGCTGGTTGAGTTGATGGTGTCGTGTAGGGTGAATAATATTTTTTATTGCTTTTGAGAAACGCTCTATTTCATGCCATCAATTGCTTACAACAATGGATACGCTATAATCCTGCCAGCTGAAAATTGTTACGTCTCAATATCCAAACCGTAAATCATGCTATTGGTGGCCCCGTACTACAAGAAGCCTGGCATATTATTACAAATTATGAATGCTGTGCAGTGACACGTCGCTGTATAAGGCAAACGTTAAAAAGCACACATTAGTTATTCTGGTGTTGTTACCCACATGCTACTATACTCATATTATATCCATATGTAATATCCCCTGCTAAAACTTCCTGCCAAATAAATTAGCATTTAACGTGAAATACATCATATTGTCCTTGCTTGCCCACAGCAAGGCGCACCACATGCTGAACAGTAAGCCGAGAGGGATGAAATGAAAAGTGTCATTCAAGACTCTGATTTGCAAAATGAATAATTTTTATGTGTCTCTTTTATTCTTATTCTATTCATTCACAACAGAGCTTTCAAGCTTCTACCTACACTCTCATTACAAATTGGCTCTGCTTGGGTCAAAAAAGCCACCACCACCAGCGTCAACCGTATTTTGACTTATGCAATAACATTTTTTTTGCAAAATGAAATTAGCTTTTGTTAAGTGAAGCCGCATGGCCACACAAACGCGTATAGGGTATCGCACAGAAAAAATTCAATTCATCAGCTTTATGGCGCACATCTGCCAAAAAAGTTACTTCTTTTTTTGTGTCCTTTTGGCTTTGGCATGATTATGGCAAGACTTATTATTATCATCCCTCTTTTGCTAGTTGCTAGAGTAGTATTATTTATGCAGTGACTGTTTTTTTACTGTTGAAATAATTAATTCCATAGCTTAATAGGGACACTCTGTCTGTTGACGTTTGAAAAGAGCCATTTAGAAGGAAAATGAAATAAATAAGGTTTGCGTAATTACTTTATCGTCAATACCAAACAGAGACTTGATAAAATTCAAAGGCTCAGCCTACAAAATCAACTGAAAAGGGTCTATACAACACAATTTAAACACTTTTCCTTTCTGCACTCTCCAAAGATGGCTAAAATTGGCAAGCAATTTGCAGCATGATTCCTCTCACCTTCGATTGAATGGGAAAAAAGGCATTCATTCAGAGATTCTAAAAGAGAGGCAATGAAAGAGAACTACTACAGTTATAGGCATACACATAAAAACTCTTAAGTAAAAGTGTGTAGGTATTAATTATTGTAGTAAGAGCAACACACAGCAACCAAATAATAATGAAAGAATGACGTTTCAAAATAAAAATTTGCGTTTCTTTTTGCCAAATAAGCAATCAAAGCTTAAAATCTCTATCTCTCTTGTCGGTCGGTCTCATTTCATAAAGTGGCTGGTTGCACTATACATCATTATGATGATCATCAAACACGCTTATCTGATACAAATATCGGCAATTTATTTGATGATGACGATGATGATGATCAAGCCTTCAAAAAAATTATAGCAAGCGAGACACCTCCGCTATTTTGCTCTGACTTTGACGATCATCATCAATAGGCAATAGGAAAATCAGGCAATCATCTTGATAATAATAAGAAGAATAGGAAAGAGTGTTAATCAAAACAATCGTAATGACACACGAGAAGAATTGAGGACAAATCATTAAAGCTGTTTTAAGCGGAGCAAGTAGCCATGTTATTATTGCTATTTACCATGATTACACAGAGCTACTGCGCCAGGTGACTAAGGTGAAATTATGGTGACTGCTTGCAAGAAAAGGAATGCCATTTTGAATGAAGGGAGGAATGAAAATGTCACGTAGTTATCCGTGTTGTATATTTGATGAATACTGAATTGGTTGGTGGTGAGGGGAAGAGAGTGCTCACACAGTGCTCACCGTTCTTGTCCGGCATTTTAATGGACATTTGCATACAATAAGTACATCATGCTTTGTTGGTTCAATGGGGATACACCTCTCTTTGCTTGTTGTTTAGTTAAAAATATATATTATATCCGTTCACCTTGCTTAATATTTAATAGTGGTAGTTCTTCTGATTTGATCTATGTACTCAACGAAGAAAAAATTAACGCTTAAAAGAAGTTGCCCTCTTCTTGATATCATATCCTTAGCTGTAATGCTGGTTAAAAATTGATTGACTGACGAACAGCAAGTGAATGAGTTGACGCGTAATAATCTACTGACGAAATGGTCATTTGCATAATAGACAATCTCTGTCCTTTTCTTTTTTACAGAGATAAAGAAGATATGGGATCTTTTTGCTTTTTTATATGCGGTCATACAACATCTTTATGTGTGATGGGTTTTATAGTGGTGTGTAGTATGCGTAAGCACAGGCTCTTCTCTCTACTGTGAGACTATAATGGTTTGCATTACACAAGAACAATCATGATAGATAGGAGTGATAACAGATTTGGAGTTGGAGATGCAATAAATTTTGGTGTGTCGCTTTTGAATGAGCTTTTGCCCTTTGCCTTTTTCCAAAGTAAACGAACTAAAGTGCAATCAAAAGTAGCAAGAAGAGTTGTAATGGTAATAATAATACTGAATACCGTATCGTTCGTGTCCTGTCAATTGTCAATTGCCACATTTTTTTCGTGTGCAAAAGCCTTATATAATATCCTGTCTTTCTGATCTGTCCCCACAGTTTTTTAATGCTTAAGAAAAAGGAATGTAATCTCATGTGTCAATGTTTTAAAACAAGTAAATAAAAAATTTAAAGCGTATTTTGCCAACGTTTTTAACTGCCCGTTGGGTAGTAAAAATGCAAGCCATTTTGCAACATTATCCATGAGAAATTCCAACTTTTTTTTTGGCGAACTGAAAGATAGCTGTTTGTTATCGTCGTGGGTACAAAATGCTTTTGATTACAATCAAGTGAACAGAACACACAAAAAAACTTGTTGCATTGTTTTTATTTCGTCGTCGTGGAGAGCAGAAGAGAAAATCGGTCTGTTAAGATCAGTTTTTCAGCAGGCATGCATAAATATTATTTTGAAGCTCACATTATTCAACCTTTTCTAAACTAAACGTTTTATTATTGTGCATTGAATTGAATAATATGCTGATTTTTTATATCGACTGGGATGATAGTTCATCTTGATGCTGATGCCGATACTTTTGGTGGCTGATATGATCCCAGTCGTTGACACAGAAGAACAACAGCAGCAGCATAAAAATCCTTTTCCATATTAACATATTCAATTGTTTTTCTTTGCACACACACACGCCTAGTTTGCTCATAATTCCCTTTCGTGCTTCCATCATCCACGTCCTCTTCATCATCATCATTGACCATCAGACATCATCCCTTTTCCTTTCCTGCGTGAATAAAAATCTTCTTTTTAGCCGGTCTTGTACCACCAAGCCAAATGGCAACAATTCCTCTGACAACAAAGAAGTAGAAAAAATACGAACGTTACAATGTTTAACACTGGCCTGGTGATGAAGCTTGCTATATAATTTATATTTAGACACTTGCACTTTCCTTACTTCTAAATATGCTGAGCCATCAAGGTAAACTAAATTATAAATTGTAAAGCGGATTCCCAGCTACTGGATTATTATTATTATTTTAAAATGTGTGTTCATAAATATGGCTGGTTGCCCTTAGAGAATTTAGAACAACAACAGGCAAGAGCAATCAAGTAATCAAGTATTATATCATCTCTCTCTCTGGTGAGCAGTGAGCACATAACATTCAATAAATATATTCGATTACCATCTACGTGCTTTGTTAAAACATCGTGCACAAGTCCCATATATCATTTCGGCAACTGCAGACTTGCAAGTACTACTTTGTTCAATAAGTGCAAAGTAAGCTCCTCTTATATCTCTGGTCTGAATTGATTCAAAGATGAATTCATTCATTTGATGTGGTGATTATTGCGAAATGTAAAATGACTACTAAAATTCAGTGAGCAGCAGCAGCAGAAGGAGCAAATCGAGAAACATGTTGCGTAAAAAAGAGTTATGTAGGATGCGGACTCATGTACCTTTGCCAAACAGATGCAGAAAAAGGATTTTTCAAAATAATCCCCTGCTAAGTAGGTACATACCCTGGGCATATGCAACTTGACAGGGTTTTTAGTGTGTAGAAATGTACTTAAAATTATAATAAGGATAGCAAAAGAAATTGGTAATTTTAATGAGTTGAGCCACAAGACAGCACAACAACCAATACGGCCATTATCATCAGTGATCAGCACGTTACAACCATTGCCGCTTAAAAATGCTGTGTGCTGATTAAAAATTTGCAAGTACAATTGACCAGGTTAATTTGCTTACTATATATTTTTATCTAGAAAAGAAAATCAATTGGGTTGATATAATTTCCAATTCGCAATTATCTAAATTGCTACAATGATGCCTGCTTCTTCGATGCCAATGCCACGTTTACCTTAAAAAAATTCCTCTGAAAAGCCACTTAATCATCATCATCACTTTTTCATTAGTTTGTCATAAAAACAGAATGGCAATTTAACGTGTGTTGTTTTTTGGTGTGCATGTTGTAGCTACTGCTGTTGGAAAAAGTGCACCTGGAATTGTCTGGGATTAATTGTCATTTTGCAAAGCCCAAATCTTAATTATGAAAGCGAGAACGAAACAGCAGGCAAGAGATATTCAATTAAGCTTAGAGCATCGGAACAGGTTGCTTTGAGCCAGATCAGAGCAAATGTCGGAATGTGTAATATCACCTGCCTGTCTTACATGATCATGTTGATAGGTAGATAGTCGGTTTTAGATATTAGCGTTTCTATCAACATGCCCATGTTTTAACAAATGTTAGTTATATATTTTTTACAATTTTTAAGTAGAAAAAAATCCAAAGTAAATTAAATCAGCAGAAACTTTGATGGTGGGATTTTGGCCTTTTGACTGCTTCACACAAAGTGATCGACAAACACAAACATTTTGTGTGAATTGAATTCTTAAAAATGATTACTTAATTTGAATTTCTCAGAGTGAAGAAGGTGGGCTTAAAAAGAATTCAATGACTTGTGAATGTAGTACCTTGTGCTGGGGGGAGTAGTAGAATTTAAGATTGTAATTTTATGAGCCCATTCCAAATTTCATTTCTTCCCAAAAACGTGAACGGAATGCAAGGATGATTGTGATAAGCAAATCAAAGCACTGAAAACATTGTCATGATTCAGGATCATCATCAACAGCTCTTACGTATCTGGCTCTAGACTAATGGATTGAAATGCCACAAGACACGATGGAATGTGCTCGTTTAAAACCGCATTTCCATCCGTGAAGCCTTTTTAATATTAGATAGTACCGCCGCCGCTCTATTGTCGGTTTTAAGAACTGTAAATTATGAATATGGTTTTTTACAGTTAAGCAGTTAAATAAACGTTCAATCGCACATATGAAAAAATAACAATTAGCAAAATCCCATAAGCTGCTCATTTCAGCGTTTCTATTTTCAGTTTTTCGCAACCTGAAACAATGTTTCGCGGAATGCCTTTTTGACATTCATTTGGGATCACGCTGAAAACATTCCACAGAGCTTAAGGTTTTTTGGAATTGCTTATAAAAATACGTTGTTAACATAACTTACATTGTACTATACAATGGCCCCCTTTTCATACTTTTCAACAGTTTGGATAAGCCGTTTTGGAATTTTTAAAATTTACATAATTTTGAATGGTCGACACAAAACGCTTTGCGGTCTTTTTCAAAAAGCTTAGTTAAACTTATCATTAAAAATGACTACAAATGAATTTTCCTTCTCTCCCTTTTGGTTTGCCTCCGGCTTTTATGGAAGTAAATTAAGACGTTTTGCATTCCAAAAGATATTAGTCACAGGTTTAGTAACTCACAAATTTTACCCCACTCCACACAACTCTCTGCTACTATCACATCCTACATTATGAATCTGGGACTGTTTTGTATGAGCCCATAAGACTTATATGCACACCCCGTAAATAGCCCACTTTTCTCTCATAAAACGTCCATTAAGGAAACCCAAAGCCGCGGTAAAGTGCAGATAAAAAAACAGTCAAGCTTTTTTAGTGGAAGATAAAGGTACTATTTTATATATATCGCCGTGTAATACAGAGCTCATCTCTTCCCTTACAGTAATAATAGTAATGTGTGGTTGTCTCATCCCATTTCTCATTTTTTCTTTCCAGGAAGAGCGAAAAATGTTAAGAGGAATGTGAGCATAAAACACTAAGTCTTATATATAAGCTTAAAGTCTTCAACAGTCTTCCTGCGCACCTTTAATATTTTTTGTTGGTGTAGCCGCCGCTGCTGCTGTTATGTTTTCTAGAACAAAAGATAATAATATTATGCATGATCTTCGTGAGATGAAAAGGCAGGAAAAAGAGGAAGGAGCATGTCTGGAGTAATAATAATCATAATGATGAGGATAATATGACACTTGACAAAAGGGAATGTTTCAAATTTCTCAAGTTGTAAAAATTCTATTCCATCATCAAGCACAAAAAGCGCCTCCTAGGACTAAAGCCAAAGTCACACATTCTTTTTCCTTCCTGTCCTTTGTGGCAGCATTATTGCAGCAGCAACAACAGCAGCATAAAAATGTAGTAATATATTTTTTTATAGTCTTTCGTTCACCCTTTTATGTCGCTATTAGAATTCATAACAATTCATAATGTAGTAATGTACACGTCGTGCACTACACTTTAAATTGTTATTATTGCTTCTTGGTGTCCCTAGCGAAATGGAAAAGAATGCTGGGGCTACACAAAACTAAACAATAATACAGAGAATGAGAAAAATGGGATTTAAAACGCGTACACACACATGATCTTGTCGTAAAAAAGGTAAAAATTCATTCTTTTCGAACACAACACGGCAGATCACATTTTTTGAAACGAACATCGTGATAATTTGTCTTGCTTAGAGGGATACGACAAGCAAGAAAGTATTTCTAGTACATGCACTAGCTCTAAAGGTTATTACCTAATGCAATGCTGCTTAAATATTCAAATCATTTTTATATGCTATTTAACAACAATACAACTTTTTAAAAATCTGACGAGGAAACCTACATTTCTCGTTCAGCTTATTATGTCTACATTTTGATTGAGGTGGACACAAGAAACACAACATCAGGCGGGTTACAGGTCATATAAGTACATACTCTTGCCAACGAGGATTTTGATCATATTACGGGTAATTATGCACGTATTATGTACTCATCTCAAGAAAACCCTTGTATCGATCCCAATTTTCAAGATTTCAATTAGCTTTTAATGTGGTCATCGCTGGTATTAAACTTTGTAGAAGTGAGAATAACAATTTATTATAATTATTACGAACATGGCTAATCTTACATTGCCCCGTAAGCTTTTTTGTTTGTTCATTATTGTCTGATGTTCGAGAATAAAAAGCCTTGTATTCGCTTTTCGTGCTTAGCTTGCACACTTGTTGAAACTGAAACAACGTTGCTTTTTTCAAATTAAAACAGGTAAAAATGTTTTAGCATGTATTGTTCAAGCACAAAAAGGAAACAAAGAGTTTGACACTAAAAACACTCCGCGTTTTTTAGCAATCAATGTTCAGCTTCAACATAAAACGTGATTTAATGACTTCAAATGGGTTTAAAATGAGAACATAAAGTACAAAAGGATTGTAAAGACCAATTCCCTAGTTGCGTCTTGCGTCGTCGTATTTTAGTAATCCTACCTTTCATTTATTTTCTGTCTCATTATTGCACTTATTTGCATCGTTTCGTGATACTCACCGTTGCTGCCGCGCGCATAGTTACTTCATCTCACACTTGCATTAAAACTCAAAAAAAAAGTTTTGCTCGCATTCCCCGTGTCTCTCTAAATTTTTACAAGTTGGCAATTCTAACGTGATATATAATAGGTACATGCACAAAACCTGGTTTTTACACAAACATTATTATCATGACCATGCTCTCGAAAACACTTTATAAGAAAGGTGTGTGTTCAAGAAACATGGAAAAGGTAATAAAAAAGTATATAAATGTTTTTTGGTGGTAACGCGCGCGTACAGTGCTACAAGAGTCAATATAGTGGTGAGTATCTACTAGGCATCATGCAACATCCCATCATGATGTAATAATGTCAAGGGTGTGTGGTTTCGTATTTTATGTTTATTACGTGTATTACTGTCTCCCTTTCTCATTTTTAATTTCTTTCTTCTTCTTAAATATGCCAGAGAGATAAAGCAAAGAAATAAAATATCATATCGCTGTATAGTCTTTGAACAACGAAAAGAGAGGCCAACAGCCTAATAATAATGAAAATGCACTTTCTGCTAATTTATTTCTCAATATTGTGAGCACTTTGTGTTTAGCGCTTAAAAAAGAAAATTAACTCTGCCTATTTGCATTCTCTGGGAAAGCATAATAAAAAAGACGGGCGCAACCCTCTGAGTTACTTTATGATTTCCTCTTGCGTTTTGGCAATACTATAGTACCGTTTTTCCCGCAACACTTGATATGCTGATTGAGTTATAAAAAACGAACACAAACTTATTTACGGTCAGCGCACAAAGCCGAAAATAATCAAAAGCTTTCTTGAAAACCGTCAACCGTTAAATATTACAAATATTGAATTTAATCGCTTTGTTAGCAGACGGATCCCACTCATCCCACTACAACCAAACTTGTATCAATTGCGGGGCCACGTACGTGTCGGCGGCACAACGGGAAAAGTAAAGGCAAACAAAATATCATTATAATCATTGCAAACGCATAAATGTGGAACATAAAAAAACATCATCATTTTCTTCTGTGAGAGGGCACACACACAACATGATCATCATCATATAATCATAATGGTATATACTTACCAGAGTTACGTCTTCTGTAAGTGTACTACGTAATAAAGTTGGTCATTCTTGGTTTGATGATGATGAGCCAAAGAGAAACAAAGTATATACAAAATGTAGCACAGTGCGATGACGACGACGACGATGAGAGCCAGATTAGATATATATATTTTTTAGAACAATGAGAAAAAAATGAGAGGGCTGCAACCACCATCTAAGCGTAAGTATGACCTACGGAGTAGTATTTTTCATATTTTTCATCTTTCCTCATCTACCGAAATAATAATGCAACCTTACCACTACCTGGGCATGGGCCGAGGTTGGTCGTAACCTTAAAATGTGAGAGCGCACTGAAAAAGCAAGAAAAGATAATAGAATAGTTATTGGAGGAGAACGCGGCATCACCATCAATAACAACAGCAGCAGAAGCAGCATCAGAAGCAACATAAAAAAAGCAAATGAGCCACACACGAACTTTTTATCAAGTTATTCAACACTTTTGAAACGTGTATCGTTTTTTCTCTGAAGTGGTTTGACGAAAGGGATGATCTTCAAGAATAAAAATGTTATAATAGTCATAATGATAAGAATGTGCATCCTTTTCAATTTTTTCCAACTAAATCGATTTTTTTTCTTTGAAAAATATAGTATGATAGATAGTAAGAAAGTTTTCATAAAGATTACAGATTTGTACCTTTAAAATCTGCTATGATTTAAACTTGGCTAAGAAAAGCTAAAAGACGGCGTTCCAGACTCCATTTTTGTATGTGTGTACAATTTGTTAGCTTCATTATTTTTAAAAAAGCCTGTACATCGTGTACTTGCACATAAAAATGTAAACATTAATGATGATGATCGCATAATTTTTAGAATCAAACAAATGGCAGCTGAATGGAAACGCCAAGTCATAAATGCAAATGAAGCCCAACGGCTCTATTGATGATGGTAATTATGGGAAAAATAATAATGAGGTAATTAAATGACTATTTTTTCCAAAGCAGCAGCAGCACCACCAACCACCACTCTCTCCGAATGTCTAAGGAATGAAATATTTTCTTTAAAAAGGCCTTATCTTTATCTTAATTTTCATATTTAAATATGGTCTACCAGCCCAGATCCAGACTAATGATGATACTGATGATGGCCGACTACTAGTAAATACGATAATAAAAATGGGTTTTGATACCAAGGTGTTCAGAGAGCAGAGAAGAAGGTAGTTATTAGTAAAACATTCCACTGGATTTGCTTTTTAAATTTGGATTTTGATATGAAATCCTAATAGCCACTTAAAAGTTAGCTAAGTTATTGCAAAAACATTATTAAAAGTTTAAAAGATATGGCATCATTGCAAAAATAGTTTTGCTCATGTTCGCTGTTTTCTCCGACGATTTACATAACTTGAGAAAATCCTTGAACCAAAATAATGTTATCGCTTTGACTACCTGCGTAATAAATAAACTTCTTTTTGGGTTGAAAAAAAATGTGAATTTTTCTTAGATAAAAGTGAGCAAGATAGGCGTACACACACAGCGAACTAATTCAACAAGCCCAGTAAAAGAAATTAAAACTCTGCTGCGATAATTCCTTATTGCCATAATACAAGAATGATGATCCCTCGAGAAATCCGATTATGGGAAAGGTGAGTGACGGGCTGATGAGTCAGTGGAGAAAATGACGAGGAGGATTGTCTTGTGTTTGATGTTAAGTGTGAACTAATGACATTTTATGATATTTGTACCGTAATGAAATGCAATTTGGTCGTCATATTAATTTGCTGTGTGTGTGTCGGTGTGCAAAAATGTACAGAAAAAAAGGTTGGTCGGCCTGACACTGCTCCCTGATGAGTGAATAGTTGAATGACGGTGGTAGTGTTGGATGGAGGAGGAGGATAAAAATCCTCTTCTTTTTGTAGCACGGCATGTTCTTCATATTACATTATATACAGGTGACGGCGAAGGTGAAGCAACTTTCAAAAGAAAAAAATGGATACTGACTGACACTTGAACAAGATCAAGTCAAGTTTGCAATCTTATGCAACTTTATAGGAATTAGAGTTGAAGAGTGGCTCTGTGTGCCACGGCAATTAACAGTGTTTAAAAAAGAAAATCCCTTCTTGAGTGCTATCAGCATACAACACGCATTGCAAAAGCAAGTAAAGCTAAAAGACAGCAGAGTACACACACACACCGCACCGGTATTTATTAAAAGCCTGTAGTCTTAATACACTTTTATTATCATTATTATTACTAAGCATGTAATTATCTGAGAAGAACAGCAGCAGCAGCAGCAAAAATACATGCTCAACCCTTTTACGCCGCCATTATTACCATCCGCATCATCCACATCTTTTTGCACAAAAATCCACACATATTTTTCCTTCTTTTTTCCGCTCCCCGCAATCTCTCTAATAATATGTCAGTCAAATGTAAACGCGTCGTAGTATGATAACATTATCCCTTCTGCATTCCTTCGTTCCGTTCCATTTTTGCTTAAAAAAGGTCTACTATATGTACTGCGTAAAAAAGAAAGTTGGATTATGACAGGAGCAGGAGCAAAGAAATCTGCTAATAGTTTTTTGACGCTTTTGTGTGCTCTGGCTAAAGAAAAGGCTTTGAAAACTTTGAACAAACTCTAATTGCGCTAACTTTTCGGGGAAAAGTTTTTTTTGCCAAACTCTGCCCTTTTCCTTCATAGTCTCTCTAGTCGTTTGCTAAGAGAGTTCTTTTTTTGGTTGTTTTTAAGAAAGCTAAACAAAATTGTATCAAAGGTAAAAAGGGCTTGACAGTTTGATTCAGAAGCGGAGAAAAAATATAGCATTTCTTGTGCTTACCTTAACTCAAGTATGCAGAAATTTTCTGGAATAAATATGTTTTTCAGGTAGTTTGTCATTTTTTTGCAATTATAAAAAATTGCTAGCCTGCGCAAAGTTGAACTTGTTAAAAGTTTCTTTTCAAAAGTCATTTTTGACCTTTTCCTCCGTGCAAAAATTGAAACAAATTGATTTCGGATTTTGCCAAAGAAATTAGAGCATGTTGAAACAGAAAAGTTTTTAAGGTACTTACTATACAACCAAACTATAAGAAAGTACTATAATTAACATGTTGTGAAATTACTTGTCACCTTCAGTTAAACACGTCATCATTATCGAATCTCGGTCATTCATACTCAATACAAAATTATATTATTGCTAAACTTTCCTTGCGTATGTTCCACTTACTTTATGTCTTTATGTTGGCTTTATAATAAAATACAAACCTTTTCAGTCTCCAGCTTATGAATTAAAAAGGGCCTTCGTTGTTTTTTACAAAGTGTTCTCCAGTCTACCTAACCAGAAACTGCATAGTAGCAAACTAAACAAGTTTTAGAAACGAAAAACCATTCCAGTTGAGGTTACTGCTGCATACAAAGACCGTCTTCGAAAGACGACTTCTGACGGTGCTGGTTCCCACTACCCTGTTCAAGATGGAGCATGCATCGTTACCAGAACGCGAAGATAAGTTGGACCCGTTTTCAATTTCAACCCCAGCACAAGAGAACAGTGTTTCCTTCTCATTTGTTCAACCCTTACTTTAGACCTTAGATCAGGTTATTCAACAACAGAAAAAAGCTAAAGAAAATGAACTGCTGTTGTTCATTCTACCAACTTGGCTGTCAAATCCATGTTAGAATTCTTACATGCGCTAACTTTTTGCATTGCTATTTTGCATTTAGTCTTCTTGAAACACGAAATACCTCAGACTTGGGATATAATACACGCTACTACACTACTACATTTGTAACCGTACAGAAGACATGTCGGTTTTCTTGAGTGCAAAGTGCAAAGATGAGTGCTATTTAAATTTTTATGCGCTTTATCCCTTTCTTACACACAATGTACTCAATTGAATATCCCTTTTGCAATTAAATGCCTCAAGAAAAGATTTTGTATAAAAAGGTTTAAACATTTTAGTGTTCATATTTACTATTGCATTGCTCGTCATTTGCTATTTTCGTTTTTACAAAAATTTAATGAGTTATATTTTAAATGAAATTCTTAACTATAAGCATGATTTCTCTTCTACTGATCATGGACTTGTCTTACACTTCTGTGCTCATGCAATAATCATTTCAATGCTAACTAAAAGTAAAAAGGATTAAAATAAAACAACACAAATGTTTACATAAATACGAAATATTTCCCTACTTAAAATCTGCAAACAATATTTGTAAAACAAAGAATCTGAACCAAGAGAACCTAGTATTCATATTTCGCAATGATGAACAACATACACGTTCAACTAATCTATTAATCCAAAAATATGCTCAATCAAAGCAGTTTCTAGAGGAGCCCTTTTTTAAACATTTCGTACGACCTAGCGTCCATTTCCACAAACTCCTGTCTGTTTCTCAGCAACTAAAAGAATGAAATATTTCTTCACCTACATTAATTTGATTGGGGTTTAGGGTAAAAAAAATCCAAAATTTTTGGATAGTTTGTTGGCTAAGTTTGCTAAGTTTGGTTAAAATTTTAGCTAAAATAATTAGCAATTCGTGCTTTCTTTGTGCTTGAAACTTTAAGGTTTGTTTAGGTTCAAGCGCATGAAAACTAAATGCCTTTATTTTATAGTTAATGATTCAATGATAAATGTACAGTAGTTTCCTATATAAAGCACTTGATATATAAAAACAGATTTATTTTGACAAAAGTTATCCTTTTTCAAATTGCTGTCAATTGCCAATTGGTGATTTATGGCTTTTTAGCATTTGAAAGGTAAATCGAATTAAAGGGTATTAGGTTATGCTTGCCGTATAGTCAATAGTAGCGTATTTAGAAGGGTAAATTGGCTGAAAGGCATGAGAAATGAAAGAGAGATTCAATAAGTTTTGTGCAAATTAATTCACTCTTTATTTATTTCTCTTTTCAAGCTGCAGTTTGTACGGGATTTTAAAAGAATAAATAAACCATTTATAGTAAATATCAAGTTGAGTATAAACGCACTTGGTGGTGGCATTGTGAGAATTTCTTGTCAAATCTTCTGTCATCAAGCCATACACGAGCTGTTTTTCTCTTTGGGCTCATCATCATCATCATCATCCCAGCGTATTTCTATTGAGGCATGAGCTCACATTGTGAATCCTGCTGGAATGCTCAGATAACTTTACATGACAATAGCATAAAAATATCTCTATAACAGCCAAACATCAGTGTTGTCAATAAAAAGGGTACATTAGCTGAGAATAGGTATTTTCCATAAAAATATTTTTACAATTGTGCGTGTGTGAGGTGGTGGTGGGTATCTACGTTTCAAAGTTTCTTTTTATTTCCAATTCTGAATAAAATAGAAAATAACCAACTGTCTGACTGAAATCCGAGAGAAACATTTTCAACATTGTCAGTGATGCAGCAGCAAAGTAAAAAAGTGTAACTTGTAAAGTAGTAATGCAAGCCATTATGTGACATATCTCTGCTCGTTTGCACTGCTGCGTCTTCGTGTTGTGTCGTTAAGTCCAAATACATTATTATTTCTTTCCCTGTCTTCACTCGTAACTCACTTTTTCAGAGAAGCGTGAGAGCACAAGAAAGAAAGCTGAAGGAGGAAAAACGGCGATAAATAGAAAAAGGGCAATAAATGGTAATATGTTGAGAGCCTCCAGTTGAGTTGAAGGACTTTTATACATTTTTCTTTTAAAAAAAGCAGAAATAAAATAAAAGTGAGTAAATGGAGCATTGCAAAGGAACATCAACACTACGGCTTTTCTCTTTTCTTTCCATCTTGTTGTCTCTCTTTCGGCAAGAATGTTGTTTTGTCTCAACAGCCAAATAAATGCTTCTATGTACTTTATATTTGTGCATGTGTTTGCTATTAAAGCAAAAAATAAGAACATGAAAGGGATGAAAGCGACAAAGAATAGATTTTCTCTTTTGGACTATTTTCTTCTTTTTTGCATCCCGTCGCATCCCCCAGTTCCGTCCGATTATGTATATGAATTCCAATCTTGTGCATTCCTTTCTTCTTCTTTTTTCTTCATTCTTCCGTTTTTTTCTTCACTTTGTATACACATCCATCCTCTTTTTTGTTTTCTTGACTCTTGACAACAACACTACAAGCAATTTTTCTTCTTGTTCAGTGTACTTTTTTCTACTATACTAAAAGTTGAACGCAAACAATAAACTTATGTATTTTTACAGATCAAATAATGTGACTCTGATGTTTGTTTGTGTTGCCATATAAAAAGTAATAATAATAACAACTATTAGTACTTAAAAGCGGCATGCCCGTTGTTGCATTCTATAAAAAATTCTATATATATTGTAAAATAAATATCCCGCACACACGCCAGCTCTTCAAACTGCCATATGTCTGTTCACCAACTGTGTGATTACTAGCTTGAGCAGGCCTACGATATATTTATCTGACAAAATTGGAAACATTTTCCATTTTTTCGGTGTTGAGCTGCCTCTCCAGTAGAAAGAAGAAAGCAACCCAACAAACACCACCACCACCACATTCCAAATTCCAAGTCAGAGTTTCACTTCTCCACACAGTGCAAGTTGGCGATAATGCATTCTATGATGCATTGAATTATCATCGCATCACATTGCATTACTTACATATATTTCATTTGGAAAGGAGAAAAAAGGCAAAAGCAAAGAGAGAATAAAAAACAAACCTCTTAAGCCACGGGAGATAGACAAGTTATGCATGCCAACAACCAAAAAACCAGCATCAAGAAGAAAACTCTTCTTCTTCTGTGCTCACGGTGTTCCGTCGTTTGCTTCTAGACTGACTCTGGATCTCTGAGACTCTGACCCAAAAGCATTTTTAAAGGGCAGAAGAAAAGTAGACAAGTTGGTAGTAAAGTGTGTGTTGTCTGTTCTTGTTGTGTGCGGGTTTATGCACAGAAGAGATATTGAGACGACCAGAGCCTGACTCCATTTTGCTTTTAAAACTTCAACTAATGTCATATCGTGAAATTTTTCAAATGTTTTATGTGTTTGGCTCCACTTTTTCAAATTCCTTTGGATCCACACATTTATCATTATCATGGACCGATATATTTCTGTTTAAAAAAGCATAAAAATGTCGGCCTCTAGGCCCCTTTCTTGCTTGATGGCTGACATGTAGGAAGAGAATATAAAAAACAAAATAAATGCAAGTATTTCCGTTATTGTGATTCCTTTGCTTTTTTTCCTGACTGGACATTTAATGTGATCTTGCAAATGCCTTTTTTAAAGGCGACGTCAATTTGATAGTTGCTGCCAAGGTGATAAGGACTTTTTTAGGAATGTCGTTACATAAGCAAATGACAGTTAGTGGTTCTCCAATAGAAAAATATTTTTTTCAAGCTTAACTTATTCTTCATGATTTTAAAAGTTTTTAACTTTATCTGTCGATACTTACACACGAGGAGAAATTAGAGACGGCGGAAAAAGATAATTATTGCTATTATGTTACTATCTGAGAAGAGGAAGTGGAAGCACTTTACTCCCTACAAAGTATTTAAAGTGCTCCTCTTACAACAACTTTGTACAGTTTCTAACAAGTCGTGTGACTTCGAGACGATGAGGGTCTCTAGTTTCTAGGATTACTTTAAATTTTAGTCAAAAGTTAACAATTATCGATAAGGATGCAAAGTTGTTTGAAGTGCTCTTAAAATGCTCATAATATCTTGTTATTCCTAATGTCATGCGCTATTAATTGCTTACCCTTTTCTACTGCTTAAGTATTTATAGGCATATTTTACCCCAACAAATAATTAGTGTGTTTCACAGGAAAAAGGCTCAAGTCAAATCCTGGCACAAATTATTATTATTGGCCTGGTATATATAAATCTATTGAAATGGGTTAGTATAAGTCCTTTGGGGGATTACAAGCAAGTTAGTATTCAGGTATTACTACTACACTTTTGGGTCTCGTTTTGGGTGTAGAAGGGAATTAGTGACTATTTCTATTATGATGCTGCTTTTGCTCCAAATTTGACATGAGCTTCTCGGCTGTAAACCGCATTTTAGAGGATTCAGACCCAATTGAGTGATACTAATGACATTAATGTCATTTTCTATTTCAATAGCTTATTGTTAAGGCGACTACTAAAGGACCTATAATGCACGCATATTGACTATTTATTATTATTGGAAATTCATAATGATCCCAAACCACCACTTCTTCTTCTTGACTCCTTCTGTGAGAGATTTTCATCTACTTTTAGAATGTTATCGTCGTCTCCCTGGGATTTTTTCTGTTATACGGACGTCCTGCCTGGCTTGAAATCAGACAAACAAAGTAATAAATAAAAGAGAAAAAACCCAAAGCTCTCCGCCGTAGGAGGACCAAAGAGCGTACCTACTTAAAAGCCACCAAAAACCGATAACGCTCATAATAAACGTGAATGCCACCCTGATCGCTTCTAGAGGAGTCTCTTGAGGTGGAGACGGACTCTAACTAGCAAACACCGAAAAACATAATCAAACTCATCAGGTATTCGGTGGGACACTGGATCTTACAACAAACTTTTTTTTACAAAGTTACGTCTCATGATTTTTATATGTAAGCATATTACTCTTATGGTCAGATTGAGAGTGTACCATACCAAAAAATGAAAGGAAAAGGATGATGATGATCAGAATGAAAAGGAAAGAAGAGGAGGAAGATGGATCAGAGTCTTTGGCCGTTTTAAACAAAAGGGAAAAAGAAACATTATTCTTTTTTCGTGTCGGAGAGTGTTCAAAGGGTTGCTTGTGAAAAAGAAGAATGTATTTATAAATTCTTTGTTTTCCCATTGAAAACCTTTTTATAAAAAAGCCTTCCCTGTCTTCCAAACCAGAGAGAATAGTGGGATTACGGATTACTGCTGTTGTAACCAATAATAATTGGTTGGTTGATTAGTGATTCTTTTTTCTGTGTTGTTGTGCGGTGCAGTACAACTCACACAACCAAAAATATTACTTATTTTCTTAGGCGGAGGGAGAAAACGCACACGATATTAGGAAGATGAGGGTAAATAGCCTAATAAAAAAACTGCCGCATTAAAAAAGGGATGTATTATGGTTACATTTGTTATTTTCATCTTTCTGCAGAGGAGAGTGAGCGTACACTTATTAAACCAAAAAAAGCGGCACTCTTGTTAACTATGAAGAAATATATATGTACCAATAAGCGGAAAGTGCCGATGATGATGATGTATAGCTTGAAAAATAGTAAGCAGTCTGTCCAGGCGTTAGGATTGTGTTTAAAAGGTGTTGTGGATATCACCGCCAAAGATTAGGGCGTATATGCATATCCAGCCCATTTAGAAAGAACATTGTATGAAGTTGCATTTATAATATGCAATAATACGTAACATTTTTCATTTTAAAAAATATGCTAAGCTTTTTTGTTTCAATTTTTCCATCCTGCACACAAAAATGTAGCTAGTTTTCAGGTGAGTCACACATACAATATATTATAACGTTTATATACACTCAACTAAAGAACTTCAAAGCTTGTATGGCAAGAGCCGTGAGAAAAATTTAGAGAAAATGTTCATCTTCCGTTCATTCCTTCTTTCATTTTCAAAGTGGTGATGTCGATTGCTGATTCCAGTCAAAATACAGAGAAAAACATGTAGATGCAGTCTGTGTACAGATATATTGTTTCAAATGGCTACTTCTTTTTCCTTAAGCTCTCTCAGTGTTGCTGATGCGATGGCGATATGAGTGGAGAGAAGAAGAGGTGGTCGCTCGTTCATCCTCAGCTACCAGTTCTAATATTCATTAATGATGGTAAAGGTGGTGAGGTAGGCACTAGACACAAACCAAGCTGCAAGTATAAAAAGAGCAAAATGCAGTGTAGTAGCAGCGGTCATCATGATCATCATCCTCATCATTACACTCTTCTTCTTCTTCGTCTTCTTTTTTCTTCCTGAGTCGTGGTCGTGAGTCGACGTTTTCAAACAACAAGGTTGGTGTTGTATTTGAAACATAAAACAGGGCACCGCCAACAATAATGAGATAATTTTACAGGGAATAATGCATACTGATTGTGGCTGGATGGTGGAAAAAATGCTTGCATTGCATAGCATATAATATGTACAATGTGCATTCTACATTGTTTCTTTTTTCCAAAGCCTTTTACACCTGAATAAGGTAATACACAGAGCCAAAGCCTTTTTTACTTCTGCTCTACATGAAGTTTGACGATGATGTATTTGGGCAAACTGAAAAAAAAAGAATGAGTGAACTGCAAGCAGAGAGCAAGAATGGTATAAAAACGGCGACTAAAGCCAGTAATGAAATTGACTTGCTGATGGTGTTGTTGTTGGTAAGTTAAGTGAGTATTAAGTCATGCAAGATGAAAATGGAAAAGAGGGAGATAGAGCATGAAAAAAAAAGTTTTTTCCTTTGGTTCGCTGCTCTCTCTTCCATTCTTCTAGAGTAGTATATTCATGAGCATATTATTTTATATTATCGGCAAATTAAAAACCTTAGAAAGGTGTGAGCAAGTAAACACAGACAAGTTTAGGGAGTTTACATACATGCAAACCTGCCAGAAAACATGACACTCCATCCATAATATTATTCCCTGTTGCTGTTGCTCAAGTTGTTGGACCTCTTAAGAGTAAAAAAAGTTCAACCAGCAAGAAAGCAAGCAAGACAGAGAGTGCGAACTAAGAAGAAGAAAAAACAATGAAAAAGTGTAAAAGACTGAAAACTGAGGTTGTATTAAAAATATTGTATATGATATGGATATGTATTCATGTATGGAAAAACGAAGTAGGTACGAAAAATATATACCTGGTAGTTTATAATAAAATTACATATTTTTGCTCAGCCAGTTTCCATCTTCTCCAAGTATTGCGCATGTTACACTCTTTTTATTCTTGAGAATAAAAAGGGAAAAAGGCCACGAGAAGAAGAAAAAAAGTGCTATTGCTGGCCAAGAAATTCTTGCTTGATTGCATGCAAACATGCATCAATCCAGAGAGTCAGCAGAAAGTCAGCAACAGTACAGAAACAGAAAAAACTGATGATCATGATGATGATAATAATATTCAAAATTTCGTTTATATATTTTGTACTTGCTAAAGATAAAAAGGCGCATAATATTATTTCCTCGGTTTTTTGTTTCGTGAGTTGAGGCTGCTGCTTCTGCACAGAGTTTCCATTTCACTTCGCTGTTGTCATATTATTTAATAGATTTTTAGATTCATATAAAAAGTACAGTGTTGTAAGTACATTCAATTTTTCTTGTTGTGTGCGTATTAAGACTACATTAAGGTTTTGTGTAAGGTTTAGTATAAGTTGGTAAGCCAGCTGGTAAAGTTGTCTGTTGCCTGTGATGTTGATGATGATGATGCGCGCTGAGCATGAGCGAACCAACAGGTAAAAAAAAGAAGAAACTTGAGCAAAAGCTCTAGAAAGTTGTCCACCACACTTAAATAATGATACTTGAAGGAAAACCTCCCGGAGCAATACACTTGTAGTAAAAAATATATAATATGTAATATGCATGCACACATAATACAGATTCGATTCTGTCTCACGGCACGGCTTTTCCTCTTTCTTGCGGGGAATGAAAAAAAGTGTGTTCACTTTTTACTAATGCAACTTGTTCATTGAATTACAAGTAATATATAAATATGGCAAGTTATTTGATACCATTTAATACCACGGGTTCAACTTGGACAACAAATGACAAGGAATGAAAGAGAGAAAAGATGGATGGTGGATACTACGCAAAGTATAAACTCAGGTGGACGGTAATTATGGTAGTGTACTCTTAAATCAAATCCACTTATTTTTGTTTGACTGTCGAATGGATTGTGTGCTTAGAATCATGTTTTTCTAACGTCGCTGTGTAATAATTGCAATTGGCATTGTTGTAATAACAGCAGTTACATTATGGGCATGATCATATAGGAATAATATTATCAGCAAAAATGGTTTCTAAGTTTCCAGTCTCCAGTGCAACAGCCTCTTTTTATTATATTACCCTGTTATGAATGTTTCATCAACTTTTTATGAGATGCACTTAAACTTGAACTAGAAAAAACAGTTTACTCACTCCACTAGCTAGTTGTAAACTGCGACTTGTGAGCTTTTAGTAATCTTTCTACAGCTGAATGAAAACTTGACTAGAGTTATGATTTTAGAGGTTTGTCTTTCTGTCTGGAAGTATATGGAATGGTACTAACCACCAACAGGGGCCATAAAAAGGGTTTCAAAGATAAAACAGTGTATTCAGGATCATTTGTGTGACATTGACTTTCTAAGCTCAAGTTAAGAGAGCGCTACTAGTACTTCGTAAATATTTAATTCAGCTACGTTTTAATTTCATTACTTAACTGCACAGTCACGCTGCGCTGAATAGCTACTTTACTGCTGCTTTGTGAAACCTAAGCATTTTGGAGAAACTTTTTGTCAGAAGAAGAAATGTTCATACGAAGAAAAAAGCAGTTGTTTCTCTGGTCCACTGCCATCAAGCAGAAAATCCTCTTACAAAACCCTGCACACTTGTATTACATTGATACATAAATATTAAAATATTATATAAAAAGTAATATTTATGTGAATTATATTGACTTGTGATTGCTGCGAGACGAATTGCTAGAATCTGCATACCTACGTGAATGTTGCCTGTGCGCATTATTTATCTTTCTAAACTTTTTTCGTTTCTTTTTCCACTTGTCTTTATCTTTCTGCGTCTACCTGGTTGCTGGTCTTTTAACAATCACACAAAGTTCAGCTTCAAAAAAAGTCATACAAGGAACATCGAGAGAGAGCCAGAGCTAAGTGTGCACTGCAATCAACATCGTCATTCTCCTCCTCCTCCTCGGATTGCAACAACTTGTTGTAGCACTTTTGCCCTTTTTCCGTCTACAATAAAATACGAACAAAATAGTTGTCTACATGGTATAAAATGACCATGTTTTATATGACTTTTTAAGAGCTTGCTCTGGTCTTCTCCTTCTCCGCCGTTTTTTTAATACGGCTTGTCCTCTGATCCACTTTGATTTTGATAAAAAAGTCATATAACATAAAAATGTTTGGTGGCACTGGACTCGTATTATGGAGAAGAGAAACAACCTGGTTTAAAAAGCTATGAAAAATGTTGTTATGATTCAAATGGAGCGTCTTCACTGACGTTATTGCATAATAATGGATTCACACTCTTGCATACAACTATCATCAAATGCAGAGAGAGTTTTCTCTTGTGTGAAAACCACACCAACGTCGCATTACCAAACTGCACTAGAGCTTGTACAGATAATCTTGCATTTTATAGATGAACGGGTTACGTTTTGGAATAACTTACTTTTTCTCTCAAAGATAAAACTGGCATTGGACCGTCTTTCGCACTTACACACTCTTGCTCTCTCCTCAGCAGCTATCTCTCTGGGTAAGAGACCAGAGATAACAAAATACTTAAATAAAAATGAAATAAAACGTTTTACTTGCAACTTTCATATAAATCTTTTAAAGATTTTTTTATTCTTGATATTACTTAAGTATATCACATTACTACGCCTCTTCACCACTTAGCTCTCTTAGTTAGTGTGCGCCACACGGCTGCATTTTTTTGTACATGGCCAAACAATCAGTCTAGTTTGCAGTTAATAACACCCAAAAAGAGTATAAATGACCAAAAGAAATAGAATGCTAAATAGCGTATAAAAATGTTGCCTCTTTTGACTTTACCAAAAAGAATAACTCTCTGGACATAATCATGCAATTTTATTCTTTAATAAAAATGCTGTGCTGCTGCTGCTGTTATAACGCAAAAGCATTTTAGGCTAACAAGTGTGTGTGGTGGTGGTGTGAGTTTTGTGAGTCAAATAGAAAGGACAAGAAAGACAGGAAAATAAAATGATGGAAAGCTTTTATACGCTGCGGTCGTATAGATGCAGAACCTTGATAAAATGCGCATTAAAGTATTATCCATTTCATTGCACTGCAAAACAGTTTTCTTTACTCTTCACAATACAAAACTGGTAACAAGTTAGTTCTTCTTTGCATTTAATCCTTTATCTGCCAATCCATCCATGCACATATAATTCTTTACCGCAATTCACGGCGGAAAAATAAACTGAAAAAATGTAAACGAAAAAAAAACACACTGAGAATCATGGTTACAATGTTACTTTTGATGACCCCGTGTTTACATGATGAGCAAACGGTTTTCCTTCAAATTCCAGAAGAATGTCCTTAGTATATTTTGTTTTCTGGCAGATTAAAAGAAAAAGCCCTTAAGCAAGTCGAGCAGTTTACTTACCCAAGAAATCTCTAGCTTTAAAAAGCCAGTTTACACTTTACATGTTCAAGTTCAAGTTTGCTACATTAATAAAAACATGCGTTTCCATTTTCCATATGTGCCTTGTGCTCTACTCTACTATTGTCTGTTGTTATAAAGAAGAAGAAGAGAGATGAAAAGAGGGTCAAAAAAAACTTGACCAGTATTACTTGAGCGTGCAAAGGAAGGATAATATTTTACAGTGTTGTGGACAACATGACATGCTGCTGGTTACTTTGGCCATGTTTTTGAGAGAGAGGGTAACCTGATAATGCTCATGAGAGCCAGAGTGATGAACAATATTAGTTTTAGAATTTCTGAAACAAGTTTCTCCAAAATGAAATTGTGTGTGTGCCTCTCTACACCAAATTCTTGTTTCTACCTTTGCATAAATGCAGGTTATACAAAACTTGCACAGAATAATATATAGAAAGAAAGAGACACAAGTTATGTAATATTCTTATGTATAACGCTAGGTTTTATAGAGGATTATGGCATGTAAGCTACTTTTATGGTTGGTTATATAAGAATTATAATAATTTCCCTGCTTAAAACTCAAAAGGTGTAGTATATGGATAATATTTGTATGCTGCGTAATCTAATCATCGCGGCATCGGACTTATTTCACTTGAGAGAGTTCCACACAGGCATACACAACCTAAACCACCACCATCACCACTAGAGTTTCGTTCATCCTCTTCTTCTTAAGCAAGATGCGCTGTGCCGTGCCGTCGTCATCTTGGTGTTTCGTCCTTTGGATCATCTTGCTGTTGCATCTTCAAAACCGCTGCTGCTGCATTGCTAGATGTATAATATGTTTCAAGAAAAGAGCTTATGAACAGCTTTTATTGCTAAGCTGAAAAGATGGAATATGAGATAGAGTACACAGGAACGATAGAAAGGTAGAAGAGGTACCATTATTGCCATCTTCTTCTTGGATTTTCCGTTGAATGTGTGCTGGTACATTACACAAGCACTACTGCAACGAAAAATGCAATGGAATGCAATGCAGAGGAGAAGAAGAGTGACCCATTATAACTGACTTATTGTTTAGTGATCTTCTCCACAGCACACACACTCTTCTCCCTTATTTATTGCTTATACTGCGCCATAATAATAAATGCATTCTTTAGATTGCCCTATCTGTCTACTTAATTCACTTTTGGAAGATTTGGAGACTTGTTCCGTTGCGTTCCAGTCTTTTAATACTTGTCTCTCTCTGTCTCTTGTCCACTTTGCATTTTCATCCAGTGATGGTGGCGTTGTTCCATAAAACCTGGAGGTTGTTTGTGTACACTTGATTGTTATTTTATAGAACAAAGTTGAAAAATGCTTTTGCACCAAATAAAGCAGCAGTAGAAAATGCTATATAAATGCCAAGATGCAGAGAGACCTGGTTGTCCTCTCCTGTCCGTTTGAAAGTTGTCCTTCCCAGTGCACTTTATGTAAAGCATTGCCATGGTTTATTACAATTACCCAACGAGGCATTCATTATTTTATGACGTATATTAGCAACAAATAACAACAAGAAAAGAAAGAGCCGACAGAACAAGAAACTGGTCACCCTTCTAGTTCTCTTACTCTCCCCGTTCCCGACAAGCTGAAGAAGTCAAAGAGAAAAAATATGCAGGCATGCAATATAAACGTGTGCATGTAACCCTTTTTGCTCAGCCGAGTGTGTTGTTGTGTGCAGGTAAAAATCAAATATGTGTACAGGCAAAATGATATATTGGCAACTTTACACCCAAACTGCAATGCTTTAGGAGTTAGGAGTAGTCTTTTATGCCCACATTTTGAAACATTAAAACAATATTAAAAAACAAAGCAGGTGAGAAAAAATTTACCTTTTGAAAAAGTTACCTTTATAAAAGGCAAGAGAACAAGGGTGAAGGGGAACGAGAATCGCGATATTAATTAAAACAGCAAGCACGACATAATATCGGACATCATTTTTCTCTCGAGACTCTCTAGGCGAAAAAAATTCCTTTAAATCAAACGCAGTCAAGCAGCAGCGATCAAGTTTTCAACGCGAGAAAGATCCTTTTACACACACGTTCTCACAATAATATGCATAATGGAAGCTCATTCATTTACAAATTTGTCCACAATTTCTCATAACAAGCCAAAGTCCTTTTTATATTTTGTCGCGCAGCTATACTCAGTCTGCTGCTGCTTTTGATAAAGGGTGAAATACCGAAAACGTTTTTATGACAATTTAATAGGTAAGAAATGGCTTTGACATTGAAAATGGAATTCCATTGTTGACGAAAAAAATGCAACGGATGGGTACTTATGCGTTGCCTTTACCTGCTGTGTGGCTTCCTACCTTTTTTTCCTTCTTCCTGACTGCTGCTTCAGATTACATCATAAGTTGGGCGCAGAAGCAGAAAGCCCATTTATTTGTAGCTGCAAGAGCTTTTTATTCACATTTTTAACATTTCTCAGAACAATCAAGTCCATGCTGAGTTTTATGTGTCTCATTCGTCATTTTCTTTCTGTGTAGAGTACACAAAACAGCAAAAGAAAAAAAATTATCTACCTATGCCTCTGCGTGCTCAACTTTTTCTTGTTCATCTACCCCTACGGTGAAATATGGCCAGTTTTACGTAGAAAATTTGACTTGTTCCTGTCGTCACGACCATCATTCTTGTAATATCGAGCAATTCAAGCTCAGCAGATGTTAATAACAATAAAAATCATAATATAATATTGCCTCACTGCACGTTGTAAAATGTACTCTATTGTTACACTTTTGTTACATGATTTTCACTCTGTGTTGTCCATCTTCATCTTATTTAAAACCTTGACGTGGCAAATGAATATACGACACATTATTGCTCTGTGCTCTGTGATGTTTTGTTGTTGTTGTTATTATTATTGTTTTTATTATTATTACTTTCTTGAGAGAGAGTCTTTCTTTTCTCCTATCTCTTTGCTGACTCTTGAAAAAACTTTGAAAACACCTTCAGTCAAAAGTAATGTGTGTGTTGTGTGTGTGATCGTGCTTATTCACGCTTCCTTCAGTCATGACTCTCATGACTATGACCATAACTTTTTTTTCTGGTGCGGGATGCTGCTTATGATGACAACAGGGTTTGGAGATGAGAAGGAAGATAGTCATTTCATAAAAATAATATTCTCTTTTTTGAAAGGAGCAACCCGGAAAACCTAATAGTGTCATTAAATAAATACTTGCTGGTTTTTCTCTATGATATTGCAACAATGCCTTTATATGGCAGTACAAAAAAATAGAAATTTTTATTGTTGCTATTTTGCGTTTATAATATTCAAGGTAAGCAAATGCAGCTTGAATAATGTTGATATATATATTTCATATAGTTCATTTTGAAGAATCGTGCATTTCTCCTCAATAGAGAATAAAAATCGGTGTACAATGGTCCTTTGGCACTGGTTCGTTCCTCCTCATTTATAAAAGAGGAAAGAATTTTCTTCCTTTTTATATTCTTAGGTTGTATGTAAGTTAAACGTAATTGTCAGCGTAATGAAATATTACACAGATACTGTACAAGATAGTATTTCTCGGGAACAAAGTGGAATGGGAGTGCATTCATGCTAAAGACATATTATAAATTTTTTGATCGTGTTCCACACTACACACACACCTTCAATTTCGATTGAATAATTTTTAATGTACGTGGACATTGTTAAAAGCACACATTTTTCTATCGCGTGAGATATTAATACTATTCTGAAAATAAAATCTGATATTATTTCCCTTCTTCATTTTCCAAGTACAAATATTTATTGTGGGCATCATCACTTAAGCATGTGGCACATGTACCATGTAGTACAACAACAAGGCAGCTTGAATGTTGATCATGATGATGGTTACCTTCAAAGTCCTTCTCTTTCATAGAAAAAATAGGTATTGTTCGAAATATCCTCATTATGTTTCCTTTCCGAACAACAAGTTTTTGTGTGCCATTGTATTTAGACTGTTTCATCATCTTTCCATGACGTTTTACTAAAATGGCTTGTGTGTGTGCATGTTTTCTCTATTGAGTATGTGGTCAATCTCACTCCAGATTCCGCGTCGCTTCCAATAAACATCCGCTGTTTCTGAATCCTGAATGATTTTCTGGATGTACTTGGTTTACAATATTGGACTGATGATGAAAACCAAAATGCTATGTGTGCTGAGCTGCTACCAGTACTACGAAAACGCAGTGAATGGAAATCCGAAATCTGAATGTGTCTGGACGTTTTTCGTAGCAAAAAGCGCTGAAAAAAAGAAGAAGTGATCTTTTGTGGCTTGCTCGGTGGAGTGAAAGAGCAAGTTTCCTCTCTGAAAAGAAACATTAAATGACAGTCTGTCTTCAAATTTTGTGATGCATAAAAATATAAATAGAAAGAAAAGATCAAGAACCACTGGCCTCGTAACACACACATACACACACTAGTCACTACTTTTACTATCGCCACATGTTTCTTTTGCTGTCGATGTCGAGTTTGTCGAGTGGCAAGAACCATTTTTATGTGTGCAAGGAGGAACCACAGAAGACCGACATGATCAACCACCCGTCCCTTCATCACATAATTTTTAAAGTATTTCTCAGTACCCAGATTTCTGTTTTCTTTTTTGTACTTTTGACCAAAACACAAAAAATATCCAGTTTCATCCACTACTAAAAATAGATACCGAGCCTTTCCACACATTATTCACATGCGCGTAGAGATTCTCATCAGTAAATTTATGATGAGAAGATAGAGAAGATGATGCGGTGATGAACAAGCTGTTTAAAGCAAGTTGGCATAAAACGTGTGTGTTATATGCCATTTAGAAACTCGTTTCTGCCCTACTTTGACATGTCATTAAAATCAATGTCCTGCAAAGCCGGAGTTTTATGTAAGGCGCATGTGGTCGTTTAAAGCATTTTACTGGGAAAATACCAAAGTTACCGACTTAATTGGTTGGCCTATCTTTTTAGATCTTTCCCCACTTTGCTTTTAACTTTGTTAGTCAGTCACATTTACTGTGATTCATACGAAACATACTGAAATTTAAAAACGCTCCTGGACACAAATGGCAGATTGCATGTCCAAAAAGAAGGATAGCATATTATGTCAATATGCTTTTCATTTTTTTCAATGATTTATCCTCTCCTCTGGGAACCATCCCTGTAAAACCCGAAATTTTTATATAAAAGTATATAATACTAGTAATTGTGATTGTTAGCTAACAAACAAGTACCAAAAATAGGTTTTTTCGCTCTCTCTGTGTCTGCTTGCGACACTCATACAAAAAAGTTAATAATATATACCTATCTTTTTTCATCCTCTGCATTTTTGTATTGATTCAAAACTATACAATCCCAATCTCACATTAAGGCTTCAATGAGCAGTGGAAATAATAACTATTTTTCTTTATTTTTATTATTCTTATATAACAGTGCATTTAGCATTATATGCCCTTCAGCTTGATAGCACTCTAAATGGACGCTGCTGCTGCTGCAATACAATATTTTTTTCCAGTTCTCTTTATAAATATTTCGTGTATCAAATCAAATGAGTATTTTTTCAGCTCTATTCCCTTCAAATGTATCATCAGCAACAGCAGCCGTATGGTGTGGTACAAGTACACACGGAGAAAAAGGGTCGGACGGGATATTTCTATAGTAATTTCGTTGAATGGAATGGTATTCCAAATTATCCCCAAATGCACATATTGTTGAATACACAGTGGTTCACCCCCCGCAATCATCATCCTGTTCATGATGGCATTCTCCACAACCAACGCTTGTACATACGTGAAGGGCCGGATGACTGGAGTTGGGTTTTTTTGTGTGTGTGACCCTCAGAATACCTCAGAAAAAGGTTCGAATGTCTGCCTATGCCTGCGTGCTTCACGTTATGTGGTGGTTGTTGTGTTTTACGTTTGTTGCCTTTTACATCATCATGTTTGCAACGAGCAGCATGTAGTATTGCATATATAATCATCATCAGAAAAAAGGGAAGCAGAGCGCAGAGGGTCTTTTTACGCTATACAATGTTTTTTACTCTACTTGACGTGGATAAGGTGGTCTAGTCCCTCTTTGGTTGATCCTCAGATCGCATCATTATCATCGTCATGGTTGCCATCCAATTCACCAGAAAAGTAAGTGATGTGAAAAAACGTACCACAAAAAAGTATGGAATGTTTAAGCCCAAAAAATTCATTTGTCTTTGAGGTTCCCTCATCATATACACCATCTATAATATTATTATTGTTTTCTCTGAAAATGAGCGTTAATATTACGGGGTGTAAACGTTCTCTCTCTCACACACAGTTTAGTATACACAGTAGATAGATAAACTTGAATTCTTTTTCAGTGAAACACACACACAGGTAGGTACACACAACATAATATCGGATGTGTATATCTCCCAAGTAATAATTATAATATACGGTAACACCAGTTCCATTTTTCCATTGAATTTCACAAAGTCGTGATACTGGCCTGTACATAGCTTCACTCCAGCTTAAAAAATCCTCCTTGGGGTAAAAGATGCATCATTTTCTCTATCAAAATCTAACGAACAATGTGTGTATATACGCTTTGCTTTTGTACTTTCTTCTCTACTTCTTGCTTCAACTTTTTTTTATATAATGGTGTGGTGGTAATGACTGCAAAGAGCAGGCAAAACAAGCAAGCAATTCAATGCAATGGTTTTTTCATCCCTTCCTCACCATTACATTTTCCAACAAACTGGCCCTGCGGACAGTGAAATAGAATTAAATACCTCTCTTGTTCTTCTTCTTCTTCGTCATCATCTTCTTTTTTCACCAGAGCACTGCCATCATCAACATCATTCTCTTTTCATTCCACTTCTTCTCGTTTTTCTTATGCTGCTTGTTCGTGTTTCTTCATCCCCGTCCTCTTCTTACTTTGTTTTGTTTCGTGGCTCATGTTCGTGATATAATAATAATAAAGTTTGGGCCAGTCTTTCTATCCTTCTCTCTAAAACATTGCCTGCGTTACCATTATTATTATCATCGTCACTCACTCTCTCTGTGTTCTTGGCTCTTTTTTCTCATGCTTCTTTATAAAAACCAGCCTTTTTCTATCATAACTTGTAATGTGCCCCGGTTTCTTTTGAGAATATTTTTTTATATTACAGTTTATGCATGCTATACACTTTACAAAATCTGATGACCATAATACAAAAATATATATTCTCCTGTGCTTATACTACTTTATACTTAAGAATATTCCATCCGACCGTTTATTATGTTGCTGTTGCACCAAGTATTTTTATGAAATGGTCCTACAACAACAACAACAAGTCTGAAAAAGTGTTCAAGAAGAGAAACGGTGGTGGTGTAAGCAGCCATAAAATCATGTTTTTACATAGGTAAATACAATTGCATGATGCATTCACGACATAGAAGACAAGTACCAGAAAATATGATGAGTAAGCATTTTATCTCCTAGATGTAAGCATGGTCCTTTTTTCCTGGCGTGATGATAATATGTCCTAGCTTCAGGAAGAGAATTATGCAAGTTGTTGTTGTGGTGGTGGTGCTGGTTGTAGTAGACACCAAAACAACTGCAATTTTCGATAAAAATGTAAACGGCCAGCGAAATTGATGGTACGGAAAAGTGCATTTTTTCCCTAGCGCAAAAAAATCTGATAATGCAACAAGCCTCTCAGCGGACAAGATGATCGCCAAAAATTTACTAGGCATGTAATATTATTAAAATTACAATTTCACATGAATACGAAATCGATCAAGATGCATACACACATGCTTCAAACAAAATGCATTCTATATACCTTTCTTATTTTTATAAATTTTGGTCAATGATTAAAGTTGGATATTTCAACTCAATTTCCTTCAGATTTTGTGCGCGCACAAACCTGTACAATCACACAAGATTATATTCTTTTTTTGGGTAGGAGTCTCTGCTGCATTCTGAGCTCTGTTGGTGTTGGCAAGTAAAGTGGAGAGAAAAGAAGGTGTGTACAAGTAAAAATTATTTATTATATCGCCCCGAGTACAGAAGAAAAGAGAAAAGTAAAGGGATTTTTTATTTCTGAAAGGTGCAACACACATTAATAATATTACCCCATTGCAGACAGCCGCCCCCTATATCAGGAACGTTAGCTGATGAGCTGAGTAAGAAAAACTCATTCTTTAAACTAGGACTTGGTTTCACACAAGAATATACCCAAAAAGTAACGTAACAGCAGCAACAATAATAATAGAATGCAATGATGAAGTACAATCTGTCTCTATAGCTGGTTGCTTTTGCCAAGGTAATATACCAGCTAATAGCCCTCACGATACGACCAAGACGACAACAAGGCGCAGCGAAAGCTTTGCCTGAACAAAAAACATCTTTAGCAACACAATAAGCAATACTTTTTATCTGGTTTGAAAAGCCCAGGTAGAAAAAGGAGTATTGTACCTCTTCATTACAATGAGGAAAAAATCAAGCTGAGAGTTTGGAGTTTTTGGTTGGTGCAGCATGATCGGTTGTCGGTTTCGAAGAAAAAGAAGCTTGTGTAACAATATGATATATTGTGGTTGTCACAGGACCAAGCTACTTTTCTCTTGTCTTACTTACCAACTTACCTGTTCACAAACTTGTAGCAATAGCAACAGTTATTGCATTTTCAAATGTTTTTTTCACAAGTTTGTTTGGTAATTAATTTATCTACGGCAAAAGCCGATAAGATTAGACGATTACTAAGAAGCAGATTTGAATTGATGAAAACAGAGTTTTTACAAACAACAGATTTGCTGAAAAATGCATATTTTTCAAACTTCTTTTTAGCCTTATATTCGCCCCACGGCTGGAAATGGCAATATAGTCGATCGTAAATAACCACATGAAAATATTTTTTTCTTTAAAAAAGTAGTCGTCACATCTCCGTAGGCACAACCGTTTACAAGTCATTTAGAATTTATAATGACACTTTAAAACAGCACCGCTTGGTATAGGGGAAAAAGTGATCTTGAAAGTGGAATGTGGAGGAACGGCGGTTTCTGAATGAAGCTTTTTTATACGAATATATTTAAAATGTTTATAGTATTTAGTATAGCTATATAAACGTGTACTCTGTGTACTATTCAACCATCATCAAAATTGTTGTTTGAATGAAACACAGGAATTCCTTAGTGGAAGAGCAAAGCAATGGGCGGATATCGTTCTCACTTCATATATCTCTTTTTCCATTCTTGAAAATCAAGCGAAGAAGATGCATTTTTCCATGCAGCATGAAAGGGCAAAAGGTTGTCAAGAATTGTTCGAGTTTTTTTTTGTTGCTGGGTTATATTGCATGCCTGCACTCCTTGTTGCGATTTATTGGTATCATCAAGTCAGTTAGGTAGACAGCGGAGATGATATAATCTGCCTACAAAACACAAAAGAGTTATCGATAATGAGCTCCAACGGGGGTTTCGGTATGTGGGAGTATGCATTTCAACTTGAAATTTTCAAGAATAGCTCAATATAATATTCTTTTCAAGCTATACTTTAGCATTCATTGGTTCTAAACAAAAAAACTCTGTTCGTCAGTGTGGCATTCTTGTAAACAAAAATAGAAGCAATTATGCATGCCTGTGTCTCCAAGAATACGGAATTTGGCATGGTTAGGTGTGGCAGTCACTTAAATACCCTGGGCAGACACTAGACACACATAATAAATGCTACACGCTTAATTTTTCTCTACACACAGGTTTTTGTCTGCCAGTTTACAACAAACATACAATTACAAAAATGGATTGAAGCTGTATATCTTAAAATTTCTGGTGTACAATACCTTTTAGCAGAACATTAGTATTGTGACTATTGTTGTTTAATAGCAGGAAAAAGAGTTTGTGCTTATAATCAATGCGCAAAAATACGTTCGCTTCTCAATGTGATTTTTATTTCATACTGAGGTAATGACAGGAGCGGTTACTTTTGGTTGAAGAGGTTGGCAAGTTGGTTGGTGGTTCTCTATTGCCCGTGGTGGTGTCGTAGTAGGTAATGAATGCTATACGGTGGTATAGTGGTGGCGGTGGTGGCAAAACAAAAACCTATGTGTCTTCCCTTTTTAGATTTTTTTTCAACCTCTGTGTCTGTTGTGGTGGTGGACAGTCAACGAGAAGAAACATTGTAGCCTTCTTGCTTGCTTTTGTGCACATTCTTACTTTGGTATGCAGGAAATTAGCATAAAAGCATATTAAACTTGATTTACATGTACGTTCTCTACTACCTTCTCAAAAGGATGATATGATGATCCTTCTTCTCTCTGAGAGAGTGTGTGATTTAATGTTGCAAAGACAGACAGTAAAAATGTGAGTTACAGTTTGCTAGCAATTTTTTTTCTATAAAAAATGTGAGTAATGCCTGCACGTCAAGAGAGGGAGAAAATTGCAATCCATCCATTAAATCAAGACATGCTAATGTCTACAATGGGCATAATAGTTGCAATAATTTATGTCCGCATGCGTGTGCACATATATTATTTTAAGTTGTTACAGATTATTACATGTTGCTGCTTGCCCACACACTATTTTGTCGTACGCAAAAAACATAAATACATTAACCAAAGCTCGGAAAATTATTATTTATGTGTGTGCGTATTATATAGTCTTTATATCGGTGCGTATAGTACACAAGTAGATTCCGTTTTCTTACATGACTTGTTGAACATTTTCTGTTGGTCTCCTTTTCAAATTCGTCGTGGTAAAAATATATTGTTGAGCGCGTCAGCTTGAGAATTATTCAACCTTAAATGAAGCTTTTAGGTATATAAAATAAATGAAATGAACCTGGCATCTTGAACGAAGTGATCTTGACATGCTGCATAATTTTTAACATTGTTATATTGCGCCTTGTTCCTGTTCAGAAAAAAACTACATTGTACTCTGTACTGGTAAAAGGTGGATGGGGTAGAGGTATGCGTCTTTTGCTGTGTGTGATACTTTGTCTCTGTGATTATGTTGCAGACAGTCAAAAATGTTTTTCTCGTCTTCGGTCTTGCTTTATTCGAATGACTAGAGATGCAATGGTGCATTGGTCCTGTCGTTTGTTTGTTGCGGATAGACAGACAGAGAGAGAGATGCAAATGCAAGAAGGGTTTTAAAAAAACTCGACACATGATATATAGCTACATAATACGAGCACGTAGAAAAAGGCATCTCGCTTACAATTTTATATGCTTGTAGTTAGTAAGTAATGTACAGTAATAAAATATTTTGTTAGGCTAGATGTTCAAAATACACGCTGACTAGTATACATGGCTGTTGCGCTTTTCCTTAATGTTTGACTGGCTGTCGCTGTCCGTTTTTGTCTAGCGTCTTGAGAAGGATAACGAAATCATCGTACACGTCAAAAGTAAGGGATGCTTGCACCTTTCTTCAACAAACTGTGAGCTGTTGTGTGTGCGCTTCTTATTATTAAGTTTTGCTTCATTCCAAAATCCCTCTATGCAATGCAGCGCTGTATATATAATTTAAGCGTTTTTGTTAAAGCGGATTCGAAAAAGTGTACTTGTATTCCTGCAGAAGCAACCAAGAAAACAAAAATCTCTAATGCACAAAATTCCATTCAAGTTTTTAGTGGGGAGCGCTTTCAAGAAAATGGAATAAAGCAGAGAATTGTAAAGTTAGTGTACTGACTGTGTAAAAAAAAGATTGAAAGAAAAAGACAGATGGGGTATTGTGCATTGTGTTCAAGAAAACTGGAATCTTGAACAAAAACAAGCAGTCAAGTTGCATTAGCATTATCAACACTATACATATAACCTTTAGGAATCTTTCTGGTAATATGCAACTTTTTACCCAACTTGCCTTCATTACATTACCAGTTTAGGTTTGAAGATTTTGAAAAGCCACCACAATGCAGCGCAGCAGCGTTTAACCACGATAACGTAATAATGTGCACTATGCAATGCGGCATGTTAGGTAAAAACATGGTAACTATCACACTATCCGTGTACACACATTCACGTACTTCTTAAGAATGTAGTCAAGTTACAAAAAGCTAAAAAGTACAATCAAGCCTAAAAGACATACTGCGTTAAATGCTGCATGACACAACAATACGAATATTTTGGAGAGCACACACACACAAGAAGAAAAATTTCAAAAAGTAATGCAAAGAGGCATTCTCATTGTCAGTGAGTGAGTATCTCTTGAAAAAACTTTTTTACTTTGTATCTCTCATGCCTCATGTTCGAGTATATTTTCTACTGCTGGTGCATGGACTGATGATAAAGTTAAAAAGAAAAGGTAAACTTATCTTCTCTCTACATTTTCTCAGTACACACACACATGTCCATGTCCAAATTTCCAAAGTGCTATCTTGTGTGACTGACTACACAACAAGTAAAAAAGGAACAACAATGCGTTTAAGAGAGAAGAGGTATAAAGTATCAAGCACACAAAGTAAAGTAGTAGGTATGCAATATTATCTTTAATGCTGCTGTCTCTCCGCTTTAAAAACTCAAGTTTGTAACGACAAAACATAATGTGAGCAGATTGGGCATTTTTTGTGGGGATGATAATGCTGTGCCGCTGTTAAAAGCAACAAACTTTTGTGGTGGTGGTGGAAGTAGTAGTGGCGGTGTTTGCTCACGATATTATACTAGCCATAAAGTAAAACATTTGTATATCTCCATAATATACCTACAAACCGACCAGGCAAGTTCTTCGTAGAGAGTTAAAAACATGTAGGAACGCATTTTAACAAAATGTTAACGAAAAAACCAAAAGCACTGCAGCAGCAGCAGCAAGCTTTACGGGAGAGGGTGAGTTTTTCTGAGAGACTTTTCAGTTGATAGTTGATCCTTTTTGTATGGATGGCTAAAAGCCTGCAAGCCACTCTTGAACTGTATTCGTATAATGTGTGTATATATTCTCTTAATATACTTGTATTGGTGGTGGAGGACGGAGGATGCCGTTGATGATCTTGAATAGTTGGGATAAATAATGATAATGCTTTTACTTTGTACAAAGTACAAGCTATACGGCCAAGAATTGAGATATATGCTCACATATATCTTTTGAGATGGAAATATGTGTAGTATGTATGTACATTGTACATTTTACATTTATGGCTACATAAATACAAGTACACACGGAGATCCAATGACAGATCCTTTTTACGTTTAACAAAAAATTATAAAGGTGGTGGTGGTTGGGTACACGTTAACGTTACCATTAGGATGATGATGATGATGCTGATGTAGCTTTGCTTGGTCTTTTTGTTTCTTGTGTCTTGCCTACATTATTTTCCACGGGCATTAGCTTTAGTTGAATTGTTGAGCTAGTGATGGCTAGAGGTGGTTGCTGCCGTTTTCCCGTTTGAATGAGACAACCTATTTTAAGATACATTTTGCATTTGCTTTTTGTTGTGAAATTGCAATAGTAAAAAAGGTGCATGGAGATTGAAAATTGCATTTTTAGTTTGTGCATTAGTGACTATGTAAATTTGGAGGGTGGAATAATTAGCCTTAAGTTTCAAAGCAAATTAGTTGATAACTGTCCTATCATTTTTATGGATTAAGCTGTGGAAAGTCTATAACACATTGTTGGAATACATTGTTTCATTTTTGCATAGTGTTTTTTTCATGAAACGGATTTTACGGGAAACGGTTTGAAAATTGGATTTTGGACATGCAGTGAATAGCGTGGCTTGTGTGTCTGAGCATTTTTTGGAAGAACTAGAACTTGGAAGGCAACAAGTTGCGGTAAAGAATACAAAGCACGATTCTGGAAACGCTTGGATTTTTGCATGGAACGGTGCAACGAATAGTATTGACTGACTTACAACCAAAACGGTGGATTTTTAATAAATAAAAAGTGTGAAACATTTTATTTCTCCAGAATAAACCAAACCAATTGAAAAAATTGGTCTCCAAAAATTGGAGTTAAAGCAAAAAAATAATTGTGTTGGCCTAATTGAAAATTCATAAATATTTCGGCTATCCAAAAAGAGCAATAGAAACTCAAGACGACACAAATACAAACACATTGTACTCTGCTGTGAGAGTGTGCAATTCTACTATTACATATTACACGTGTGGGTGGAACAAAGATAAAAACGGCAGAGAAGAAGACGGCATTTTTTACGATTTACTTTTTCCATCCTATCTCTCTGCCTCCTCACGTCTACCTCCAACAAAAGTGTTTACTTGTTTAATTTGTAATCTTATCGCTATTGTGTGAATTGTCCTTACAGTAATAAAACACGAAGAAAACTCATCCTAGCAAAAGCCGCGTTTATATGTGCTGCGCGTTAAACTGAGATTTTTAGTCAATTCCTTGCATTTTTTTCTTTCTCCACATCTCCTTCTGCTCTCGTGAAACTATTAAAAAGCCTTTCGTCACTGCGTCATTTTATGTGTTCTTGGTCAAAGTTCAACAGCAGGAGAAGAGGCGCAGCAAGGAAATAAACTTACAAAGTATTATCTTCATTCATGCGTTTCAGACCAGGAACACCAGACAGCCAGCCGGCTTAACAAGGATTGAAATCATTTTTACTAGCATTTAAATGCTTTCAGAGAGAGAATAAAAAGCGTTTAGAAATAGATTCTTGTGTGTGTACTATTATCGTTTTTGTGTTAGTTTTTGTCTGGTAACATAATAGCGGTACTTGCATAACATTGCTCTGCGCTGCGCGCATACAGTTTTTTTATTACTATAATAATATAGCCGTTCAGTGTCTCTCTCGTCTTTGTCAAGAAGGATTTGAGTTTGAAAAGCTGATACAGAGCAATAATAATAATAATATATCCTCTCAGGAATTATAATAGATGCTTCGTGTTCGTAATCTTTAAATCTCTATGTATGCATGCGTTGTTGGTGGCCTTTTGCTTCCATAACGTTATCTCTGATGCAAGTTGAGTTGAGTGTCTCTAAGGTTTACGAGCGCAATGCGACAATTCGAATAATTTTGGAATTGGGATTGAGTGGAAGTTGAAAGAAAAGGCTAAATGCTCTGTAAACTTAGGGTTGATCAACAGGCAGCATATACAACTGAAGAAGAAAAAAATCATTACGCTTAGCAATGCGTATGGAATTCCAAGTTGATTCAATTTTCTCAGAGATCTAATGAGATTTGAAAGGACAAACTGTTACTGCTCATTCCAATTAAGGAAGACATCCTTGGATTAAAACTGTTTAATGTTTATGGATAAAATTTTTGTGTGACCACGTGGTTCAAAGAATAATTCATTCAATTTATCATCTTCAAGAAAGTGTGTGAAAAAGTGCAATAAATTGTCTACTTATTTATGTTCTTGTTGTCACTAAAATTTTGATCTTTTAATTTAATTAATCAGAAAAGTGAATCTTAAGAATCTTTTCCCGGTCAACTATAAGTTGTGGTTTGTGATGAATAATTTATATAAGTGTAATACTCACATTGTCAGTAATTAATTATCTGTTATCTTGACGAAAATTGACAAGCGTTGGAAATTTTTATAAAATACCATATTCACAGTGTTTTCTTAGTTTTGAGGAAAACTGGAATCATATTTCATCCCTGTGCCACTTTTTGGATAAATGGATTATTGAAAGAAAGGTGAGTGATATAGTGATATGCTTAATAACAAGTGATGAATGATAAAAGTACATTTGTAATTTTGAAAAATTGCACGCATTCACACAGTATTTACATGAGCTTTTTTATATGTGCTGTTAGGTGAGTAATTTTAGGTCGAACCTTTACTGCTGAATTTTATGCGTTTTTAAACAAATTTCTCTCAGAAAGACAACTTGATCATAAAAAAAGTGTAAAGTGTGTGTACATTGCTTATGCACCGGCTTATTATAAATGTGTGTGTGTGTGTGCGTTTGGATGTAGATTAGTTTTTTTCTCTTGTAAATAGGAAGGATCAACTTTTGCTCTTCTTTTTCTTCAAGAAGAATCAGAACGGATGTAATAAATCATTTTTGGTAGGAAGCCAGAGCGCTGCCAGCAGCACTGGTGGTGGTGGTTGTGGTTGTTGTTTGTTGCGCTGTTGCAATACGCTTTTCTCTCCTTATAATTCCGTATCATCAGAATGATCATCATCAGCATTATGATTATTATTCATTAAACTCTTATTGCACTTAATTATTTTTACTCTCGGGCGCACCAAGCAGAAAAATTGTACGAAAAAAAGGAGCATGCCTACACATGAACAAATGCATGCACAAATAAACTGCTCCCTTTTTTATGCAAAAATATAAAATAAAAGCGACTTGCGGCTCTGCATAGCCAATTGTTGGCACAAAGAAGCGCATAAAAATTCACAAAACAAGAAAAATCTTCCAACATATTTTTTTCTCCTCTGTGCCAACAAACATTTTTCCTTTCTTTTGCTTCGCTTCTGTTCTGTTCCTCCGGAGGATAAAAAAACGAGAGGAATGAGAGATTTAGAGGGAGAGATTAATGTGAAACAAACAGATTACTATGGTACAGATCTAGATTAGGCACTTCTCGGGTTTTTGAATCTAGATAAATTCCTTGGATTAACCGGTTCTTTCCTTGGAGTTGTCGTCCAAGAACACAAAAAAACACATAAAATCCCTTTTGTCAGCAATTACTGTTTTATTCCGTCAGAAAAGTAATGAGAGAGTCCATATATACCGCACACACACACAGAGCGATGATGCCAGTCTGTGTGTGGTACAACAGAACAGAAGAAAAAGCTACCTACTTCCTTTCCGCTTTCTTCTTTAGATTTATGTTTTTTACGTACAGAAAAGAATACATCATTTTGTGTAGTCGGATTATGCATGAAATTATGCGCAGCTTCTATTTTGCATGGGAATGCCATTAAAGCAATCAACGTTTTCATTATTTTCCATAATTAAAAAGCATCAACATGTGTCACTGTTCATCATCCTCAATAGTACATCGTCGTCGTCAACATCAGTATGTGCGCAGTCAAAAAAGTGTATATTACTTTTTCCGCGTCCCATATAGTCTGACCGACTATTCAAAGCAAAAGAGATGTGAATCGTCAAGTGAAATTGACGGCTCAACTTCTATACTCATTTTACTCATCATGATGATGTTGCTGCAATTGCTACATTAAAAAGAATAATGGTAATAAAAACCGTAATGCTCCTTTCTGTGACAATTGCAAGCTCATACAAGCTACTTATTTGACCACAACTCTCTTTTAGCAAAACTTTAATAAAGTCCCCAGCCCACATGATAAAAAATTGAAGAAGAAAAAAAATCATTATAATTTTTTGTCAACCAATCCACTATCCACTCTTCTTGCTATGCTGCTGAGCTATTTAAATAAAGCATGCACCAAAAGAGACAAAAAAGTCATTTGAAAAGTAATCTTCGTATTTCACTTTACATTTCAAGTCTAACTGTCTACCCTGTCAATAAAACGTCAAAATATCCCAGTTATCGCCCACCACCAGAACACAATTGAAACAAAAATACTTCACATTACCTTTTCATGGGAATGGCAGTATAATCTGTAATCTCACAACTTTTATAACAGTGTCAATTGCGGATCGTTATTGGATTTTTTTTATTGTTACACTCAGGCAGACACACGACTATGCTTGCTAGCTAGCAAGTCGCCCATTGCATTTTTTATAGTTATCATTTTGGTATTTATAAAAGAGTAACAATGGCAATAAATAGTTAAACTTTATTCTCAGAATGTATTGGCATTTCATTGCACGTAGCAAATATTCAAATGATGATGGAGTGTCGAAGCACTTAAAAATGATAAAAAAGCCGTTTTTATTCCGCACTTGATGACGAATTTGTATTTATTTAATGACTTTGCAAATGTAGTCATTAACAATAAACAGATTCAACATCTAAATGTGAAATTGCACAGGGAACATAAAAAATGCAGAAGAAAAAAACAATTTGCAACAGGAAAAATCACACTTTGCAAACAAGTACAAGTAGTGTGTGGTTTTTTAACTGTTTTATAATACTATTTTTTATAAACTTTATTCAATCCTGTTGTGTTGTTGTATGACATGACAGTAATTCCATTTTGTGTATACCTTTCGATTTTAAAGCAATGAAAAAAAATAACACCAACGTAGATTTTTAAAAAACTAATGCCTTCTTAGATAACGGTAGACAAGGCACGTAAAGATCAATCATTATTATTATTTTTTAAGTAGAAAAAATATACTTACGCATTCTTCATCCTCTGACTGGCTTACAACAACATTCATTCAATTATTGTGATTATTATGATCTGCTAAAACATCTTTGCACATTTTACCTCTCTGAATCTTTCTAAGCGCCTCTCTTACAGTTTTCACGGCAAATTTTCCTTTGAAACCTAATATCTCATCTACCTGTACTGCTGTGTGGCTGTTAATATTATCAATAATATCATATTATTATGCACGTATTGGGCGGATTAACGTTATTATTGCTTTTTTTCTTTCTCTCTCTGTCTGACTGACAGTCAACATTTTTTTCACTTGCTTGTCCACTTATCACTTTAGACTTGATCAAAAAGTCACAAGTACATAAAAGGGTCGCATTAAACCACAGCCACAGTTTTACAAACGGACATTTTCAAATGCTCAAGAGAGAGAGACTTGTAAATGCAATGTAATGTTTTTCCGTAATGAATGCTCATGTTGCTCAACATGACGACCACGACGATGACGATGACGACGACGACATGAATGCATACGACGAAAATGAAACAAGTTGGTGGTGCTGGTTGTAGTAGACCAAGTTGTTTCGTTTGCAATAATATTATGTACAAGCTAGAAAGAACTTTTTTTATTGTGCTTCACAAGTCCATTTGACTGCCACATTATTATTGTGGCTGCATAGGTATATCATTTCGAGCCATCTCCCTCTCTTTGATTATCCACATCATTTTTATCATCATTCTTGCAAAGTTAAAAGCGGCAGTGGTCTAGAGAGAGAGGTTTTTATTTCGTAAGAGCATCCCTCTTTCAAGCTCAGCTCGGATCTCGAAGAAACCTAAAACTGTTCAGCGTTTATGTAGGAACCCATGATCAAATCAGCAGAGTCTTGAGAAAGAAAGAATAACAATCAGGATGATCATCGTCTCTACATAAGCAACATCATCATGATGACGACTTTTTTTCGTCAAAGTCCATAACGTTAGTACAATGGAGTGCATTAACAATTCAGGGAACAAAAGAGTGTGTTAAGGAGTCTATTGGAGAGAAAGAGAGATAGATAGAGATGCACACCAGAGCAACGAAGAATTAAGGCATGGCATTTTCAAGCAAAAGAGCATCTTACTCTCAGCATCTAAAAAAGTAAAAGATGAAGTAGATTTTTGTTCAAAGTCGAGTTGAGATTCTTGGTGTTTGGACGCTGCTGCTGAGTACAAGTCTGCTAAAGACGGTGCAAACTGCAGAGTTGTTCTGAGGATTATTGTGTGGTAGAAAAAGTTGAGAAGGTTGATTCAGACGATGATGATGATGATGCTGCTGTCATTGTTGTTGTTGTGGAGATGCTCTGACCAGATAGCAAAATGCATTCTATTTTGTGCTCGTATTCTTTTGCTCTAGCTTCTTTACGAATTCTTCTTCAATTCTCCTGCTGATCCTGATGCGAGAAGAGAGGGAAATTGACTAAGAGCTTGACTTTTAGTTGGCTTTCAGAAGCAAAAATGAATGATGTTCGTATATAGCATAATGTGCAGTTGGTAAAATAATATATAATTTGCTTATTGCAATGCTCTTTTTCTCCGTCTAATAATATTACCTACATTCTCAAGGCTGAGACTCACTTTCTGATATGGCACGTATAAAAAACGCAGACCTTTGCTGATTGCTGTTGTGGTGGCGTAAAAAGGTTTTTATGAACGTCCTCCATTTTCTCTTTGCCGTTGCAGTGCATTGAGTACACCTATGCAATTGTACATAACTACCATACCACCACCATTTCTTTTTTTATTTATTATCATTGCTTCACGACTACCACCTCAGCAAACAGACTTTTAATTTTAATTTTTCTCTGTCTATCCGTTTTGCATTTTTAAAGGAGCAGCCAGCCTCACGACAAGTCTGAGTAAAAAAGCTGGCTTATAAATGGTTATGGTCTCAGTTTTACGAGTGAAGAAGACTAGGTTGAATGTTCGTTTTTGAAAAGAGGTTGATTGAAAAAACTACTTGCTTATTTATTTCTTAAGGCTGCACATTTATTATACGTAACTGTCATTACCTTAAACAAACATGGCACTACACACAGAAAATTAAAATGGAACTGTTCTAGTGTTACGATAACTATATTTCCTGGGCGAAAGTAAATAAACTCTATTATTTGCATTAACTGTCAATAAGAAGGAGAGAGGGAGGAAATCATCAAATCATGCCAATGATTCATTAATGCTGGTTGCATTGAAAAGTGCAACGAGGACCCTGTCATTGTTATTGTTGTTACATATTTTGCCTCTGGCGTCAAATATTTTTGGAATGTGATCACTGATGAAAACTGCTAAACAAACTTTTGATAATTTCCCCAACCATAAAAAGAAATTTATATGAAAGTCTATGTCCATTGTACAAAGTAGTTGATGTGGTGGTGGTAATAGGAAAAGATTTGGCAAGTTTTAATCAAGCTTGCTTTTTGTTAGTTTGGGGGTGCACCTTTCAGCATAACTGAATTGAACAAGAATAAACATTTTCAATCAGAGATGAAGAAATACACGCGCGTGATTAAAAGCATTCCATCTCTTTCTACGTGTTTGTAGGTATGTTTCGTTTTTTAAAAAATGTTTGAAAAAGAAAATCTCTTCTTCTTTGAAACCGTAATAATAACAATAAATAAAAAGTATTGACTATGTAAATAAGGATGGGTTTTTACAAGTGAATTTCATGTCAATTCAATTTGCATAAATACATGCCCAAAAGCATTATTATTATTATTATAAATGTTACAACAAAGCTTAAAGTCAAAACGTCGTCGTTCTCGTCTCCTCATCCTCGGCGGCGGCGGCGTGGCTTCTTTTTACACTCAAGTCATGTTTAAATATTTTGAAGAAAAAACTGAATATACTCTTTTGCTTGCCACATACAAGAAAAAAATATGAATGTAATGGCACATCAGCATCAGCATGATCACCATCTTCATCAAAGTATTTATTTCTTGTTGTGACGACCACGACAACGAGGATAAGAGGGATGATCAAAGTTTAGCAGCTATAGGGATGATGAAAAAAGATGAGAAAAGCTTGATTCTTGACTCTTTCGCGCACTCTCAAGTTTTTTTTCTTTTTTAGCTGGTCACACAACTCTCCTCTTTGAAGAAGCTTAGAGATAAATATTTTCGTTAAATAAAAAAATGCATGAATAGCTTTATTGCATGCATATTATTGCTTAGGCACACACACTTTTTAATAAATAGGTACATAAACATTTATGCAAGTGTATATACATGCACTAGACATGCACATTATTATTATGATTGTTACACTGTTCAGAGAAATACAAGGATTGCATTGTAAACTGAAATTCGGATGATGCACGACGTTCTCTTTTGACCATGTCACATCTTCTTGAGACCTAGAGAGAGGAGAGTGAACAAGATGAAATAAATGCTGTGTGATGTTGATGTTGATAGCAGCAGCAGTGACGCTGATGATACTGCAGATGATCATTGTAACAATAATTATATGATCATCAACGGACCGTTATCATTATCACAATTAACTTTTAATGCTTTTTCACTCTTGAGAATCTGCAAAGTGTTTTTGAACAAAAAAGATCAATGGCTGTGTAGATTGGGATCTTTTGATTGTGCACCTCATTGTTTTTACGACACACACACACAACACAACAGTGTGTCTTCTTTTTAAAAAATGCCCCATTACAATTAACATATAGCCAAATGGCGAAAATGATGATGACGGTGAAACTATCAAGACAAAATTTCAAATGGCTTGAATGAAAATTATTGTTGTAAGAGTCGTTCTTGGGGGGAAGGAAATGAGTTATAAGCGTTTGGGATAATTATGTATGCATTTTGTGGTACAAATTCAAAAACTGAAAAATTCCATAAAAGAAATGAGGCATAGCTCTCTACAGCCCAGCAGCCAGTAGAACATAAACACAACAGATATATCAAATTCAGCATAATTTCTGTGTTGTTTTTTTCGTAGGCTTGATAAAGAAAAATGTTCTTTTGTGAAAATTACACAAGAACAGAGATATGCATGTTGATGGTGATGGTGGTGTGCATAATTATACTGCGCGGAGAGTAATTTGTAGACACACTCATTCTTTTTGTTTTACCAAAGTATTATTGCTGCGTGGTGATCATCATGATCATGAGAGAAGAAACATGTATGGTAAATCATTTTCTTTCCTTTTTGACCATTTTCCCATAAAAAATATAAAGTGGGGTTGTTGTGTGGACGGATATGGAATGAAAATGACTGTGATCAATGACTGCTGCTGGTCTAGCTGCCGCTTGGCTGTTGATGAAGACAATTTTCGGCTTTTGTTTTTGACTGTCATAAAAAACCTCATTATGTATGCAAGCTTGCAAAAAAAGAAGTACATTAATATCTTGTGCATATGTTTATATGTGTGCTAGGCGCGCAGTTGGCTTGGTTTTTACGCTTTAGCTCAGCCAAAAGTTTTTATTTAGGGGGCGGGCACGTTGTGCCCAAATAAACTAAATAGAACGTTAAGAGAGCGAAAAGGATGTATAATTTGCTGGATATAATTACCAAGAGGAATAATAAATGTGCGCAAAAAGAAAGCCATCTTCTTCTTTAAGTGTGCAGATTTTAGGGGAGAAATTCAGTGCGAAAAATTATTAACTGGCAGTTTAAAAACTGGGGAATGGGTTACAAAGATATTAGTGGCTACAACAATTAGGTTTTGAAAGTAAGGTGATATAACACCATATATAGCCTTCTTGGTTGTACGAGTATTGACAAGGAAAGTGTTTATACGCATCAATGAGAAAATGTGACAATGCTTTGTTGACTGTGATCTTCTACGCATCCTTTTTTACTGAAACCAAATCCCTAAGCAGCAGAGTTCCCACACTTCCGTCATTTTGCCAGAGATCCGGTTTGCTATAGTTGTTACTTGTTTGTTCGGACCTTTGAGCAAAACAAGTTGAAATGACAGTGAATCGCTTTTTTACGATGGGCATAACAGATCATGTACTGAGAATATCAAGCAGATTAATTAAATGCATAATGATTTGTAAATTGAGATAGAGGAAATTGTCTAAAAAGCAAAATGTAGTAGTGTGGAATCTAGTTGCAAAATGTTGCCGCGAATGTTTACTATCATGCTTATGTCGTTTCATCACCCTGCCACCAATCTCTTGACGTGTGATGTTGATAATGATGAGATCAGTAAAAATACTTCAACATTCTGGATGATTTTTTTTTTGGGTAATTGACTGACGAATCCGCTTTCCTCTCCTTTACACTTAATTTGCGAATATGTATTTTTTTTCAATCACTTTGAGAATACTTGCATCTCCTGAGGGGTTTGTGATTGAAAATTCCTGTTGTTGCTTTTGCAGCAGCAGCAGCATTATCATTGGCAAGATTTTTTATGTGCTTATCTATTATACACAATTCATCAGCAGCATCAGTCAAAGCTGTTGAGTAGTAGTAGTGTTTCTTCAACAAACAAAATTTCCTTCTTGCAATCTACTTCAGCATCACACAACATTCTTCTAACTAAGCAAAGCAAGTCAACAGCATAAATAAATGAGAATAATAAAGGGTAATAATGAAAAACTTCATTTTCAAGTATCACGAACGATAATTATAAATACGGACGTTATTCACCATTCACTCTTTTCCTCTTCACACTGCTGCACTGCGCATATTCCTCTATATTGTCTAGAGAGTGGGTAAAGTATAGGGAAAACAATTTTGCTAAATACTTGCAATTAGGCTTAAATGGGCTCGACAAATGAACAAAGGAGACCGTAGCAACAGCAGCATTAATTTTTTTTCCTGCGTGTAGCCTCGATAAGTGCAGCAGCAGCAGTATCAGACGAAGTTGATAGTTGGTATTTAAAAAAATTGTGAACAAAATAGTTTCCTTTTTAGACCTTGCTTTTAATCTTCGTATTAGGATGACTAATGCACTGAATAATAATCTGTCTATCAGAAGATAACAGAAAAGAAAACGGGCATACACTCATGTGCTCTTGTACGTATTATTTATCAAAATGTGCATACCAAAGCGTACAAATCATTCCTTTTCTTATGATTCTCCCTCTCTCCCTCGAAAAAAAGTATTCTCTCAAAATGTTTCATCCATTTTTTTTTTCAACTTGATATTGTCCGTCATGCCCATCATGTTCTTGGTCATTATTATCATCCTTCGTATAAAAAGTCATGCTACAGGAATCAAACCATCTTTTCTTTTTATTACAATACACAACGCGCAGTTCATCATGTATTAACAGTCCATATATTATTACTGCCATCATGCTCATCACTCTCATGCCTCACTCCCCAAATATCCTTCTCTCTTCTGCCTCATCTTCCCTCTCACGACAATGACGAACATGGTCATTGTCCATGTTCCACTATTTGACCGCGTGCATGATGCATCTTCTTGTCCGTCCATTTTTTCCCTTGTGCGCCTCGACACCATCATCATCAAAAAATAACGTTCCTTGTCACATCACATCATCCTCAACATTACGAAAAAAGTATTCAATTCATTCTACATTATTATCTCTCTTTCCCTATTTTTCTACTCGAGGCAGTGTGTTCTCGAGCACAACTTTATCTACAACCACCACCACATTCCTTAAGAATACATACACAAGCAAGAAAGTATAACGATATGATAACACAATAGTTTTGTTGGAAAATAACAATATTAACTAATAGGTTGCTGGTTTAGTCATCCAAGCAAATAGCAAATCATTATCATTTTCCTCCGAAGAAGTCTGTCCCGGTCTTGTGGCTCAACCGAAAAGAAGACATTCTTTTCTTGAGCATTTTTCCTGTCTGTATCTCACTCCTTCCCTTTTTTCACCACCCTCTTCTTCTTCTTGTTCGGTTTGGAGTTGCACTTTTTTACAGCTACTGATTGCGCTTCTCCGCTCCACTTGTGTAATCTCTTTGCATTTTTTCCCTATTACAAAAAGCCTACCTACATATCTCTTCTACTAGCATCATATAATAATGCATGCCACGTTTAATAGCTGACGGCATTCTTTCTCGCAGCCGATTTCTTCCTCGTCTTCTTAGAAAAATAAGATTATTATGCATACATGCTCTGCAGTTTAGCAAGAGGATAATATAAATGTATTTTTTGGCAAAAAAAAAATCCACGACAAAAGGAGCAGCCGTGTGGTGGTGATAATAATACACATAGAGTGAAAAGTGGTGTGCTACCCCTGCCAGGCGTAATAAACATTTACAATGGTAGCATACAAGAGTAGAACTAATGGGAAACGGGTGGATTCCATTGAAGAAAATGCTGACAGAATTACGTTTTGTACAAAGTATTTAGTCCCGTTTTTTAATTCTTTTCTTTCAATGCGGCGAGGCTGATGCTGCTGCTTCACTCCTCATCATCCCGAAAAACTGCTTATTTTGCGCAAACAATAAGAAACAAAGCTACTAATCGAAATGCTATTTTACTCACAATGCAGCTCTATATAGCATGCACTAATAGAGATATAGGGAGTAAGATAAAAATATAACAGCACCAACGAAAATTGTAATGAGGATAATAATACTTCTGTGATGTGATGATGGCTGTCGGTGTGACTGTATGTAATGCACTCATCATTTTCATCGTCATCATGAAGTTGATGGATACAATTTAATATGTATTTTTTTGTTATTCGCGACGGGTTCCACTTCATGCGTCATGAATTCATTTATTGCTCCCAAGAAAAAATGTTTCTACTGTTTCGTTACTTATTTTTTTAAAAAAGAGAGACAGATAGGTATGTCATAATATTGCCATGAAAGAAAACATTGAAAACAGACTAGTGCATTTTACAACGTGTTGTTGTTATAAACTGCAAAAAATATAGTGTGTGGTGCAAGGAATTCTTCTGCTGGTAATAATAATGAGTAATGATGATAAAGGTTTCGGAGGACGTGCCTACCTATATCTAGGAACTACTAGTGAGCTGGCTTTAATCATTTTGTGTGTGATGAGTACTCTGCAAGTTTTTTGATGATGATTGTTGTGCTGGTGCTCGTGGTGGTATGGTGATATGATGACGACTACGATAATAGCAGGAACAGGGAAGGTACTGGTGGTGTAAGTTCAAAGGAAAATCTACTAATAACAATAACAATAGAGATTGGGGCTAATTATAAATTTCTTGAAGCTCATTAGTTGCTCTACAAGTGTGCACTTTAATATCCATCATGATGAGAAGTGTGTTGTGTTGTTTGGACACAAAAAAAGTGACTCAGGATAATAAAATGTGTAGTAATGGTGCTATAGATGAGTTTTTAGTATGCTGTGAGGAGAGAGATGCTTGTGGAGTGGAGGTATAATGATGATGACTACTTCCTTTTGTTGTGGTGGTAATGTAATATATGTCGGATGCATGGGATTTTGATAGATGAAAACAAATAGGAAAAACAGAAACGCTTTATAGCAAGTTTGCTGCACAACAAGCAAAAATAAAGGAATACACCTACCTGACTAGTGCATTTTAGTTAGAAGGAAAGGGTACGAAACTACCAATTTTTCGATAGCTGAACACGATACCATCGTGAGTAAGTTATTTCTCAATACATATCAAAAGGCACTTGAGATGAGGATATGGAATGTAGACAGAGATGTAGATAGCTGAACAAGCTTTCTTTTGTTTTTCTTTATGATTTTCCAGTCAAAAGCGTATAAAAATGGGGAAGGCTAGAGAGAGACGTGTAGTGTGTGCACTTCACTCCTATCTTCCTTGACGAAGCTAATTTTCCTGCCACTATAATCATCTCGATGATGATGATAATCATAAAGGTCGTAATGCAATAATGTTCGGTGTGTGTTGCAATACCTTTCCCTCTGACTTGAGAAGTCTTAGTCATCACCACTTTTGTTCCATTTTCACTCTCGCCTCTTCTCGCACTTGCTCAACTTTGATTCAAAAATGATGGAAGAGGAAAAATGCTGGTGCATAGATTAGCATGGGGGCATATGGTATCACACAAACTTTGATTTGTTGAAGTGTGTAAAAAGTTTGTGTAAAAAACTGAATTAAGCAACAAAACTTTATGGAAAGCCAAGAATGAGATAGACAAGTGCATGCACGTAACAGTAATACGTTTTGATAGGCAAACTAGCTGGTAGTAATAGGGTAACAGCTACAAAGCACGATATCAATTTTTTCAAAAACACAATTTGATTACAGGCTTTATGGATATAAGCTTATGAATTTGTGCTTTCTGACTGCATATATTTAATACACACATATTTGTCTTGCACACCTTTTAGCGTGGGAAAAAGGCATTCTAAATCTGAAGAAATTTTTGGTTTGTAAAACTGATATCGGGAGAAAAGCTGCAAGAAAACAAGGATTACTGCTTAAAACCTATAAGAGAGTTGACGTGTAGACAAAAACCTGCATTGCCAGTCAGACTAAAGATAATGCACGTCATAATAATGAAAATAATAATAATAGTAGTATAAAGTAAAATAGATAGGGAAAAACACGACAAGGGCTTAACACAAGTGTGTGGTGGTAAATGCTGCTGTTGATGATGATGAAGGAAGAAAAAGATTGTTGTGAGCTTATAAAAAAACTGGAAAAACGGAAAGGTAAAGAAATATTGACGATGGAGAGTTGAGCAAGCACACGTCTCGGTTGGGCTAAAGCTGATGGCATCGTCCGCAATTTTTCGACTGCGGACGACAAAATTCAACTTTTTTCAACTCAATCCTCGTCCGCAAATTCGCATTGCGGACGAACAAATTGAGATTTCAACTCAACAGCATTTTCACGATGCACATGTATACTATGAGCAACGTGTCATGTTTACGAACCCCTAAGCATAAAGGCATTCGTCCGCATTATTTTTTGTGATAATGTACAAATTCACGTACCCTTATTATATTAAGGTTAGGTTGGTTTTTAGGTTAGGTTAAAAACCTTTAAATACACGTCACTTTTACTGTAACCTAACCTAAAAACCAACCTAACCTTAATATAGTAAGGTGACGTATTGTACATTATCACAAAAAATAATGCGGACGAATGGTACTCTACACTTGACATTGGGGAGCATACATAGTAGTCAGCAGTTGATTCTGTCAAAAATCTTCTCAAAGAAATGTTGAATTTATTCGTCCGCATCATTGATTTGCGGACGAGGATTGAGTTGAAAAACGTGAATTTTGTCTTCCGCATCATAAAATTGCGGACGATGACTGAGTTGAAAAATCTTGAGTTTTGCCGTCCGCAGTTGAAAAATGCGGACGATGCCATCAGCTTTAGCCTAACCCACGTCTCCACAACTTTAGATAACTTGTGTGATATTATGTACCTATATTTCTAAGTAAAATAAGAGAGGCATATGCATATCAAAAAATACACTTTTACTTCTGCTGTTCTGAACTATCTTTCTTTTATTAAGACAGAAGTTCGTTTTTAAAAGAACAGACTGAGATTGTGCTGTTTTGCAGCACAGCATTATAATACGTGTACAATAAAGTTAGAAAGTGGAATTATTTATCAGTGTAATTGAAGAAATTACTTTTTCAGGGCGCCGACGTAAAAGCTTTGATTGCAGTTATCAACACATTACCTACTCCTTCTGCACTGGTGCAACTCTACAAACAAACGCACAACATAAAAAGAAATGTGTGCATTAGCAATATTGTTATTGAGCTCAATTACTACCATACTTTTCTCAAAAATATAAGAAAAAGCATGTTTTTCAAGAGATAAAATGGACTATGTACCAATATCCTGCTACATTTATATCAAGCTTTATAAAAAAAAGTCGGTATGTATAAAAATGCATTCCAAAAACAAAGTGGCGTTCCACAGGGAAATGCTCTCTAATCTTAATGCATTTTTACTTGAACTACAACAACAACAGCATGTTTTGTTACTGGTTTGTGACCTTTTTACATACGTTACTTTGTTAAAAAGTAAAAACTTTTCTCGTTGAGATTACAAAGAAGCTCTGCTAATTTCTCCTTTGAAAAAAAATCAAGATTGAGAGTGACAAGAGGCCGAAAGGGTTTTAGAAGGTGTCTCAAAATGCCCACCTTATCAGCACTATTTTTAATGTGTGGCCTACTAAATTTTTGTGTAACTTTATAAAACAAGTAGACTTTCTTTTCTTTTCTGAAAGGGAACAACTTCATTTTGGTCTTTTTTACAAAAAATTCTTTGCGCTGATAATCATTAGCGAAAAAAAATTGTTTACAAAATGTATAGGCCTCTCTTTTTATTCCCACCGCGAAGGCGACCTCCTACTTGTTCCTCTCTTTCTGTTTGATTTGTTGGTGTTTACTTGCAAAAAGTTCTTTCCTCTTGTGTCCCGGTCGCTACTCTTTTGCCTCTCCTTGCCTTGCGGTATAAACAAAAAGGTTATAGGTTGCGTAAACTTGTGTAAGCTATTAAAACGGCGTTGCCACTACGGCTATCATCGTCATCATTATTATTATTATTCCTGGGTGAGTATTTCCTACATGACGAAGTATCCTGTCTTTCGCAGAGCTTATGTATGTGTTCCTTCAAGTATTCAAATATTTTTCTTGGTCTGACGATGATGAAGGGTGAAAAAAGTGGCAAAACTTTATGTCTTCTTTTTTAAAAGAAAAGGAATATATGACGAAAAACCACACATTTATAAGTATGTGCTTTATGCAAGCAAGTTTATGGTTACAACTTTTTTATAATGTATGTTTGGTAAAAAACCAAGAAAAAAAACAGGAGGTCGACTTTTACAGAGTAAATCTCAGTCAGTCCATATAAGATGGCAAAAGAGCAAAACTGTATGAAACACACACTCGGATGGAGAAAATTGTAAAGTATCTCTCATTGTCATATTATTGTATGTACGCAAATCCAAAAGCTACATACATTGTTGTGCATATTGGGTATCGGTGAGCATCCCGTTTGCCGTTTGATGTAGTACGCCGAGCTCGAAATGGCTCCTAAAACTAATATCCATAAAAAAAGCTGCGGTGAAGTAGTATGTATGGTACAGAAAAGAAGACGAAGGAGACAGGAGTAAAAAATGCAGAGACATATCAAAAGCTCTACGCACCAAGGAGTAAACCCATTCGTCTTTCCAGCCACAAAGGAAGTAATAAATTCTTTGGGAAACAACTTTTTTAGTGTTTTTAAAGGATTCCTTAAGGAAGGAAAAAAGTTATGGTAGCAAACTACTAACTGCTAACTTTCCTTCTTGTATATGTATCATCCATTAGTTTTCTACCTTCTTCCTATGTATCAGTATGGCGTAAAAATGTGAAGTAGCAGGAATTTTCTCGCTGAATAGATGAAGACGAAAAATAAAATGAATCGTATATTTGAACTAGTAATAAGTATAAGCTGATAGGTAAGAGCATTTTCTTTATTCTTGGGGAAAAGGGAACCCTCAAAAACAGAATGGCTTTTCCTTCTTTAGTTTTTGTTACGCTGTTTTTTACAGAGTTTTGGAAATTGAAAACTGTGACAAAAATGTGTTTTCTTGTTCTTCTTGAGAAATTTTTTTGGGGCCCTGTTGTATGAAACTTGGATGTATATAGGGTACTCTAAAAAGAGATATTGCAGCGTGGAGATTGATACGGTTTTTCTGGAAGTGCGTGCTACTGCAAGAATGATATGGCGTTTTTGTATTGTAACATTTGAGAAAAAAGAAATATATTTTGTTTGGGAGAGAGAGAAGGAGACATGTGTGAATGTGGATGCTTGTGGCGGTGTTTTTGCGCTTCGGCTGAGTGACTAGAACAAGTTTTCAGTTTGGCGTCCATCAAGATAATTGCTCTTTTTCTCGCTTCCCACTTTATTCACTTTAGAGAGAGAGAGAACGAGAAGAGTAGAGGGTTGCGGCTGTGCCTAAAGTTAGCTCAACTTGGGCACTACTGCTTTCTGCAGCTTTAATTATAAGCATACAACCACCCATTATTACCACCACCACTAAAACAGACAGGGACTACAACCATGTCTTGTGTGTAGTGTGAAGTGAGTGAAGGGATCAACTTTGCACACACAAAACTCAAACTGAAATATAACTCTTTTTTGCTGAAACTTTAAACCGCAAAGCTGCACCAGCACAATAAAATATATAAAAAAATTGTACTAATACATAACCTGAAAAGCCAAGCCACTGAACTATCGCACCTAGGAAAACTCGTTTAAAGTGATTTTTTCTTTCTTTTCTGTTTTGTCTTCATGTCAGTTTTTTAAGAGTAAACCACTTTTGACTTTGCCTTATAACATGTCTCCCGTTTTATCCCTATTTTGGTTGACGGGTAATGCGAAGAAACTAAAATAATTTCCATACCCGGCACTTCGTATCCAAAAAGTGCACAGATGCCATATTGTTGAAAAGAATTGCAAGATATTCGATCTAAAAACTAAAAAAAGCCATACCATCAACACTATCCAGAATAATTCCTCCACATCCTACATCACCTATCATCAAAACAAATTGCAGAGCAGGTTAAAGTTGCTCGGATGTGGTTTATTGGTTGTGTTTCTAAAAAACGAAATAAAACGGGATTATCTTCCTTCTAAATCGCCATCATGATCATCAGTAACAAATCCCGGCAAACAAAAATTTTCTGTTTTTCTGGGTAATTGCAAAAAGGAGGTATAATGTAGTATTTTCTTGTAACTGTTCTACCTTTCACAATGAAGAAAAATTAGCTGTATTTTTTTCTTATGGCTGAACAGAAAATGCGCCACATATGTGAACAGTCGTTAGCCACATTATTGATTGAGTTTAATGGGAAATGCCAGCAGAAAAAGAAGAAAAAAATCAGTGTTCATAAGAAGAAGACGTGGCGATATAGTGATTGTGCGTATTATTGAGTGTGTACGTACATGATTGCCTGTTTCGTTGTTACTCTGTATATGGCAGTGATTGCAAATTGTATTGTGTGTTGTATAGATATTATTATGACATGTGTGTACAAAAAACTGCAAACCAATATGTATTGGTATGTTTTACTAGAGTATTGGCTTTCACGGCCCGAGAATGGAAGGCAAAGCAAAAAAAGTAAGAAAAAGAGTTCCTTGTCAGATTTCACAACTGGCTCTTAAAGAAAAATCATGATTTATCGTGTTTCTCAAGTAAGTGCCGAAACGGCTTAATTTGGGGGTTGGAAGGAAGAAGGGAAGGATGATGAAGATGAGGACGATGATACCATCATCTTTTTGGTTTGGCTTTTTTCTTGCTATTTGAAGACCAAAAACGAGAATAGCACCGTGCTGTATTTTACTGACTGTGTTGACTATGATGGTGATTCTGATGAACATCTCAAAAGGTACAAAATAGCCCGCATTGCTGTTCTGTTGTTGTGTCATCTCAACTCAGAAAGATGATTTTTGGCTGCATAACTATTCCCGGTAAAAACTCAATATTTTTGTGCATGAGAACAAACAGGAGTTTTTCGGAGTAACTATCAGCAAAGCTTGGTTAGTCATGATGATCATCAGTTCAGTAGTTGCACCAAGAAAAAAGAAAGTTATGCCAACGTCAGGATTTTTTCCGCTAACAAGAGAAAAAAAAACTCTGGCACTTGAGCCTTTTTTGTGGAAAGAAAAATGAAAAAAGGATTGGAGATAGCAGTAAAAATCCCTAATCAAACTTTGGACCACTAACTAGATATTACATTAGTACATTATAGAGCTTTCCTCTTTTATTCTTCTGCTTCATGTTACCAAGTTCCAAGAAAAGAGACAAGAAGACAGGACAAGTTAGTGTTGAAGACACACGAGCAGTTAATACGACAAAACAGGCACACAGACATATCATCTTGATGATCAACTTCATTACTAAAAATAAGACTTGTGTCTGATTTGTGTAGACACAATATAAAAAACTTTGTTACTAAATCCTCCATCTCTTCTCATGTGTGCATATTAATAATATGGTTATTTATTGGCTGTGTATATATCGGGTTTAGGTTGATTCCTTATTAGCAGAACAACAGAGGACCAAATTATACCAGGACAGATTTTTTTTATTCCGTTGAGCTTAAAAACAAAGTAGAAAGCATCATCTTGCCTTTTGGTAAGTCGACGATCAAGATAATAATAATGTGAGCAGTAAGAGCAGAACTAAAATGTGTTATATGCTGGCAATAGAGAAAACTGGGTGGACAGCTGAAATCCGCTTGAGAACAAACCAACATAGAGAAAAGTATATAATAAGCTAGAGATGTGAAATAAGAGTATCTCTAAAAGAAATGGGATTACAAAGTGGTGGTAGTGGTAGAAACTCTTATTATTATTACAACTTGCTCATAACATTTATATTCTATAATTTACTGCGTCCATATTGCTCCGCTTTTAATGCGGCTACGTACAAGAAGGATGCAGGAATAAAAAAAAGTTCCAAAGTAATAAACAGATAGGAAGATAAGGTGGTGATGTACTTATTGGGCTCCAGAAAATAATAGGAAGTTGGGCATTAAAACTTGTAACTATCTAAAATATTATGTTTTTATTCTTAATCTTCCACAGTTTATATAAATACCTACAGGAAAACGTTTCGTTTAAAGATGAGAGAGGGGTACAATCATGTAAACACCTTCTGGCAAAATTGTGTACGATGAAATATAAAAAAATGCCTTTTTGTACAACTCAAATATTTGGTCTAGTCTACCAAAATTGGACATTTTATTTAATAACCGGCTATCAATAAGAAATTGTTAAATAATAATAAACGATCATAGAGCAGTATATCAAAATGTTTACTTCTCCTTGGCCTCTCTCTAGTGGGTACGGTTTAGGTATGATTGAGCATACAGTTTTTATCCAAAAATCTTTAAATGAAAAGATATCTAAAACATACCTCTCCCTCTTCTTTTTACTCTCTAATGTAATATCAAATGATTGCCCAAAACGAAAAAAATGTAGAGTATGGTCCATTGCTAGTTTCGGCAGAAAATAGGAGGGTTTTCAATGCATTATTTTATTTGGGATTTTGGGATGATGAAGAAGAAGCAGTAGTTGTACAGACGACGAAAGAAAAGTGGTTTCCTGATATATGAGAAGCCCCTGTCACTCGTCTTTTTTTTCTAGCAAGTACCCCTAACAGATTGACTTAACAGCCAGTGACAGGCTGATTTCTCAAAAAAATATGGTGCTCCTATTGAAATTGTCCGATATATATGTCTAGCTTGAAAATGGGCTGTGTAGTAAAGTAATAGAGAACTCAACTGAGCGAGCAAAATAATATATAAGGTGCGCTGGCAAATATATTGAAGAATTTTTTTCCTTTGAAAAAATACACCAGTTACGTATAAACGGACATTATGGAGCTCCATTGCACTCGCTCTTTTCATATGATGATGACGATATTATAGAAAATAAGAAGATGAATTCAGGCGTCACACCACCAGAGTCTATTACATTATATACGAATCATTTTTTTCTGGCCACCATCACCATCACACCACCACCAGCTCGATCCAAAAGCACACCACCACATTTCACCATCTGTACAAATGCAGTGTCAGTTGTACAAAGACTGTGCATTATGAATGAAGTCAGCTAGATTTTGGTTTCCTTCACTCTTGTCCAAACATGGAAAAGCAAGATGTCTTCACTCTGCCTGGGCTTCTAGAGTGTTTGAGCTGGATAAGACCAAGAAAGTGAGAGGCTTGCGGAATATGACTTGCTTCTCAGCACAAAACCAACAGATCAAACAGACGCAAAGTAAATCAACAGAAATGGGAACCACGTTCCAGGAAAGTGAGAGAGGGAGCGGGCAAAAAAGAGAAAAAAATATGAGATGAGTAAAAACAGTTGAATGCTGTTGAAAGAGAGATGTGAACATACATATATATTTTTGGATAGAAAAAAACGGTTTTGCACTTTGGTAGACAACGAGTAAACCAAGTTGAAAAGAAGAATCTCGTATGAGTGAGTGCATGGATTGAAGCCGCAAAAAGAGAATGAGTGAGGGTGAGCAAGCAGCAAACGCGTTGGTTGAGATGATCATTTTGGCAAATTTGCTCGAGATAGGATAGGCTATAAAAGGAGTTATGGTCGATCAAGTGGAATCGATCGGCTACAAAAGTCATTCCTTTACTTTTTCTTGTGTCTTTTGACACCGGCTTTCTGGATACATACCTTGGCATTTGCGCTGCACTTTTACTGCATTGTAAAAAAATATAACGAAAAAGATCATGCAGACACAAACAGCATTATTTATTGGAGTGTAATGTAAACGGCTAAAAATATGTATGATGGTGAAAATTTATGGAGGATTCTTGGTAGCAAATCACAGTACACAGGCTTGATCAACTAACTGGTTCATTCACTCAAATGAGTTATGTACATGCGCTTGTTTTATTTACCATGGCGGCTGAACACTATAACGACCTATAAAAGCTGATCAGGAATTCATTTCCAGGAAATTTCTGCCCGCTAATGACACAATCGAGAAATAAAGTAGGAAAAAGTAAACCCGATTATTTCTTAAGAGGCCATGCAAAAAATCTAGTTGTGTGTTCCCATGAGTCCATTTCCTAATGATGGTGATCAGAACAAACAAGGAAATAATATTATTGAGTAGATATGCTTTTTATGGGATTGCATAGCATTACTACTTATTGGATCATATTTATAATGCAACGAAAATGGAGCATGTATAATAATGTCTCGGGTTGTGATTCCTGTCCTCTGACAGAACCACTCGCATCTATTCACATATCCGCTGGATATTATTTATTACACGTTATCCGGTTTTTGAAGACTTTTACAAGAGGACCACATCTCCTGTTTGACTTTTCCTCGTGTGCTCGCAGAAGCAAACCACAAATATCTAATCTTGATAGCTTTTCTTTTGGATATCCCATATTCTATTATATTTTTAAACACAAGTTTACTAAAACTACTTAATGCTTGCACACACAGAAAAGAAGCACCCAACTTTTTTTTCGACAAGAACGTATTTTATCCTTATCCCGACTCTGATTTCAACTAAAGATAATACAAACATGTAATCCGGGAACGGGGCCAAAAAAACAGCCAGTTTTCTGGCTTATAAGTTATTCCTCTTTTTGGTGGTGGTGCTGCTGCTGTGAGGAGAATATTTTTATGGCCTTTTATATAAATATTTGTAATAAAAATTCATTTATTTTCTTGTACCGTTTTAAATATTGATTATACATTCTCCGTTTGAATCTCTATTTGATCTTTATGCTTTCCCCTTTTTCTCTTAACTTTCCCAACAATGCCAAAAAACTATCCTCTTAGAAAGAAGCTAAAAAGTTACATCATGATTATCATATAATAATCCTTCTTTCAGCAGCAGCGCAAAATCGGTAAACACAAACAGTCTGTTATTGAGCCTTTCCTTGTCATGCCGCACCCATAAAGTATTTTATTTTCTTGAGTAAAAAACACATCATTTTGTCATTTTCTTGGAATTGCCCATCAAGCTCTGTGCAGTAGTAACGACAGCACAATGCAAAAAGCATAAAATGGAAAGAGCTTTGATTTTTTTTACATGACTTTGTGCTAGTCTTTCGGGAGATGTTAATCCACTTAAGTTTGTAAAATAAGCGGAAGTACTCAGCAGCGGAGAAGCTAAGTATTACACACACACTGCTTATTTGTCGGTAGCACACGATCCTCATCATAAAGATTATTACGTAAACTCATCAGCCATTGCACTTATTTCTCTCTCATTGTACAAAAAAAAACGTGCCTTGTTCCTTGTCGCTGAAACCATTAAGAGGTGCATTGACCGTCATTTCTAAAGCCGTTTTCACCAAAGAACAACAAAAGGGATAATATATTTTTTGCTTTATTATCCTGCTGGCCAACTCCATAATATATCATTTGATGGGGCATGCTGCTCCTATGATTTTTGTTACCACATCATCCTCATCATCATAGCCATGAATCTGTAAAGCTGAGAGAGCACTACTGCGCTGCTGCACCGCTTGCTTTTCCCCGTTATCATTTGTGTAGTTGTTGTGTATTACTTATTATTATTATTACCATTGTTATTGCCATCATCAAGATGATTATGACGAAGATTCTCCATTTGAAATTATGAATTGTTACTATATTTATGCTGCTGTTATGAAGTACACTGCAGAACAAAATGGCTACACATTTAGCTCAGCTAAAACTCTGCGGTTCTTGTTGATGATTCGATTGTGTATTTATTTGCCATAGTTTTTTGGCATAAGTCAACCCCTTTTTGCGCCTTGTTTCTTATCTCCTTTCTTCTCAGCTATAATGGCTCTGCTGCTTATGAGCCGTTTTGTTCTGTGCCGTGCAGACGCTTATTACATGTCTATAATGTTGTTGTAACTGTTGTGTAGTTACAGTTTTGTTGCAAGTTGCGAGAGTCAATTGTTGTTTTTATTGCCTGACTTTTCTGGAGCAAGACTTTAAACGTAAGAAAATGGGAAATAAGCCCAAAGAAAGGAAGCAATTCATAACAATTTCTTGCCTTAAAACTCTATTAATAGCTTGTAGTCTGGACAGAGCTGTACTCAATAGTTGCATGGACGCTCTGAAAATGATGTCGTTTAAAAAATTCACAGAGAAAAGAATAACGACACACAAAGTGTTATGTGTTGCGCTGAAGAAAGGATAAGATGCAGCAGCAGAAGCATTATCAAGGGAATTCTTGGGCAATTGTGCTGCTATATAACTTTGCCATTGTTGTAAATAACAAGGGAACACAATAGACTTTCTGAACGTTATGTAATGTACAGACACAGGAGAGCCAGAGCGTGTCTTCGTCATCATCCCATCACACATCATCTCATCATCGTTAGAAATCAGTACATTACTTGTGTATTATTTTGTGTGTGCTTTTGCTCCAACATTGTTTCTTTTTTTATTCCGGCACACACATTCTTTTGCCTGACTGTTGTGGTGGTGATTACTATAATAATAGTGATTTATTTGAGAGTAGAGGAAGCTTAAAAAAATAAACCCACAGTCACCAGCCAACTTACACAGTACTCTTTCAAAAGCGATAACAAGAGGAGTTGTGCACTCATTACAATTCCCTGTTTTTTAAGACTTTTTGCTAGAGTCTCACTTTTCAAGAGAGAGAAAAAAGTATATCGGATTTTCAACATTTCCCCTAACTTGATGCTCCTATCTTTCTTATTATTATAAGGCCATAAAACTCGGATTGCCGATAGGGTTAGAAGTAAAAAAATGTTTTTACTGCAACTCCACCACCACCGCTGCCATAATATACATGATGTGCATTCACCCACTCACAATCACACTACTTTTTTAGGGTGCCTACATGGTGCTTCAATCACATTTTCCAAGAAATGGCACTGGCTACTACTATCATTATTCTTACATGATTTCTTGAATAATGTTTCACATGCATAATCGCATATTATTATATGCGTCTGCCTCCCTTGTTGAACTTGGCTTGGCCGTTCCGTTTTTTTTACTTTCCCATTTTGTCAAAAAATAGTTCCGAGTGAGCAAGCATCATGGTTGTTACATTACAGAAGAAACTCTCACGAAGGGAATAATGTAGCAGTTGTGGTGGTGGGGAATGGGAAAAAATGATCATCATCGCTATCATCATCATATTACTGTATATACTTGGTCTTTCCAAGTTGTCGTAAGAAACAGACACACATACACACAGACGTAAAAAAATAAAAAAATAAGTTTCTAGGGAGACTTTTTTATGGGCCGATTTGCATTATCAAGCTCTTTTCTCTTTTTCTTCTAATCTGTAATCATAGTATGCAGTTTGACTTGATTCCCTTTTCTATAAAAGGCAAAAGTAAAGGGCATGAACGACAGCGACATGCAGACAAGCAGTCAGGGAGAGCCTTTTACGTAGCTATCTTAGGGAAATGTAACCTGAAACAAAAAAAAATCTACGCTTGTAAGTCTACAAGGTACTACACACGGTAGCAGCGTAGCGGCAGTCAGTAGCATGAATGAAGTACATTTTAACATTATTATTAATATGATAGCTTGAATATGAGTGAACAAAAAAAAGAAAGAAAAATGTCTGAGAGAAACTAATATAGTGAAAGATTTTTTTATATACAATGTGCGTATTTTAGTTTGGAAACTAATAGAAACCTACCGATAACGCATTTGTTGAGTCAAGCTTGATAATAATATGCAGTGGCACAGTGGTGCACTGAAAAGATTGCTGGCGCGGTGAAGGGGCTATTCACTGTGTGATAGCTGAAGAGAGAGAGACGGAGGAGGAGAGCGTAATAGTTTAACAAGTTTGAAAAATGAAAGCCTTTGAAAAAGTTAAGATCAGAAAATTTTATAGATAGATAGCTAGATAGACATGTATATTATGTGTTTTATAGAGAACGGAGGCAGACGGCATTTTGCTCTTTTTCTTGCAAAGCGAGAGAGAAGAAGAAGAGAGAGGCTTCTTCTTCCTTTCATAATATTATAATGTACCATTCACAAGTTTACTTGACTTTTGATGGTGGTGGTTGATGATACTGCTGCTGTTGGTGCTGCTGCCGCCACCGCCGCCACGCACATATAAAACATGAGGATATGAAAAAGCCCAAGTTTTATGGCATAGTAGAAAGTTTTTTTTTCTTCGGCTCGGCCTTGAATGAACTAGAAATCTATTGTATTTAATGATATCCCATTATGCATGCATCTCCATCCGTGCGCGTGTATTGACTTGATAAGTACGTGGGTGTTTTCTGGGCTTGGTTGCTTTTTTAGAGCAGCAAGCATCTCTCTCTTCCATAAAAATACGGTTGTAGAACACAGCAAAAAGTAATGTTCTTTTAGCCTCCTTGTGCATCTCAAGAGGAAGAAGAAAACTTTTCCTGCTTAAATAACCTGAGCTCTCTCTCCTTTTCCTCTTGTTATAATAATAAGTAGTACTCCATTTTCACTATAGGGATAATAATGTGTGTAGTTAAATGCAAAGTGTGCGTACAAAATTAAATTGACTTTGGGATTGCCCGTGTCTGCTCCTATAAGGAACTGTTAATATTTTAAGCTGTAGTTAAATAAGGCTTAATGAGATCATTACATCTTTTTCCCTTTCTTTATTGATTCTTGAGCTGCTGTTGCTACTGCTGCTGCTTGGCTCCTTTTACACGGAGTCCACCGCTGTGTGTGAGCAAGCAGACTCTCTGATGATGTTTTTGGTTGTAGTGCTCTACATTTTATTTGAAAACACGACATTCTCCCATTTTTGTAGGTAGTGCAACGCTACTTTAATCAATTTTATTGAGGTTGCTGGGTGGAAAAGGGAATGGCATGCTGGTGCGTGATACCCATCTACCTAGTTTCCTTTCTAGACATTACACAAAACTCAGAGAAACGATACCCTTTTCCGGTCACCAGGACAAGCAAATTTTCCCAAGATGCTTTTAATGTCTCTAGAATGGCGTATGTGTAGGGCACTAAGTGATCATTTGATTGCGCTAAACAACACCAACTCTCATTTTCAATGCAGCACTCCTTTTCTTCTCCCGCAGCTTCCAGGCAATTTTCAACAGTGACAAAACTGAAAATGCTGCACAGGCTGTGTTCTTGTGTGTTTGGAAGGAATGACTATGAATACGGATCACGGATTTATAGTGATGTCCGTTCATTGTCGACTCTCGACAATAACATTATTTATTATTATTACTACCATGCTTATATATATTATTATTATTTTGTGTCTTTAGGCTAATGCCCATGTATACATGTATACCATGTGTAAAAAATCCATTATTACACGCTCATGTGTGACTAGTCAACTGAAAATATTTTTGGAGTGGGGACACTTTTTTTTCTCCACAAGAGGAGGAGGACGAATAGCATGGAAATGGAGAAAAAAATGTGGAAAAAGTTGAAAACAGTTCTCAATAATAATTTTTTTGTTCCTTTCCGTGAAACGACATGCATGCACACATACACAAAACTGGATAATGTATGCAATCACTCATGCATTCTTAATACCCTTATACGAGCCAGAGCTACATGGACGGGGATCATCGTCTAGCTGAGCAGAAGAAGATGCATTGGATTGTAAATTGTAAAATGGTGAATGTAGCAAAAAGCATGATCTTTGGCGTGGCGAGTTGATTTAAAAAAGGAATGAATGCATGGATGCATGCATATATACATGTTTAGTAGAAGAAAAAAAAGTTGCTTGCTGGGCTGCCATAGCTAGATCATGCATGCATGCCTAGATGAGAGTTTGGATGATTTTTCGGACTGAAATATGTTCAATTGAAAATTTAACACACATGCACATATAAAGTGTACGATTCCGATTTACTTCACAATGCTATTCATCTTTCAAAACTCTCTCGATTTATAAATAAAAATGTCCATATTTTTGCCGGCCACGTTCGAAGCATCATCATCATCCTTCACCACTAGCAAAACCAGCCACGGCAGCAGTTATACTTTGCTTCTCTCTGCCAATATAGCCGTTTGAAGAGCTACGTAAAAAGCACTTGTTTCTTTTTTTCGTCCTTGTAAACGGCCAGTTTGTTGGGTTGTTGAAGAGCTCAAGGAAGAAAAAAATACAGAATAAAGATATACCTATATGAACTTACATAACATTATAATATATGACTCTGTTTCCGTTTTTTGTATTCAACCCCGACGCACACAAAGCCTACTTGTATATTTTTTAGCATAATGACATATGGCATGTTATGCATAGCTCTGGAAGGAGAGTAGAGAAAGGCGAGCATACAAAAGTAAGAAGTTTCCTGTCTATTGAACTCAAATTCTGGCTCAATCTCTCCACGGATCGTGAGATTTTGCAGGGAGGCCCGGAGCCGGGATAAAGAGCTTGAGCGTTTTGGGACGAAAGAAAAGAGAGAGAGATGCAAAAAACAGAGGTTCTTCGTCATAAACAACTCTACAAACTAGAAAAAATGCGTGCATTCCGCCATCATCATCCTTTCTGACTTTTCCCAGTTTTGTAAACAGTTCCATTAATGAAGCGAGAGGAAAAAGAAAGAAAAGCGTGTGCTGGTGATGGTGGGGTGGTGAACTGGGATACACACAGGGCAGGGCTCTCTCTATAGAATAAGTCATTTTCTTTCTGGGCTTCGCATTAAACTTTTCTCTGGGTTCATTCATCAATCCCAGTTATTATTTTGGGTATTATAAAGCGGTGATCCTGAAAGCGGAAACTTTTTAGCTGTTCAGGTACAACAGCAACTAATGTATACTTACCAGCAGCAGCAGAGTAAAGTAGTGGCGACGAATACGACTCCGACGGAACACCCAGAATGGAAATGTAAAACGTTTCCTTTCATTTCAGCTCATGTCAAATAACTCATATAACTGGAAATTAGCTTTGCGAGCTGTGTTTGGAAATGTATCAAAAAGTTGGCTTTTCATAGCATTAAAAAAGCCGGGCTTATTAAAAATGTGTGATGATGTAAACTGGCATAAATTGTGAAACATGGGGCTGTAAAATCGCTGATACGTTTTTGAAGCAATTTTTTTCCGTCGTCCCTCAGTGTGTCTGTTGCGGCATTTTCTTTTCCCCGTTGCTCTATCCTCCATACAAGGCTGATATTGAATTATTTGCTATAAATCATCATCATCGTCATCATCACCATCACAACCAGACAGTCATGAATACGAATTAGAATTGGTAAATAAAAAACATTGGGAATTGCATAATGGAATTGTGTAATTACCATTACAAGTTTTGGTGTAGTTGAAAGAGAGAAGAGGAGAGCACCAAAAAGCGACGACGAGAACGACGACACCAGACTGAGATGATATGATGATGAGATGCTGGTGAGTAGTGAGAGTCTAGTGCAGTGTGGTTTTTAGTCAAGTTTGCTTTTCTCAGATTGAAGAATTTGAATTTTGAAACTGGATGCGTGAATAGATTAGCATCAGAAGATGGAATGAAAGAGAAGCCCTCATTTGTTTGCCCACTTTCTCTTTCCCTCGAATAATTCCATTTTATGAAATGCACGCGGTCCTTGCTCAAATAATAATGTATCACATCATCCCGGGATTAACTGTGTGAAGGAATTGAAATGTTGCTTGCTCAAATTAAATACATTTCACAGGGAAAAGTGATACAAACATTTTGTACGGTACAGTTCACTCCTTTTGTGCTGATTAGGTTGGAAAATGGGGATACAAAAAGCTAACAGAATAAACCAACAATAAAAAAATGCACACAGGCATGATGGGGGATGATATAATATAATGCTCTGAATTTGGCGTTCATTCTGCTAAAGTTGACTTAAACTCATTCCTATAATGCAAAACGGGCCTCATTTTTATTCCATTTTCTCAGCCTTAACAAAATCACAATGACTGGTTTGTTTGGAGGAGTCATTCAGAAATCAAGCTTGTCAGGGTTAAAACCCTTTTCTGTTTGTAAAATGGGCTGTTTGGGAGTTTAGTTTTGTGATTAGGATGACTCTCTGCTGCTGGTTTTCTCTCTTGTGAGCCTTATGTCCTGGCCCATTTGATATGGGTATTTTTCACTTGAAAATTAGATGGATTCCTCTGTGAATTCACAAATTTTATGATTAGAATTGAGTAGCGGATGACTGGACGGCAGAAAAAAAAAGTTTTACGAGTGGGAGGCTCTTTGCAATATATTTACAAGCAGTATTATCAGAACACACACACAATCAACAGTAGTTGCAGCAACAGGAGCCTCTGGGAATTGTATTACTCATTATATTATACATCTCTCTTTTTTCCTTTAGGGACCTACGAACCTTGTCTATCCTTAAAATTCTATTTTAGTACTGGTATAAATTTTCAGCAAACTCCTTCTTTCCAATTCAGTTGACTTTTACTATTATCGCAGACCCTCTGTGCTTATTTCTCTACAGAAGAGTGCGGGTACTACTACAAAACAAAAGGTACAATTGGGCACCGGCTGTAATTTGAACAAAATGAAGTCATCCGCAGTTTTTTTCTCTCTTGATATTATGGAACGTGCTCATATAATAAGAATGAAATGATTTTGAAAGGAGGAAGAAATGGAGGGCCATGAAATATATAATCTGGCGGTAGAGTGATTTCTAATTCCACTACCGGAACTCCCTGAGGAACTATGACAGAAGGAATATCAGTATAGTTTGCAGACCCAGAAACTCTGATATATATGGCTTATATTTTTTAAGCATGTTTGCAACTCTTTGCATGTGTTTCCTTCTTGTATTGTGTTGTACAAGCTTTTGTTTCTCCAGCAGCAGCAGAAAACTACAAAGCGGTTTTTTCCTTCCTATAAAATCGGAGAGAATGGGAAGCCCTTTCTGTGAAAAGGGAGCAAAGTAAGCGTTTTGTTCCGTCTTTGGCTCTCTCTGTGTTATTATTACAGATGTGCCGAGTGAAAGGAGGATGATGAGAATGAGATGGTGCCTCTAAACGCAAATACGATAACCCGATGGTGCAGCCATTGTGTTTTCTCTGAGAAAAAAAATATATACACATATACCATCCATTTATGTTTTTCCAGTGGAGCAAGGAAAGTTTTGTAAATTACACTCATTACATTATACAGGAGCCAGGGCTATAATGAATTTAAGCAACTTTTTTTGGGCACTTTGATATTGATTACGAGAAGACCAACAAGGGAGAAGTAAAAAAGGCTCGTTTTCCTGCCGAACTCCTTACCAGCAAAAAGGGAACATGTGGTTTGAGTGTCGTTTTGCGTCTAAGGTACCAAACTGTGCACACAAACTCATACAAAGTGGTGTGTATGCAGTACTTTTTCTGTTACTTGTACAGATTATAAGGCTGCTGCTGATGGTGATGATGCTGCTGACGGTAAGATTGTATGGCTTCATTTGGGGAGAAAAGTAAAGGATATTTGTATAAAAATGTACATATCCGCCCATTTCCACGTAGAAACTCTTGGTGATCAATAGAAGAAAGGAGCACGGCTCAATAAAATTGTTCTGAATTAGCACTCAAGAGTGAAAATAATTTTTTGGCAGGAGAGCCGTGGCAAGAATCAAGCTTCTATTATGTGGGCATCAACAAGAAGACCAGTTGAGTTGGATTGGCTGAAACTTGGCATGGAACACTGAACTGAATCGGTTCTCGTTCTTGCTCTCCTCTCTCTTTCTACATAGCTATTGAATAAATTAGTGGTTTGAGAGGAAAAGGAGTTGTAGAGTAGAAGCTCATGAGTTTATGAAATGGGAAAACTAAACAAACCTTCCACTAACCTTACGACTAACTATTAGTACAGCATTGAATCAAGTACTACTTGGAAGTTTTTGGGATTTAAATAGAAAGTATAACAGTAATATAGTGTAAGTAGCAAGCACAGTACCACTCTCCTCTGTCTCGTTATAAATTACGTAGGCAATGTTCCCTATTTTCATCTAATAATGTTTCCAAAGCAATGACACTATGTACTACAAGTACGTACACAGCAAGTAGTAAAAGTACTAACTAAGGTACTTGCTAAATTATGTTTACTTTTGGCTTGTATTACACCAAAAAAATCCGGGGAATTTGTGTAAACATGACTATGCTTACTAATTTTCTACATTAGAAGGAAAACTGAAGCATCATTTCATTTGCAAAAAAATTGTTATAACCAAAAGAGAAGCATATTATGTGCTTAAAGCAGCAGGAGCCGAAGCATTTTAGAGAATTCGACAATCGATAATTTGAAAGGTTTACGAGAACTGGAAGGAATTAGCCAAAGTGCTTCACCAATTCTTTTGTTGTTTGCATGAACCAGCAGCAGACGAAGAATAAGAGTGTATTATAATGATGGACGTAGAAACCATTGTAATAAAAGCAGATTAAAGTAGCACACACACATAATATTAAAGCCAACAACAAAACAGGGCTTGTTTGGTTGACAACCTAATAATAATACACAAGGGTTTGGAGGGGAAAAGAGCTTGCTCTCCTGTCATTATTGTAGTGCAACAGTAACTAGAAAATCTAAATATTATAATATATTTTATTATACTATTTGGTTCTCCAAAAAAGTAAAGATTACACACATACACTCACACATGCACACACGTTTTATCCATTGTTACATTGTGAAAGGAAAGCAGTTTTTAGAAGGGCTTCCTATTTATATTTGCTCAGCAGATTAATAAGTTATCCTCTCTAGCACAGAGAAAGCTAGCTGTTTAGTAGTCAAGCACATTAGAAAATTTTCCAAGAATTTGGAAATTTCTCTGCTTGAGGACGCACTTTAGTGTAGTCTATCAGCCAAAGTAATACTTATGGATTATATGCAAAACTTCATTTTACAGTTTGTAAGTATATTTGGTTACGTGACATGGGCTGTTATTAAGCGCATTACAAATTATTACGCTTTGGTGTTAGCTGCACATTTTCATGTCATCTATTTAAGCTCTTGCAGAGGATAATCACAAGAGAATCCGAAAAATACACCCACAACTGATTACAAGCATAATAACAATAAATTGTATTATTTTGTTTCCAAGTTTGCCACAGATACGCTTTTACAATCTGGCCTGAAGCCCTGAATTGAATCATTGAAAAGCACCATACAGCAAACAAAAAATGCAGAATAAAAATGCTGCTTGTGAGAAGCTTTCAAAGTTGCACAATACAAACAGTAAAATGTCACATGAATTTAAGTAGGTTTATCAAAAGCAGACCGACAAAATAGTGCATATAAGCTTTCCAAGTACTAGATCGTTTGATCCTTGCAAATAATATGGTAAATTGTACACATAGCTATACGACAACAAGTTTGTAGTTATTCCTTCAAAATTCCGTCTTTTTCCTTTGGCTTCCACACTCCAAAAAGTTGTTATTGTAAATATTATTGGTAGCATATATGCATTGCAATACTCCATTATTGTAAATGTTCCACAATATTCATATCATCATCATCACACAGCAACAGCAATCATGATCATGATGATGATCATCGCTCGTCGCCGCTTTTACAAAGAGGGATCAAGATCCATTTCACGTAATGTGTTGCCAGTGAATCATCTCAATCCATTTTCCATACAAGTTGTGTGCATATATACATTTTATCAAATGGCAGTTTTTGCTGGTGCGTAAAATGCAAAACATCTTTTCCTCATCTTTCTCCATTTGATTGTTGTCGCTGCTTCTACTTCTGCTGCTGAAAAGGATTGGAGAAAAAAGCTTTTACATGCAATGATTTTTTTTCGCTCCGTCTTCTTCTGAATTTACTCTTTACACAAGAATAAGAGGGCAAAAAAGAGAGAGAAAGTGAACACACACACATTATAGATAGCCTATTTGTACCAAAAGTATAATGTTAGTGCGTAGTGTGGTGGTATAAGGAAGGAACATAAGCAAGGAAGCGTAAACTACAAAGAAGTTATTGTATGACAACATTTGCAAGTAATATACCTAAAGAGAGAGAGCTTTAGAAACTATCTGCTTGCACACTCTATAAAAACATTCAGTTTTTTTTCTGGAGAGAAAAGCAAAGAAATCTTTCTCCTTCTCTCCAGAGCAAAATGGATAGGCACACAAACAGCAATAAAACGCTTTTCTGAATCATTTTCCTGTTCATTCAATCGTTTTATACTTACTTTGATACAAAATATGTGAATTTCCTAATGCAACATTTGCCTCGTAAACGATAGAAGATCAGTGTGTTTCTTTTCTTGCTGCAGAAGAAGAGAAGCCAGTCTGTAAAATGTAGGCATACACACACACACTTTCCCTATGGTTCACTTTTCTTCTTCTTCTTTTCTCCCTCTCACACACTTTCCAGTAGCAGAAAGAAGAGAGCTGGGGACTATCACCTTTTTTCGCTAAAAGGTATAAATATTGAGGTAAACGTTATCTGTCAAGTGGAACAAGTCAAAGAGCAAGAGTCATGTGGAAATAAATTGTGAGTAGAGTAGCTGGAAACTTGTTCCCTTATCACCGGAACTAGTAGACTAAACATCTTTATTCCTCATATTTAAGCGTTATGCCTTGATTTGCTCTCTTTTTAAACCCCTTTTTACTCTCTCTGGCTAAAAACTACATCATCCATACTATATTTGGTGAGTGCGTAAGAGCGTAAGTTATCGGAAAAAGAAAAGTCTCTCTTTCCCCAGCCTTCTGGCTGTCGAGACTCTAGCTGTGTGACTCTCTCTCTCTTTAGCGTAAAATTACCTTCTCTCTTTTCTACATAAAATATTTGCATACCAATTTATACTAAAAAACGGCTGCTGCTGGTTATGATGATGATGTAGTTAGTAGTGCCATAGTTGAGATTTTCCCTGAGAAAATGATATTTTGTACAGGGAAAAATCCCTGTTGGAAGTAGAAATTCATTTTGATGTGATTTAATCCAATTTTCATCATCACAAAAACTTGCCTTCTTATTTTTCCTATTACCACTGGTATCCCTAGAGCAGTAATGGTGGTGGGTAGTAGAAGTAGAACTGAACGAGGGCAACATGAGTAAGTGAGTGAAGTATCATCAAACTGTTCGTTCAACTGTGTATATATTGACTTGCACACGCATACACACACAAGACACGCTAATCACATTCGCCTTCATTATCAAAGAAACGCAGACAGGCGTCAAATGCGACGAGGACGACTCTCATTCTCTCTCTGGCTCTGCGTTTTAAACAAGTTGAATAACAGACTAAAACTTTTCAACTACCTACTCAGCTTCCAGAAGATAAGAAAAAAGATTTCGTTTTTTGGAAAAGAAAAGGAATGCTGAAAGTAGAGGAAGAGGGAAGATAAGGGAATCGAATTTCGTAAACTCTCTCTATTTCCCTGTGCAGTGCTGCCTACGCCAAGTGACTTTTAACACTTGTGACATTCTAATTAAAATCATATTCCAAAAGTATCAGCATATTAATTAATAGCGCAAAGCACCAAACTGACTTTGTGAGTTTGAACAAGAAACTCCCATTAATTCGCATATATCCATATTGAATGGGGAATAGAGAGACTGCACTAAAGTCTAAACTAAAGCTGGCTCTCTAAAAAGGAAGTTCAATGCAAGCTTTTTGATGGAATCAGCATGACTGGCTAAAGAAAAAGCAGATTGTTGATTCTCACGGAATGTTATATCATCTTTATCATCTTTTTTTAACATTTTTATTATATCTTTATTCATAATAGGTGGTCTACCGTTTGTAAAACCCAGAAGCACCAGTACTTGTTAGTAGACATGTTGCATACAGACACACACCAACACCGACAATTCATCATTATGTTATCAGTATCAGAATAGTGTAATAGCAGAAGTTGTGTAGTAGTTGTGTAGTCGTGTATAGATTATGTATGAGAAGCGGCCGCAGCAGCGTAGGAGTGACGGTGAAACGGAAATAGGAAATTCTATTTCGGCACCAGATAACTTTACCAGCTTCGTCTTTATCGTTGTCAGAGAGCTACCGTCATACTTATACCGCCAGGACGAAGTCTACTTCTCATTCCCATACCTTCTGCTCTGGTCTGACATTTATGCGTAACACGAAAGCCAATAAAATACACATGAATTCCCTAAGCGGCAGCAGTGTAGAGGCACATAACAGACTGTATGAAATGTGTACTCATTCAATTACTAGAAAACAGTTCTATCCCCGAAAAAAAATAGTCAAGAGTTTTTTTAGTAGGCGCAGCAGTCAGCAAAGTAAAGCCCTTGTTCTTCCTCTGTGCTCCCACTCATAATAATATGTTGGTATGTATTAAATATTATAATATTTTATGTAAATAGCAGAATTTGAGCACTTGAACTGATTTTATTTCAATTTTGAATGGAGCAAGAAAAGTGTAATAATATCTTGGGGCTCTGTTCCTTTTTTTATTCTTCTTGTGCCCGCTTCCTTGCCTACATGCTATGCAATATGATGAGAATAGGATGATAATGCCTGTTTGTGTTGTACGCAGAGAGACATTCCTATTTTTACTTTAAAGCTGTATAAAGACAGATATATAATCATAATTTTTATTATTGTACAGACATCGACATGAATATAAATTCCAAAGGATTTTGCAACCAAGTCACTCACTCCCTCTCGTTTTTTCTCTTTCCCCTCCAGTTTTTTATATTCAGTGCTTTCTCTCTCTCTTTAAAAATGTTCCTATTGTTTGGTTCAGCTGGAGAGAGAAGAAATCTCCACAATATTGTACAAGTTGTCGTAGCAGAAGAGGCAGACGTGCACTAAGTGGAAAAAATCCTGGAAGCTGTGTAGTATAGCCTCCTACACACCACGCACACGACATCCTTATTACTATAGATAGCTTGGGTAAAAAACGTCCCCAAGAAAAACGGCGATGAAATCGCGTACACTACACGGAAAATCCATAGGATGCTGAAATAATGGGTGTCTGTCATTCTAAGTGGATTACAATGAATATTACGATTCTTGAGAAGAGAAGAAGCTGCTGTAGAAGTAGAAAGAAGAGAGATTCGACAGAGAAATCATATTGACTCCTTTCCCCCAAGAAAAGCATTTTACACACAGGAAGAAATAATGCACGACAAAAAAGCCGAGTTCAACGATTCATCTGTCTGTGTATTTTCCATTTCCTCTATCTTTATATTATACTACGCACGTTAGGGGAGATGAGTGCTATGTCGGTAGACTTTATCTGATGATGATGTGATGTCTTTATAAAAAACGCGCTCGCGTCTTATTTGTCCTATTATTTTGATATTTGGTTTTATCATCATCAATACTCTGGTACACGGCGGATTTTTATCTTAGAAAAGGAAAAAAAGCGAACTGCAAAGTGAACAACAGGAAGCTAAAATGGGAAAAAAGAAAGCTGTGACGGAATGAGAAGACGATGTTGATTTTGATTATCATCAGAGTCATCATTATCTTCTGTCTCTTTCGTTCTCCCTCTCAACTTATCATCATCGTCTCTGTGTTCTTCTTGGAAGGAATATTGAAAATTGGATTGAGCCCTGGGGTTAAATCTCAAGTCTCTTTTAGAACAGTATTTAATCCCTCCCTTTGACTGTTGGGGTGTGAAGATGAAGCGTTTCAAGCTCTTTCAACTTTCCTGCACCTTGGGCTAATTACCGTTAAGCTATTAGCATTACAATATGCTGCAGAAAATACATGTTCTCTCTGACAAAAGATGACTTGCGAAAGAGGCGCATTTCACCCCAGAGTTACATTATTTTACACGAAGTAGACAGTTGACATCCGCAAAACAGATTGTCTTCTTGACTTGAGCTAAAAAGCAGTTTTAAAACTGCGTTTTATTTTCTGCCCTGGTTTCAATCAACTTTTGCTTCTTCTCTCGTACCAGAGAATTGGAGGACGTGAGTCAGTTTCCAAGTGAGCGAGCAGGTAATGAGAACCATGAGGCAGAATGATAAAAGGAAATACCTACATTTGTTGAGTTGGTGGTGGTAGATGTGGTGGTGGTTATGTGAGAGAATGGATGCATGCCTGAGTAGAATATTGTCAGGAGGATGACAGCAGGACATTCTCATCTGGGAACTGGTTTTTTTTGGGAAAAGGTGAACACTGGGAAAATGTCAACACGAGAAAAAAGAAAGCGAGTGTATTGGGGAACTTAGTTTTAAGGCTATTTTTACTTTACACGCGTATTATCTCTCGAAACAGCACATAAATGAGCCAGTAAATAAATTTTCTTACCTTTGCCCAATATTTTTTTCCTGTTCCCACTTTTATATGCAAGCTTTATGGTAAGCCATATTTCTACCTATTCCAATTTGTCAGGCTTTCCAAATACAACAGCTAACCTTACCAATTCATTTGGAAGGCAGGGAAGCTGAAGAAAAAAAATATTTTGTAATAAATCGGCTAGAATAGTGCTTAGTCGACCATGCACCGTGTCTTCATCGTACATTCAGAAGACTTAAAATGATCGGGGTGATGATGATGAAAGCCTGTTTTGGCCGACCATAAACCATTTACTGTGTACTACCACATAACCGTGTGTAAAATGACTTGCTAGCAAAAAGTATATGATATACCAAGCAATCAGTATCTAGTAGTAATACCGAAGAAAAAACTGGTGAATCTGGTCGCTGCTTCCACCTAAAGCAATGAAGTCTGCGAGGAATTGTCGAACCTTATGGAGGCTTTACGTTTGATCCGATTGGGAATCGCTATTACTATTATCACGGTTACATGCCTACACGCGCTTGCCTCCACATTGCAACCCTGACATGTCAAACTGCTCGTGGTGTAGTGGTGGTGGTAATAGATACATAAAAAAAACTTGTACTCAGACAGGGAAAATTATATGATATTTTTTTACAAAATATCTCTGATTCATCTTATCACCCATAAAATGGGAAATAGCTACCACCTCTCTAACTTTTACAATCGATTCACATACAAACACACACACACACACACACATGTCAGCCTTATGTATGTGTATTAGTTTTGCTATTACGAAATTGGGCATAAAGAGAGAATCACAGAGAAAATAGATCTTGGTGGAATTTATTTTTCCGTTTGTACTCAAATTTTTTTCTTCATACTCGTCTGCTTTCTTCCTCTGTTTCTCTCTCTCGGCGTTTTCATTTTGACTCTTTTCTTCTTTTCCTCGTCATCATTTCTCAACACACACACACAGCCCACTGTCTTGCTGAAAAGTGAGTTATTGTCATCTTCTGTATATATGCCTTGTTCCCGGGCTCGTCGTCATTCTCTTGTGGTGGTGTGGTGGTAAGTTGTTCCTTGTGGATGTTCCACGTGGAATGCATGTAGGATTTTGGAAAAATCAAGGAAATCCTAGAGAAAGTAAGAGAGAAAGAGTAAAAAAATGGTTGTAAGAAATGGAGGAAGGCAAGAAAAAAAAGTCTACAGTCTGCACTCGCTTTCTCTCTTAGTATTTTAGAAAGAACACGAGAAAACCAAAAATGCCATAAGTAGACAGGGAAAGGAGCAAAAACGGGACGAAGAAGAAGATACGAAAAAAATTGTACTTGAGAGAAGTGAGTGGCAATCGAAAAGTAAGAAAAACGGGGAGAAATGATGAAAAGAAGAATTGTGAAAGAAGGATAGGGAAAAAATTGAGAAATAACATGGTTGAAAGACAGTATTTTATTCAGAAACTCTAAAGCTTTTCATTTGAAATGATGATTGAATGAAAATAGTCTTTATTTTTTAAAACGCAAAGTTTAAAGGGTGTGATTGTCAGTTTAAAAAAGATCATTTATCAATTAAACTCCTTCGTTGTAAGTTCATTACTATTGAGTTTGTGCGTAGGAAGATAAATGATGTGGAAGGATAATGTTCTGAAAAAAATGGCAAAGTATCTGCCAATATTAAGAAGAAGCTATTTTTGATTTTGTTTTCATTCCAGCTTGTGGTCAAAATCAGTGAAATATATTGGTAAACGAAACGTGCTGGTGCTTAGCATTGCTTACTCACATTTTTTTACCAGAAGGAAAGGCAAACAGAATGAAAATCTAAAAGCAATGATCTACCCCTCCTCTGGTTTTTATATGGTATTCCTTCATCTTATTTCGCTGCTCATGTTATTATGAATGCGTATGTGGGTGTATGAGTATTTCATGGCTCCATCACGATTTCCTCTTTGGAAAGTTTAGTAGTTGCTGGCACCCATCCGACAACTATGGATAAGAATTTTTGATTTGTGCCCTGCTTGAAAGCATATTATCTTTCTGTGTATGATTGTGCGGAGGAAGGGAAAATATAGGGAAAAAGGAACAGAGTTAACTCTCTGGTCTGCGTGCATGACCATTTTGGTCCGCGGAAAAAGAAAGCAGTTTGTGTATTATACATACAGCATTTACTATATTTAGTATGGAAGCCATACACTTTTCTCTTCTGGGCTGAAAATGTGCTCAGATTCCGGGCAAAAATGCACTGAGAGTGAGGCTCTGTCTGAAACTGGTGACGAGTAAAGCAAAGTCAGGGAGAAAATGGTAAAAGTAAAGGAAAAAATAAAGGAGGCAGACAAAAACCTCCACCATTTCACTCCTGGTCTTGTAAGCAGAAGTTGAGCGAGTTCTATTCTCTGCTGCTGCTGGTTGGGGAAAGAAGGGGCAAAAAAGGAAAAGGGGAAAAATATGTATTTCAAGAACAAAGTTCGGCTCTCGCAGCAAAAGTGAGCTCAGTTTGCTTGTGTTAGCGGTCTTGGAATATTTGAGCTGCTCTCTCGCTGTTCCAACTCTGTCTCTTTTTTCATCACTGCTATCATAAACGTTCACAGTGTTGCAAGTACGAATACAAGATTATTTACTGTTGGAGTGCGTGCCTGTGTGTGTATTTTTATGTGACTCTTCTTTCCTTTTTTTGGGGCAATTCCCTCATTTTTCTCTCATTTTTTTGCCAACAAAAACGCAACAAAGTCAACATATTATTACTTATTTTTTTCTTAACTTGTGCCGAAAGGAGTTATAGTAGTAAAGGGAAACAAATCAGAAAGTAAAAGTAGAAGATTGAGTTCACTTGGATGACTTTTCTACCACCTTGGTAGACACATAAAGAAACAAGAGTGAAGTAAAATATAAAAGAAAAATTATAAACGGACAATATATAGCCACTTGTCTACTTTGACTTTAGTAGCACCCTTCACTAAAAAACACCAACAAAATACCAGATTGTGTTTTTCCTGCTTGCCAATAATAATAATAAGAGTTAAAACGAGTCGCTCATTTACACCGGGAAAAATTGTTCTGGAGTGTGTTTTGGCATGTTTCACTCGTTTTTCACGCTTTCTGGAGCAAACTTTTGAGGGAAATGGTGAAAGGCTAGTTTTTTTTTGTGGCGGCACCGATTTTCTCTCGTGTTTCATACAAAAAAACACACACTCATTCATTTCCTCCACTCATATTGCCCTTTTATCTTTGTTCTACTAATAATTTCTGCCAGTGTTTTTGCTACTTTTCCCGACAAAAAAACAACTATAAATTGGTGAACAGTGTGGTTATATACTTTTGAATAGGAAAAGCCCAAGATTGGAACACTGAACAGAAAGCCGACATAAAAAAACTTTCGTAAGGAGCACAGTTCCTCCACCAAAAAGAGTACAGATAACAAAGAAACATGAAGAAATGCAGAAAACTGTTGTTCTTTTGTGATTTTTCATGTCGTGTTTAGCATTGTTACTTGTGTGCGTCTTCTCCTACCACTCGTCTATCTAAAACTCTGGCGATTACATTTTGCAAGCTATACACAAGCTAGCAAAAAACATTTCAGGTAGAGTCTCTCTATCTATCTATCTCTCTCCATTATTTTCATTTTGCAGAGGTTTTCTTACAAAAACCTCTTTTATTATCATTACTTTGTACGTTTATACATGCATACATATTACAACCATGTCCGTTTTGTAGTGTCTATTGTCCAGAACAACATGATCTACAAGATAGGCCGATTCATTTTTACATTTTTTTTCTCTCTCGTACTTTTCACATCCTATACATCATCTTCTCTGTTTTGCCTAACAAAAGAAACTCCTTTATGTAGTGTACTTTTACGAAAAAAAATCTCAAAAAAGTAGAATAATAGTAGCTGCTTTGGGGGAAAAAGGAAGGAAAAAAAAGTTACTTAGACTTTCACACGTTACTTCATCATCTGATAAAAAAAAGTATCTACATAATAGTTCTAAAGTATCAGCATCATCATCATCATCGACATCAACATTATCGTTTCACTTTTAAAAAGAAGCCTTTTAACAAAAAAAAGCTACCACCAAACAGCATAAATATTTTTATACACATTATTCTTTGGCGTATCATCTCTGCCTACCTTATAGAATCAAAAATCTTGCTCTAGTGCTCACATGGTATATCCGTCAGTTAGCCAGATAGAAAGAGTTGATACTTGAGACGGTAAAAAAATAGTAAAAGAGCAAAAAGAGACAGGAACACACACCGCGTGGAAGAAAGGATATGGTTGCTTGCTTAAATATAACATAACCTGTGTATTAAAAAAAGTACCAAAGCATTATTATCATGTGCTCAATCAAAAGAAAAAAGGAAGAACAATGAGCTAATGTGCACTGTAATGTTACAAGCAGTTGTAAACCGAGAGAGCGAAGGACGACACGGAGCCAGATAAAAAAACGATACACTTGTTATTTCGGCTTAAAGATGAGAGGAAAGTTGTGAATAAAAAAATCTGCCATATCATCTTGGGTAATTAAGAGTGGACTTACCAGAAGTCCTAGTATAGTAGCTATGAAATAAAAAACGCAGATTAAGCATAATTAAAAATAAATTATCATAAAAACATATAAAGATTTAAAACTTGTATGCTCTTAATAAAATGTCAAAGAATAATGAAGGCACGGTCAAATATTTTATGATTATCATTTAATTCTTATACGGTTTTTGGAACATTACAACTTTGTTGGATTTTGATAATATTGACACTGTTTGCAATGTACACATTAAAATATTGCATAAACATAATTCAATTATGAGAAATGTACCTACCAACTAATAAAAACTTGATTATATAACCATAAGCTTGTATACCTTTTAACAGCATTATCAAATAATCATAACTAAGTTTTGGATAAATTGAACCTGAATTAGTGAATAACAAAAACAATATCACTTGTTTTAACAAGTTTCTAATTTTCGAAATTCTACATACTATCTGTATAGCTTATTTCTATATATATATACTATACAAATCAAAATTTTTGTTACGTAATGATGTAGATAATCTGCGTACGTAACGTAAACGTAACATTGCTTTACTAATTTTGCTGTGGATAACGCTTGAGAAAGTCTTTTACTTTGCAACATTCGCTGTTATGATCAACTTTTGCATTAGTGTAATTACGTATTACTTGCACGTTCGGAATGCGTCTTCTCAAAGCGGTCTCTGCGTCAATACTCATCTGAAAAAATAACATCATATTCATAAACACCAAGTTTTGATTTTGTTTATTTGTCAAGTATTTAATGATTTTGCGTACTAACCATTATTTTTGCATAAATACTGACAGTTTGCAAATTTTCCATTTCAAGGAATCCATTGTAAATGGACTGGTCTTCTAGTCTACATTCGGGAGGCGATTTGCAATCTGGCTTGCCACAAAGACGTTGTACTCGGAATGTTTGTAATTCTAAAAAACATAAAACGCTCACATTATTTACACGTTTATTCCAAAACTGAGCCACTTTGACCTTGCAAGAACTACTTACGTTCCAAGGCTGTTATGTTGTCAGGATTGCGATCAGTTTGAGTTATGCCTGTCAAAACGCTGTCGTCAATCCTACTTCCGTGTAATAGCACTAAACCTTTGAGATTGGGTAGGTGCCTACATACACGCTGAAAACCCACTGCATTTAGGATAACTTCAAGTGTTTCTAAATTTGGCATCAATTCTGATACTTTCTTCCAGGATTCAATGTGCAGATCTTGGTCAATATGAAACCGTTTCATACAAGTTAGCGGCATAGAAATAGTGGTAAACTTTGTTATCACATATTTTGATAGTTTTTTTGGAGTCATTCTCATCGACTCTGCCACACGTGGGGGATCGCTTGTTGCCTCCACAACCCTATCCATACTACTGTACAACTTCATGTCAATATAGAAAACTTCCAAGCTACTTAGCCAGTTAAGTATGTTGAAATTAGCAAAGCAGAATTTGTAAAAATACAGCTCTTTTAATGACCTAAATCCCTCCCTAAAAAGGTCCCATGTCATAGGTCTGGAGTCTAGGAATCGACAAAGTTCCAAGGTTTTCAGTGTGTTTGAATTATAAAAACCGGTTTTAAAACACATGTCGTCTTTTAAGGGAGTAACTAAGAAAAAGACACGTTCAACTGGCAATTCCGGGCTGCGACTTAAATATGGTGTGTCCCAGATATTTTCAATACTCAGGTTGAGTTGCAGTTCTCGTATTTTCAACTGTTCGTTCTCAGCACGCGCTTTGATTACACTTATTCTGAAAAGTGCAATATAGAGTCCTGGCCAAGCATCTTCGGTATAAAATCTAAACACCTATGGTTTAAAAAATTATAACATTTTACAATTTGCTTTCAATCAATAAATTATGTTATAATATTTTGTACTTTACCTCTAAATTTGGTGCGCTGAAAAGCAACTCTGACAAATCTCCGGGTGGCACTCCAACAATTTCAAAGTTTTTTAGGTTTACATTCTTCAGCTTTGACTTGCCCCTGTTGTAAGTGTCTTGATAGTAGTTACTGTCAAAACCCTGGCTTTCATGTATTGGAAAACTGATGCAATTAAAACTGGATAGTGATTGTAAATTAGCCAGTCTGTGGGGTAATATTTCATCGAAAACATGTTGGTCTCTTTGAAATATGCACTTTTCAAATCTAAGCTTTTTCACTAAAGGTGCAACAAGATTCCAGCAACTGTCAGGGGTTTCACGTAGCAAGATAGCAACCTCAGATTGTGTAAAATCTACACTTTTTATGGTGTACTTTTGATATGGGTAGCGGGCAAATTGATAAAAGTCACTGGAGCTTTTGAGAAACTCAAAGTAGCTTAAAACATTTAACTGATTAGCAGTACACAGAAACGGAGATGACACTGGTCCCAGATTAACTGCTGCCAGGGAACGCCATTGTTTGAGACTGGCTTCATACCAGTCCTTACAAACCAGTCTCATTTTTTGAAGATCCTCAAATGAAAATTGATACTGGAAAAGAACCTTAAGAACCTATAACCAGAAAAATGGAATTTAAATATAAATGTTATGAGTGCTAGTTAATTAAACTAGGATTTTGAAAAAGTATAAATTGACATACCACAGTATTGAGCAAGGGATGCTCCTTAGGTTCTGGTACAAAAACGTTGTCTAAACTTTCCATTTTGTAGAGCAGAAAAACAGTGTGCAAGTGTGAAATGGGCGACCTTAAACAACAAAACTGATTGTGATTTTTAGCTATGCTTTGTAGCAGCTTAGCATGACCCTCTCTCGATGACAACTCCAGCACTACTGACTGATTTCAAAAACTCCACACTGTGTCAATACATCCGGCAATTTACACTAAATAAAGTACCTCTTTCTGACTCTATGTTTAGAAACATATACAACAGCTCATGAATGAAAATCTCTGTTCAAGTCAAATTCTGTTTCTTGAACCTTCTTAAATCATTACAGAAACTCGGAGACATTCTTTTAATAGCTCAAAACAAAGTCATAAAACTCGAAGCAAAATTCTTTTCTTATCTCTAACCAACTTAAAATATAAAATGCCTATATATAGCATGCGATTTCCTATATTATATTCTTCCATTAACCTAACGGTTGACTATTTACAGAATAAAGTTAACTTGATCAAAATGGTAGCACAATTACACAACTAACCGAACAAATTATATAAGTCTGCTTGATAATTTGTGTAAAGAAATGTACTAGTACACGTCACACGTACAATTTCGTCTATTTCGGCATGCTCCGCTACCACAGCTCTGACGTGTTTATTGTTTAGTATTTTTGACTGAGCTTGGAAATGTATACGTAGTGCAATGATACATAAAATTGTCCACAACAACATAATGTGTGGTTGGACAAAAAAATAGAAGATGAGATTGGAAGGTTGAAAATGACAAATTAATATTGAAAAAAGTTCTGGTTGCTAATATTACAAGAGTTTGATAATTAGCTGTAAAGTTTGGCTTTGCATAATAAATAGAGTAGGTACATATATCTTTCTATATGGTATCATTATGGATTATTATTGCAAGAAGAGTTCTATGGAAAACTGGAAAGTTTCTGTAATGACAACAACAATTATAATGAGATTTCAAGGGAAACACAAAATTGGTACAAATGTAGCAAGCACACTTTCTCTGTGTGACGTCTTTTGCCAAAAAAAAAACTAGTGGGCACTGCTTCAAGGATTTTCACAAGAAAAGTATTTTAGTGAAGGACAGAAAGTGTGATAGGATGGGGAAGAATGAATTAAACATTTTGTTCTTCTGGAAAGCGTGTGTGTGTGTGCACACAATCTGTCTGGCACACAATTGCTTTATAGGGTAGTAATGCCCACGCATTATTAAACTTTATACTTTAATCAGTTTCTAGCCCTTAGGCATTTCAACCATTTTGCCAAGAAACAGAGAGAGAGTTCTGTTTAAAACACTTTATTTCCTTCCATCAACTTTTCACTTGAGAGCAGTTCTGGAATGGACTAGTTACGACAACAATGGAATATTATGACAAGCAATTTTTCTCAGTTTAGTGGGCTAAAACAAAAGCTTGCATATAATTTTGGTAAATTACTTGCTTTATTTTGACGTTTTTTTTCTGGTGGGTGGTTGACTTGCTGGTAGCATTACTTTCTTCAGAAGAAAAAACGTAAAGGAAGTAAATAAGCTTAGAAACGGAAAGCTAAGAGGAAGTCAAAGGAAAAGCAGGGAAATATCTGGGTTTATTACCATAAAGGTAGAAAATATGACGTTGGATTAGTCATACGCTCCCGTTTTTTATAATGCGCTAGTCATATCAAAAAGGGTTTTCCCCTGTTACTTCTCTATAAGCTTCTCAGCCTTTTTTTCTGCCAAAATATTCTGATGCGTTTGAAAAGATTGTTTTCCAAGAAGCTGTAAACTAGCGGAAATCCCATCAACTGCATTACTGACAGTGAAAGAAAAAAAGAGCTCTACGAGTTCCAAATGGAAAAGAAACCACTTCGACACCTCATCATCTTCAGCAACAGCAGCCTTTTTTCTTTCCGTAATTGCCCCAGCATACTGACTGAGAATTGAAGAAGAAAGCAGCAAAAGCTGCTGCTGCGTTTGACTTATTTCCATTGATGAGAAAACCATGTATAGTCGTTTGGCACACACTTGCATTTGCATAAGCCTCGCGTTTCATATAAGCAGTTATACTTTCTTTCTTTCTTCAAAAGACACTTTTTTCGCATTCTATCCGGAAGTCTTTTCATATTTTTTTGCTTCTTTCTTTTGAAGAACCTTTTGTTCTTGTGTTCCCTGCATTTAATGCAGTGTAGAGATTTGTGTCAGATTTTAGATATTTTTTTTTCTGTCGGGGAAAAAAAGTTGTAATATTGCTAGTTGCTAGCCAAACATCTGTGAAACTTTGCATACTTTTTTTTTATCCTATGGACCATATTTTCTTCTTCTTTTTTTCATTCCCATTTTTTCTGTTTGATTTCATCCAGTAGCAGCACACTGCAAACCACATTCACATGATGATGATCATCCTCTTTGTCGTCATCATCTCCCTGAGTTCTTTCTCTTTCTGATTTTTTTGCTCACGTAGCAAATCATTTTGCGTCTTGAGGGCTGACTAAGCATTCTCTCTGAATGAACGACGCTGTTGATTCCTTTTTTCTTCCTGATTCCAGCTGAATGGAATTTGATGTGTAAGAGTCAGCAGCAGCGCTGTGGTCTTAACTGTTTTTTTTTCTTTTGCACACATGCAATAGCACGGTTTTTTCTTCAAGTTTGGCTTTACGAAAAAAATATATTGCAAAGTAAGCAAGTGGAAAAAAGAAATGCGTAAAAGAATGAAATAAGCCAGTTTCTTGTGTTTTTTTCGTTTGAATTGCTTAATGCAACAAAACGGTTATTTGCGTTTCGTGCCTCTCCGCCTTCTTTTGTGACTTTTCTACCGATAATGATAGCCAGAAAGAGAGGAAGAGGATAAAACAAAAAAGGATAAAGTTTTTTTTCTCTTTGGGAGATAATGGTAATGTCGGTGTAAGATGGCTTGTGTGCTTTGGTGTAATGAACGAACATTGAATATATTTCATTTTGTTGTGTATTTTTGTTTGCAAAGTATTCATCCGAAAAAATCCTTGTCTCTATTGTCTTTACTAAAGTGTGCATTTTTCATCCCGAAACATGATCAATTTTTTTCTTCTTCACAGAAGAATCGTGCTTGTTGGTGTGTGTTTGTACTACTATTATTATTACCAGGGTTTGGTGGTCGTTTTCACGGATGTTGTCGTGGAACGGAAAGCAATAATAAACAGAAAAGACAGTTAATGGTATTTTTTCTAGTGTATTCTTTCATATAGTGAAGATGTTGTATAGCATGTAACATAAACCGTCTAATTTGAGGGTAGCACAAAACAAAAAGAGATTTTTGCCTGGTTCGTCATCAAAAGGAAGTAAATAATCTTTTTTATTTTCTTCGGGAATGTACTTGCTTTTATTACCATGCGTTTCTCAAGTTAACAACAGCCGCGCGGCGCATTCATTTTCTTAAAAGATGTAATTGCACACACGAAAAAAACTAGGAGATACTTTTACGCGTAAAAAGTCACGAATGACGGTTGTATTTTCTAGGAAGAAAAAGAATGTGTAAAGTGTGTGTATGTATATTTTATTTAGTGGATTTATATAGCCAATATAGCCACACTGTGTGAATGCTCTCAAAGGAATGAAAACCTCTAAAAGAATAAATATTTATTTTTTGTTTCTTCTTGTATTGTTGCAGATTTACACCTTCTGGCGCTGACAAGGGTAGCCCAACAAGGAAAATAAACTGCGGGTGGAATGACTAATAAAAAAAGAGTGAATGCACTATATATACTTTAGCATCATCATTCCTGTTACACTTTTCTGCCAAAAAATATACAGAGACTTCTGGAAAATCACGTGACGTGATTACAACCAAAAAACATTATTACTAGTACATACCAAGCAAATAAAACAAACGCTGTAACCTTTTGGTCCCCTTTTTTAAAAGAAAGAACGAAAAAAAGGAGTTTTATTGTTAGTTTTTTTGTGAAACGAGTTAATGATAAAAAATAAAACCCGTTACTTGCGGCAAAAACCAACAACGACCACTACTACATCAACTCTATATTGCATTAGCAAGTAATTCTTTATCATCGTGACATTGCACTCTTTTTTAGCAAAAAAAATATCCTACGTACTCAACCTCACTTTGTAAGTTCACGTTGAACACTTAAAAATTTCACTACAGAGAGTTTCTGCTGAGAGGAGAATCCCTGTTTTTGTGTGAATTTTTAAAGAGGAGTAAGCTATACAGTAGCAAAAACAAAGTCTATATAGAACCATTGTGCTTCGTTACTCGTACTTATACTACACACTATACAAACTCTGTATCTTCTGCAGAATTGTTTTTGAGGCTTGGTGGTAAGTTGTAAGGTTTTTTTTGTGAAAAAACTCGGAACAAAACCGAAGCCAAACAGAGAAGAGGTATTCACAAAAGAACAAAAAAATTCTGCGTCAACATACACTCAACCCTGTTTGCTTGGAAACATTTCACAAACAAAGGACATGACAAATCAGCATTCCTGTAAGTTATCTTATAATTAGCTTCTCCATTCAACTAACAACCTATGTTTCTAGTATGATTAACCTCCTTTTCTTTCATCTATACACGTTAATTTGTTATCCCAAGCATATTTTTCTGCCTTGTTGCTGTTTTGTTTCTTGGAGCTTTTATTATTTATTTGCGAAAAACCCGGGTTTTATATACGCTGCCATGGTTTTTCATTATCATCCTGTTCTCTGTGCTCAAGTGTCAGTCTAGTGGTGCATTGATGGCTAAATATATATGTATGCTGCTGCTTTTGTGTAAATCATTCATTTAGACAAGAAGGGCTTGTTGAAAAACCGCAAGCCAAAATGGAATCAGTGCCAACAACTGTATATTTTTAGGCAGAAAATTGCCAACAAAATCACGTTTCATTAGCGGTAGCTAGAGAGAGAAATCCCGCATTTTAATAAAAACGGATAACCATAATCCGTAAAAGGATACACACATAATATGCGCATTAATGTCAACGTTAGTATAGCATTTCCTTTTGCTGGAGAACCACCTTTTATAAAACAATGGAAAGGATTTTATGCGGAAAAGGAGACCATGATGTTTTTCTTCCTCTTCTGCCGGATAGGCAGATGAAGGACGAGGACGAGACATGCTGATGTAATTGTTTGTGGCAGAGTGGAAAATACTGAGCTTTGTTGTTCCTGCGTATGTTATCCTTGTTCATCTTTTCTATTGTATTATATTTCAGTGACACTAAAAGTGAACCTTTTGGCACTACAACTGCTTTTCTACTGACTATATATCACCACTACATATCTACTCGTTTCCATTTTGGGAACAAGTGCTCTGTGTTCCTGTCGAAGGGAGTTAGCCTAGCCCAGAACAAAAGCCAGGCATTCTTGACAGAAAACAAAGAGAGGAAACAAGAAACAAAAACAAATTTGCTTTCAGTTTTTTTTTTTGCGTTTTAATAGAAATAGCCAGAAAGTGAATAGCTCTAGCCAGTCAATTTTCTGGTGGTTCACTTCTGCCGTTTTTTTGCTACCAAAATTGGCACTCTTTCTGAAATACGCGCAATGTTACACACATTTCTTCTTTGCATGAATGAATACTCTACTGGACTCTTGCTAGAGATCCCCAAGATGATGCGTGTTGGCTGTAGTAGTTTTCTTCACACGTGCTTTTATATTTCCTTTCTTGTAACCAAAACTTCTTTTACAATGTTCCTGTTTACCCTTTCTTGTTTTGCATTCTCTCTTTAAGGAAAACATATTCCGCTAGAAAATATACAAAATAAGACGCTAATGCATCAAGACATTAGTGAACTGCATCGGCGTTTTAGACAGCGTGTTGTAGCACGCCACGTTAAACTCTCCACACTGTCTGACTTTGCGACGTCGGCACTCCATCAGTGGAAGTGAAAAGTGTAAAAAAAAACGCAGAAAACAAAAGCTGCTCAAACTAAAGAAAGAAGGCTTTAGCAAATAACAACGCACTACTGATAGCAGTGAACCGTTGTAAAGAACATCTCAGTAAACATCTACTCCAATCTCCAAGAAAATATTAGGTATATAATTTTAGACATTTGCCTTCCTCCTCTTCTTACTTTACTCCTTGCTGTTCTTCTTGAGTTTGTCTGGAGGAATTTTGCTTGATACTCTGAGAAAGAGGAGGACCCCGAATTACAAAACTGGTGAAACAACCGACTCTTTTTCTCTGCAAAAGCATTTGAAACACTTGGCGCGGCGTTGTTGCTGCTGCTGTTGATGTCGGCAGCGCGGTGTTATGTTGCTTCTCTTTTGGGTTTCCTCCGAGATATTTATTGTTTGATACTTTTTCTCCTGAAATTCAAGCTAGCAGAACAATGCGCTAAAGGATAAGATTATGGAATGCATTCGTCTTCCTCTTTTGTTTATTGAGGTGGAGTAAAGAAATAGCAAAAAAATGAGCACGACATGATGCTACAACGTGGGGGAAGCTAAGATCTACGCAAAAAAGGCCGTGGTATGGTAGTAATGTTCCCTCACGTTTTACAATGACGATCATCATGATGATGATGATGAGGATGACGACGGTGGTAGTGCTCCATCCAGTCAAGAACACTCTCTCTTTCCAAGAGAAGATGTTCATGTAAGCGTTCCACCTCTCCCTGTGAATTTCTGAATTGAGATAAATGTTGAAGTGGTAACATGTTTTGGAAGTAATATATCAGCGGCTTGACAAGGCTTTACCTTTCGCCTTACCTGGATGAATGGCTGAATGCTGGGGAGAAAGAGAGCAAAAACAAGTATAACAATAGCTGCCTCTCAACTAGCAAACTCTGAATCTGGATCAGGCTGCCTGCCACGAAAAATCTTAAAACGAAATGGCATACCAAACAACAACACCTTCCACTTACGGAAGGTGGCCGTTAGTTGGCTTTAGATTGGAATTTGTTTGTCTGTCCCTCCATCCGCTTTCCAAAACAAATTGTTTTTATACAAATTATCCTAATGAAGCATCTCATTTTTTACCTGAATATTGCCAATTAGTAAAGAACACGTAATCTTTGCACTAATTATCATGTTTTCGATATTCAAATGAATTTCAGTTGCCTTTGCCAACGCTCCTTTGATACTCATCGCTGATCTCATAACTCACTTTATTTTCCGGTACGCGCTCTCCTCCTCATCGTAACTTTAGTCGTTTCGTATTTCTCGTGTCTTCCTCCTCCCCCTGCGTTCTCCAGTCATGTTTTCAAGACGCCTGCTGCTGAAACTTTTAAGGCAAAAGTTGAAAAGGTGGGATGGATGCACAAATTATTTGGTTAAAAGCTCTGCAGAGAGCCAGTAGACCGTTTAAAAACATATAACAAGCCTAAACGATAATATGCGTATATGCACCTATTATACAACAGCTTTATATTATTATTCTGCTGCAAGCTTAAGTACATTTCTTGGTCCCTGTGCCTCAAACAAGCCATTTCCATTCCTCCAAACAACACAAAGCAGTGAAGCAGAACACCACGTAAAAGGCATGTCGTTTTCCTTTTGTTATTATTACCTGAGCTGGCCATATATCCTTACTTGAGGTATGAGGAACACAATACCCAATAAATAGCTTTTTAAAGAACAATGCGTTATTAGTAAAGTTAGCTTGAAGTGGATCTCTTTCTATAGCAGTCAGAGTCAGAGCATGAGAAAAGGTAAAAACTCAGCCAAGGTATAGTTGATGGCACCGATTGTGTGTTGGTTGTTGATCTAACTTGTGGCAGTTTTCTTTAAAAAGTGGATCTTTAAGCGTTACAACATTTTCTTGTGAGGCAGCCAGGTTTTTACTCTGCTTCATCATTGTGCCAGTAAAAGCCAAGGCTTTATAGAAATACATTCCATCCACCCAGCCAGCTCAAAAGTTTGCCTGTGGCTGGGGCTCTCTTTCGTTCCTTCTGCTGCTTCGTTTTTTTCAGGCACATTAGCCATTAGCCTCCTTCTTGACTTACCTTCTGGCAAGAAAAGCTCAAGCTGGCTGTTGAGAGAAGATGATGATGTGGATGTGCACGTTAAAAATGGTATTGTAATGATTCTCACCATCCACATCATCTCCGCACGAACAAGCCAAGCCATGTATTAGAACAACACGGTGCTAATGCTTTCTCCTTCCATTAGCTCCCAAAAAGACTCACATTTGGTGGTAGTGATGGTGGTGGTAAGACACTTAAAAAGACAAGGGCACTACGACACCACACACATAACACCAAGTGGATAAGGGAAAGGGAATAATACCTATAATTCCACTTGTGAGTTCTCCCCCGGGTTTTTTGGCCAATCTTGTGTGCATCCTCCTCTTCTCTCTGTCTTTGTTGCCTTTTGCGTTTCCTATGTGCTGACAGAGAGTCCCTGTTACTCCACTTTGAACAGAAAGTGCAAAGAGAGAAGTGTGTCTTTGAAGAAAATGTGCAACTCGAAACTCAACTAAAACTCAAGTACATTAGCACTATATGGAAGCAGGTTAAAGAGAGGTGTGCTTTGTCCGTCGTATTTAATCCTGAGTCTTAGTTTTTAAGGGCACTTGTTTCGTTTTACGTGTACACGTCTTTTGGCTCCTTTTATCAGAGGTTCTCCTTAGAGAGAGAGAAGTACAAAGCTTTTGCTCACTTTTCTTACTCTCCTCTCGCCTTACTTTTTTAGAACTCCGCCCCGGGCAGTATTTCCTTTCTTCGTTTGTTTCGTAATGCGTTTCTAGCCTCCGGTGTTATTTTACAATCCAGAGACTCGTTTTGCAGAGGGAAGCCATCCTCAGAGTTTTTGATAAAGGTATATACGTAGTCTACATGCCACAGCATACCAAATACAATGTAGTTAGTTCCTTTGAATCACACATTAGTCATTAGTAAAGGACATATATTCGAATTATCTCTTAACTGCCACGGCAAGAAATTGTCTGCATCAGCAGCGCAGCAGCAGCAGTGACGGCTCGCATTAACAATCCGAGTCATGATGAGGATGATTGAGTGCAAGTGTAACAATGAGATTTTAACTTGCTTCCGCAGCATTAACTTTTTGTGCACTCCAATTCTCCACAGCCATATTAAATTTCTTGTAGGCATCTCAACCTAACTGCGCACCTTACCTGAAAACGTCAGAAATTCTCTGTAAGTTTTATTTCTTCGGGCCTTCTTGGCTTCATTTCAGCCTTGTTGAAAGTTTTTGTAGTGGATGCACTGGTAAAATAACTGCTGCTACTACTGCTGTTACTACTACTAATATAATCACAACTTTTATACATACAGAATTTTACATTGTCATGCATGTAAACTTATACGACGATTGCTTGTAGCGTAAAAAGAAGTATAATCATCATTATCACCATCATCGCTTCTTTATTTCTTGGGGTAGCCCTGCACCATACCTACCATATATAGAGTGGTTTTTGAAAAAAGCTTTGGCATTATAAATTTCCCTAGACTTAATGTGCACACGCTTTTGTTTGTGTGCTGCTCTTTCTAAAAACGTCTCCTGGTTTACTTGAAGAAAAAGTTTGGCAAAAGTTTTCCGTTTTTTCTCGTCCCTCTTTTCTTTACTGCAAGTCTTGTGCTTCTTTTCTTGTTCTTAGAAAAGTATAAAAGCTCTCTGATGTGGTTGGGCTGTTACTACTATATACCATTGCTGATGATTAGGATGAGATGAGGATAAACAACAATGAAAATAGAGAATGGGAAATTCATGGGAAACTGACGTTTGCACATAATTTGTATTTGTAATGAATGTTTCCAAGTTTTGAAAATAATTAGCCGTGTAGGGCCCATCAATCTTGGCCAAGAATCCTATTTTTCAACCTGGGCATACTATACATCCGCGTAAATGCCACAACTTTATACTGTTTTAGTACACAGCCGCATCAGCAACAATAACAGCAAGAAAAAAGTAATTGTTTTGCACAATGGAGGCTCATCATCAGTATCATCATCATCATCGTCCTGAGTGCCGTCACATCAAGGTTTTTTTTTCAAGTTGGCATCATCTAAAAATCTCTTTTGCATCGTCATTGTCTATTTGTACTCGACGGATACAAAAGGGAAGATGGTGCACTCTAGTACGGGAAATGAAGCAAGAGATGAAATGCGCATCAAGTAAAAACATTGCGTCTTTTGTTTTAAAATTTTTGAAAGTTTCATGTTTCTCAGAGCTTTTAATAAAATAATGTTTCATAAGAGAGGGTTCTAAAAATACCTCTGAAATTAATTTGTAATAAAAATGATCTTCATTGAAAAGTGTTCATGATGATCATGATGATGGTGGTATGTGGTGGTGGCGGAAACTTGAAAGGGGAAAAATAGATTTGTTCACAAAAAAGTGGTAGCAAAACACAAAAACTTTTTACAAAAGAGACCTTAATTACTTGAGAGTCTTATTGATGGAAACAATTTTTTAAAAGAAAAAACTTAAGAAAACCAACAATAGTAATGACAGTAAATTGCTGACGAGCATTTTTAAACAAAAAATGTGCATTTTCTATTGTTATTGCTGCTGTTGCAGGACAGGCTCTATACACATTTATGAAATTATCTTTATGTTGAATGGCGGAGCCCAAGTGTAAATTATCTTTGACGTGCCGATAATGATAAGCAAGGGAAACAGATAGTAAGCTTATGATGAAATTTCCGGTATTAAAAAGGTACCAGCGACAAAGTCAGTGGGTGAATCAGCACAGAGCATCAACAAACCATTTATATTTTTTGTCACTTTTTTGTCAGCACACATAACCTATGAAAACAATTGAAACAGGGACACAAATGTTAGCGCAAAAAATGTTATTTTTATCTGCTATATTGCTTGATTTTCACTTGAAGAAAGGAAGGAAACGAAAATTACGTACTGGGTGTACTTTCTATCTACATTAGAAAATTGCTTCCGCCATTCAAACAATGAAAGACACTTACGCACCCCTTCTTGATTTGGATAAAAAATTTATAATATGACCGTGATATATTACGTGCTATGTTGGTAGCACAGCAATTTTTTGTCTAAGTGCTATCCACGCTATCCTGCAACCCTCACTATTTTTCCAAGAAAAAAGAAATAAAAATATTACGCGATGGGGTGGTAAATGGCTGTGAAAGCTGATAAAACAATCATCGTGATGAGATGACGACACGGCTACTATACAACGACGTGATGCTGGTGGTGGTGGTGTAGACAAAAGCAATATTACTTTAGTGCTAGTGATAGCATGCCGAATATATAATAAATGAACAGAAAATCAAGAGTTTTTCTATAACTGCTGCATTTATTCTTTGTCATAATGATTTACCATTTTACCAAGCCATCTCAAAAAAACTCACCCTCTTCCAGTATCTCTGTTTCACTCTGTCATGCTCATGCCCATTGTTTTCTGGAATAGAGGAAGAAAGCCCATTTTGCACAGAGAATCCTCTGTAGGTTAATACCGTTCTGCCACGCACATCACATCCCCCGAAAATAAAAAAGTGCTATCTCTGAGGAATAATGGAATGAATATATAGTCACTGTCGACGTAAGGAAGGGGTTGGTTGCATAACGAGAATTTTTCATCTTATCTCAATGTTTTCCTTTTTGTGCAAGAAGGAAACTCTTCAAAGTAGCATACTTGTGCATTTTAGATTTGGAATTCATTGAAATTGATACTACTACTAAATGCATAAAAGACTAGGGTTTTTACTGACTTATTGCTGGGTAAACTTTGGGTTTTTATATACGAATTTTTTCATGGTGGTGAGTGGTGAATGATGTGATTTGTTTGCACTTTTGTGAGTCAACGCAAAAGGAAATGCATGAGATGGCAGCTCAAAGAAAAAGAGAGAATATTAAACTCAACTCTTATTTTTTACTCGGTTGATTGTTTGCCTCTGCCCTATCTACATCTCTCTTGTGTGTTTGCACTGCGCTGTGAATATTTGAAAAGACGACTAAGAAGAGCGCGTGTCCTTAGAATGTGATGCTTTTAGCTAAACAGGCATACTTTATTTAATCTCTTGAATTTTCACATTACAAATTGCAGAAAAATTAATAAACAATCGAGGTTACGACTAAGCATTTACAAATTCAATCAGGTAGTTTAATACAAGTTGTTAATATTTTCGATGAAGTATTGTACAATTAAAACTATTACATCATGATCCATATAAAAATATTTTGGTACTGTTGACAAGCTACATGATCCATAACAAGTTTAAATACACTCATGATCAAGATTAAAAGCTACATTAAAGTGCACACATTTACGCACAATTTGATTTATAAGTTTGTACGAAAATGACATCCAAATTTATACAATTTCCACCACATCTATCATATCGTTGTTTTCAATATCCAGGGTTTCTGGGGTTTCTGATAAGTCCAGCTCTTCTCCATCAAATACTAGCTTAAATTTTTTCCCATGATGGCGATATTTTTCGACAAAATCATCGACCAGTTGTTTAACGTGCGTAGTTTTCTTTATTGTGGTCTTAAATCGTTCCCGGTAACCGGCACGTCCTTGAAGATTAATTTTGATCTTATCTGGGTCCAAGTTCTTTGGATTAGCAGTTGTGCTAGTGGAACTTTCTAGTTCGAACACTTCCAGGACTTTCCCAAATGGAATAGTGTCAACCAAAACATTATCTGAAACCTCTTCACACGTGTCATCATCAAGTATGACAAGATTGTCAGCCCTAATTCCAAGTTTAAGCGACAGCTCATTGATGACAACTGCCATCTTGGTGTTCTGTAAACCATATAATTATAAAATATTTAATACTGATTGTCTGAGCTCAAGAGTGCATTCGCAATTAAAATTTACTCAACAATTACAATATTAAAGCTAACCTTGGGCTTCTTAAATCGCAGGATTTCTTGCTTCCAACGAATTCTTAAAGAGCACAATTCCACAATTGGAACTGGTTCCATGATGTCTTCCATATTAATGCTTTCATCAAGCGGATAGTCCTCGGCTGAATCTTCAACATCTTCTGCCACTTCCACACCCGAGCTAGTAGGATTAGAACTAGAAGAAGATGAACATGGCACAGGGGCAGAAATCTGCCCAAGCTCTTCCAAAAGGTTCTTCGTAGAACTCGAAAACTCGAGTTCCCCATTCTCCTTCTTGCGTTTGGATTTCTCAGCACTATCTTGTGAGCTTTTTGAAGCTTTTCTCTTCTCAGAACTCTTCTTTTCAGGCTTCTTTGAGCCAGAATTGGAAGTGGCCTTAGAGGTCGACGCCACAGGGTCAACTAGCTTTGGATCTGGCCGTCGAGCTTGCTTTGCCACTTTTCTGAACATGTCTGTAAAATAAGAAGTTCGCTGTTTAGAACTACACATTTAATTAATCACAAACTTTTAACCCTACTGCTATAGCATATTTGACTTATAATTACCCTTAAGCGAGTTGACGTTTGGAAGCAGGTCATCGTCCGAGTCTGAGAAGTCCATCTTGATCAAGAAATCGGACTTGGGTCCTTCCCAAGTAGAAACGATTCGATAATGCAAATAATCTCCACAAGTAGTTACGTAATTGTTACAAGTCTCAGGACGGTCAATAGTCAATGCAAAGCTCTGTTCGGGGGCCTGCAAGACGTATAAAGAAATGTCCCGTATGGACCTCGTTAACAGCACACTGTCAATTACATTTATGAATCGAAACAAGCAATTTAATAAACTGGTTAAAAAAACGATTGCTTTTATAGTTTACCTCTGAGAGTTGCTGGGTTTGTTGTCAAGTCACCTGTTCTTCTACAGCTTCTGAAAATACTAAAAAACTTAGTCCCACAAACTTTAAGCAAGTTGGTGTGCTAACAATGATGACCTATTCAATTTGAAACCGAAACTAGGATCTGAAACTGGGGACTGAAATGAAAAGGGAATCAGATAGGTTTAAATACCTAATTCTTCATTCCGCGTTACCTAATTATATACTTCTTTTAGGTTTACTTTGAAGCGAAAAGGGTTGGTGAAATTCTAACGTATTCCATTTTATCCATAACCCATTTCCTATTACGTAAAGTTATATAAACTGCAAGAGAACAAGCAGTGATGGGATTTCTTGAAAAGAATGTCGATGGTGGGGAGAATATCGAGAAAAAAAGGATATAAACAAATGGCAAATGGAGTAATTAGGAATCGCAAAGGGAGCAAAATTCGGGGGCTCTAGAATTAAATTTTAACAAATGGACATCATATTCGTAATCTTGGTCAAAAATGGTCCTAAAATCATGTGCTGCATAGCATGTAGGTCCATTAATGGCTATACTTTAGTATACGGGGCAGCGCCTTCGGCGCTGCAACGTATACTAATCGAAAGCCCTTGACCTGGGGAGTCGAATGACACCAGTCTCGGGTGGCGCAGATGAGGGGTTCGTCCCCCAGGGGTAATTTTTAAATTGTCCCAAAACGGCACTTTTACATGCATTTAGCGTGTCTCACAGTACCCCACATAAACGCGGGAAGGTATCTCCTTCCCTCAGATGACTCCAACTTTAGGATTTAGTTAGGGTTAGGTATGTTTAGGTTAGGTTGCAACTGGAGACATACTGCATAAATTTTATATTAGTGGTCAACGACTGTGGATAAAGCAAAAGACCTGGCTACATCACGTTCGCTTATGTTTGATTATAATTGAGGTTCGCGCGATAGCGCGGACCGAGGGGGTCTGGGGGCGAAGCCCCCAGCTAGCGGACGAGCAGGGCCCGAAGGGCCCGTAGCGAGGCCCGCGCCCTTTACTGTAACTTGTATTGAGCATTTTTTGTTATTTTTAAGCCACTTGTTCTCACCGCGTTCGTTTGGGGCAAAGTGAGAAACGTGTAATGCATGCATTTTAAGCCTATTTTAAAATTACCCCTGGGGGACAAACCCCTCATCTGCGCCACCCGAGACTGGTGTCATTCGACTCCCTAGGTCAAGGGCTTTTGATTGCTATAGGTTTTGTCCCGAAACTACTTGCCCCGTATACTAAAGTTTTTCCCCATTAATTTGGAATATTTAACAATTAAGGCCGCAAATCAGAGCCTAAATAGTTAAATTTTAACAAATGGACATCATATTCGTAATCTTGGCCAAAAATGGACCTAAAATCATGTGCCACACAGCGTAGGTCGATTGATTTGGAATATTAACAAATAAGGCCCTAAATCAGGGCCTAAATAGTTACATTTTAAACACATTGACATGACATTTGTAATTCTGGTAAAAATTGACCTAAAATTCAATAGGGCTCTGTCCGAAGGTCACTAGTGTCTGTATACCAAATTTGGTGGAAATCGAATTAGCCGATTATAAATTATGAGAAAAACGCATTCGGCCGGACGGCCGGAACACAAAATTTGAAGAAATCTCTCAATTCCTAACAAAACATAAAAACGTAGCCCTGTAATGTAACTGTATACTTTTGGATTGATGTAAATCCTCTAGGGAAAATTTTTTAACTTGAGAGATTATAAATATTAGAGAAAACTTTTTTATTTGGGAGAGAAAGAAGGGGAAAACAAGTTTGAAAACTTTGGAAACATCAACGAGCAATATTTTATTCCTGGTGTTAAATATTATACCAGCTTTGCTAGAGAAACGAACAAAAAAAGTTATACACTAACTGGCTGTTGTTGTTCCGACAACGAGCACGATGACTAGGGCCAGAGAATAATATTGTACTTTTTACTTAAAACAACATCCATGCATGATGTTATGGTTCTCTCTAGGAAGGAGTAATAATGATCATCTTGATGATAGTGTGTTTATGTTGGAGCGTTCGCGGTTGTTGGCCAAACTTTTTTTTTATTTGTTTCTGGACTGAATGATGATGGTACTTGGGTGATAAAGTAGGGACACGCTAAGGAAAATAAATGGGAATGAGATGGTAGTAGTTTTGTGGTGGTTTGTTTTTTGAGAGATGACCAAGTTGCCGGGGACAGGAGCGCCCGTTTTATTTGTCACTGGGAGATTTAATGTATGTATCGGGCAATGCCAGGAAATATTGGGCAATGTATAGGTACATGTGTAATCCACGTGAACAAAAAACCTAAAGCTTTTTACTGAGGTTGGTGACACACACAGTCACACAACACAGTAAACAGTTTTGTTTGGTGGTACTTAGATTGTATGTGTTTATGAGCGTGTGTGTGGGATCCTATATAAGCTGAAATTATTGGCATACTGCACGGGTGGCATGATGCATAGGATGACATTTACAAACAAAAGAAGAACAGCTTTTCTGACTTGATTAGCATTTTGTCTGATTTTCAAGGGATTTTTTTCACTTTATCTCTGGGCTTTAATTGTTAGTAAGTCCATTTGCAAAATCCCGTGTCTAGTATTGTCGGAGAGAAGTGATAAAAGCAAGTAGCCAGACTAATTAAATAAGTAGGGAGGGAGTAGAAGATAGTTTTAAGCTGGGGTAGTACATACTAGTTGTTGGCCAGCCTTACGCAAAGAAAAAGTTTTGTTTTTTAGCCAAATGAAATTCAGAGTGGTTGATATTTGTTTGGTGCCAAGCTGACAGAGGCACAACTACTACATAGCATGAAGGAAAAAGTAAGTCTGAAAATGATCATGATGATGATGGGAGTAGGTAGTACCTTCACACCAAAAACACCATCAGACAAACACACTGGGAGAAAACGAAAAGGAAACCACACTTTCTGTAATTTTTTTCTATGTGATTGGGCGGACGCCAATCTGCCAATTTAATGGAACGAAGGAACAAACAAATGTGCGGACGACGAAAGGGAAATCAAAGTAGAGATTTGTAGAGGAGAGAGGAAAAAAGTTAGACACATTGGCTAACTCTCTGCACTGTGCAAAAACAAAACAAGCAGGATGAAAGTACTAGTTACTAGTTGTAGTAGTGGGAGATCAGCACTACACAGTAGTTTTTCCAACTTCCTTCCTTTATAATTGGGATTCCAAAGTACAAATGAAAAAGTTATCTGTAGACAAAGCGTAGCAAGCAAGAGAAAAAAAGATGTAAACGCGGTGGTATACCCACGGGATCTGGTATTTTAGTTAAAATGGCACACATTAAGTAGAACTAGAGTGTAGAAAACTAGCTGTAAAAAATTATTTGATGCCGTTGGTCTTACTGTTTTGGCTAATTGAGAGCTATTGCTTTGGCAATCTGTACGTGTCTCTGTCACTAGCGTCAGAGGGACGACAACACGACTTGCTGTACTTCCAACAAACATTGCAGAGTAAAGTATAGTAGGTAGAATAAAAAATAGTAAGCGAGTCTCTAAAAAGGGAAGGAAGTGAAAAAGAAAGAGATGGATGATAGAGTTGTTAGGTGAAGATCCAATAAGTTTTCTAACTGGCTCTACCAGTTTGTCACCAAGGAAAAAAAACGGAAGAAGAAAGGGGAAGTAAGCAGGGAAAAGAAAACATGAGTTGATATATAGTGCATAGAAGGAGTGGAGGCAGGAGTATAATTGTTGACACAATGGAACAGATTTATAAACGACACAAGAGAGAGAGAAAATGAGCATGAGGTAGCTTACTAGGCAGATACTTTTGGGCAGAATGTTGGCTTTTGTTGGATAAAGTTGCATAAAAATATACTGGTTGACATGTCCGGGTGCTGATGCAAGGGAATAAAAGTATCGGGCTGATGACATAGTGGCAACATCAGCAAAACAAGTGGTGACTAGGAAAAAAATCTTTCGCTTTATTACTAGTCAAGAAGAAGATGGTGAGATGATGATGCTTTGCTACTGATGAACAGATAGACAATGAGAATCTGGATGAGTATCTCATCACCAACTTTCGCTTTTTTGGGTGAAACTGCGACAAACATTTTGGGCTTTTGCTGAGTTGACTAGTTTTGTCCAGTGGACTGAGTCTGAACCAGTTAGTGTGGACATGTTCTTTCCAGAAAGGAACAAGTAAGTAAATCCCAGCAAATTTCTTTCCAGCAGCTGTAAATGAAGAAAATCTGGAATGAAGCATTATATACCTTGCTAACTTTTCCCGGCTGTGTACTTATTTCCGACTGGCTTAGCAAAGATTATTATGGCTACACTGCTTATTAGTACATTTTCTTCAGCATTCGTGGATGGAAGCTAGCTTTCCGGTCATCAGTATTCATGATGACCACTTCTGTTTCTTTTGGCCGTCCCTTGGCCGCTGCCATATCCTCTTACTTTTACTCTACTTTTTTTCTTACCAGCTCTGCCATTTTAATTTGCCAGTAGAAGGGGAAATCGGTCAGTACTAGTGCGCCATGCTTCACTTTTTCCAAAATGAAGATACATGATACATAAAGTACATCATGTACGCATGTACATGAAAATGAATGCATGAATAGTACGGATAAATGATAGGAGCATAATAATGGTGTAGAATTTCACATCTTCGTGACATCTTCTCAACAACAACAAGATCAGGTCACTAAGAGGAAAGAAAAAGAAGCTGAGAAAGCAGAGAAGTAGTGGCGGCAGCTCACTTGAGAAAGGAGTCTGGGGAAAAGCTCTTGTCGTCACTCTTCTAAGCACATTACTTTAGTTACAAGAGTAAGTAGAGAAATGCTAGAAGCAAGCAAGGCAAAAAAATACTCTGCAATCTATTTCAACCCAACAGCAAGTCAGAGTCTTAAGTTAGACAGTCCATGTTTTCAGTTTATGTATTATTGTGTGCATTCTGTTGACATTTTTTACAGCTTCACTAAACCCAAGAAAAAAAATTTTCATCATCAACGATACTTTTCAAGTTGTTAGAAGCCACTTTTTCTTCTTCTTCTTTGGGCAGAAAACTAGTACTCTTGTTTTTGAAATGGGCAATTTAAGCTGATAATGCACCCGAAAATAAAAAAAATAGCCAAGCAAGAAAGAAAGAAAGGGTTGGCAAGTCTCCGTAAAAGAACCGGCAAAAGAGAGTGACGGGTGCGACAAAAAAGATATGTGTTCCTCCGTCTTATTATCTGTTCCTTTGGTTGTCGTCAATCAGCAACTTAAATACTTTGTCTGCCGTAACTGTGCACTTTACTGGGTTGATATCGCCTCTTTGATTATTATTACTATTACCATACCATTTGCAGCTTTATTTCGAGACTCTCCACAACTTCAAATGTGTTATAAGATGACGTGAGAAACACTACGAAAGCATATATATACAAGGATAGCAAACAGAAATAATAGGTACAGTGTTGGAGATACTGGGTGATCATGATTGTTACCACGATTGTCATCATGATCATCATGCTCAGCAGCAGTAACATAATACAAGCAAGGGTTGCTACTTTAGATATGTCCGCACCCCCAAAAAACAGTTATCTCTCTGTTTCTCGGGTTGTTATACGAGTGGTTATGTACACATTAGAGAAAACGCATTTCAACGAGTGACTAGTGACTACTTTACTCGGGCTATTTTACCAGTTTTGCTCCGACATTGGTACACATTGATGGTGGTGGTGTGTAAGTTGTATTACTAGTTGTTCCTCATGTTGTGTTGTTCAACTGAGGATGATGATCATGATGAGAATGAAACTGCTTCTTTCCACTTTACTTATATTTTTCTCGTGTGTGTGTTTGTACGTCTGTCTGTAATGTAAGTGCAACTATGTAGTAGTTTGTTTGGTGTTGTGTTTTGCTTGCTTGTTTTGTATGTGGCAGTAGGAGTACACAAGCTATAATGTGTGTGTTATTGTGTTGTATTGTCGTGACAGGAATGGAAAGTGTTTTCCATTAGCGAAATTGTGGTCATAAATTTTGTTGGAAGAAGCGTCGCCTCCGACTGATATATTCCTCCGATTTAACCCGATTTATCGCTCTATACACATTTTGAGATGTTTCCTTAATACAATTTTCTCTTCATGGGTAGCATTCATTTCTTTTTGCCTTGTTCCCTTCTTGCTGTCGCCTTGTTTTTTCCATATTTTTTAAAGTACAAAGAATCAGTTACGTTTTGGAATGTTTTCTTGTGTTTTGCTTAGACCAAGACAAAGTTTCAATGTTTCAAGTTGTGTGTGCTTTGCATAGAATGTACACACGCATATCAGTGTCGCGGCGTGAACAGCTTTTTTGTTTTTCTAGAAAAAAAGGAAGTGTAACCCTTTCTCTCCGTGACGACTAGGAAAGTGGGGAGCAGGAAAAACAAATATTTTTTCATATTTTCCTATCCATGTCATTTTGGTGTTGCGTTGGTTGCGTGTACATACTACAATGTGTACTAGGTATAATTTCTAGAACGACCGCATAGCTCAAGTGTAAACTGCACGTGTGTGAAACAAAACAAGTAGGATAAGAGAGAGAAATGGAGAAAGGTTTGGATAGATAGATAGGATTCCAATCCCCTGTCTTGCATTTTCAATGGACCAATTTCAATGCTACTTTGGAGACTCTGGAAAATCTCAGAGAGAGGAAGGTAAGACGTGTAAGAACAATGAAAGGAGACAAACATTTTCTCTCCTGAGACTCTTCTCGAAATTCATTTTCCTCGTGGCTCATTCGATACCCCTACGTTTCTGTATCAAGAAGATAATGCAAGTTTGTTTGTTTTGCATATTTACTCGTGTAACGGAGAGATGTGATGAAGGTGGGTGGTATATGATGTGTACACAAGACAAAAACGAAGGAAAAGACATGCGGACACAAACAGAAGTATAGAGTACACACACAGAACCTTTCTTTCTTCTTTACTTACATAATATTTTTTTTCTTTGGTTGTGTCATCTGCGTTCCCTGTGTCCTGCTGGTGCGGTGCATTGCCCTTGGTAGACGCACCAGGACTATGACTATACTACTACCACCGGCTGTTTTTCTTCTGACTCACCATTCCCTGGACTGACACACGTTTTTGTGCCTTCTCCTTCTTCAAGTCAATGTCACTCGGCAAAAGTCCGGGTTTTCTTGATACATAGTGTGCACTTATTGATATAATGGTCCATCATGCAGTATTATATACCATTACTTTATTAGCTTTTCCCAATTCCAAGCATGTGGCTCTCTTAGAAAGAAAATTCCTTTTTATATTTGAGTTGCCAACATTGTGCTATAGCCAGCAACGCAAAATAAAATATGTTGCTAGGTTTTGTGTTGTCACTCGCGCCTTGTTCCTTCTTGATATACTCCCTCACAAGTCAGTTGAAATGAATGGAAAAGGCGTAATAGTAATAAGACGACAGAAGAGTGCGTCTCTTTGTTCTTGACTGCTCACAATTTGATAAAGCCCGAGCAAAATAAGAAGAAGAAGAAAAAAGATTCATTCAGAGACGCAAAAAGGGGGAAAAGGATAGAGAGAGTGGAGTTGTGACTGTCATGCTTCTCCAAAAGGAAAAAACCTCACGATTTGTTGCTATTACTGGTTCTCTTCTGTCACTTCCGCAGTCTCTTCTGGTTTTATTATTCTAGCAGGCATTTTATGCATGGAAGGTGCGATACGTTGTCTGTATCAGTTTGGCATTACACTGGAGTGACACCAGCGGCGACAGTTCTTTATGGATTTAGTTAGTAGACAAAAGGGAAAAAAGGTATGGTTGTGCGCGCTCGTATTTTGCCGCAAAGCTATTTTCTATAACTTGGAAATGAGTGGTGGTGGTGATGGTAATAGTAGAAGTTTGGGAAGAACAAGAAGGAAGGAAGAAAAACGTGCCAGACCATTTCCTTGTCCGTGTACACTTATACGTGCTCTATTTACTTGGCTTTTGTAGGATTTGTCGTTTGGAAATGCAACTATAAATGCTATCACAGTCTTACTCTTGGAGACAGAAAGATTTTTTTCTTTTCTCTATTTGCCCGGATCGTTCCCTTTTTTCACCACCGCATGACTTCCATTACAGCTTTTATTTGTCAGGATGATGATACCCTTTCGAAGTGCTCGTCACCATGGTAGTGTTTTGGACTGCCAATGTAATTTGAAGTTTTTTGTCTCGCACTTTCTCTCTCTTGTTCTGTCAAGGAATCGAAACCAATAAGTACAGTATCAGACAAGTCGTGTGCACTTTTCAAAGAGGCAAGATTTCCTTGTTGTTCGTCTTATCTTACCTGCCTGCCATTCCAATATCGTGTTCTCTGTTCCGGAGAAGATGTGTTTGTCTCCTTGTAACGGAAATCATGATGATGATCGTCATGTTGTCTTTGTCGCCGTTGCCGTGCTCTTCTTCTTCCTCTACGACTCTCCACTGATGTTGCTTCTCATCTGGAAAAAGGGGTAAAATTTTGTTCATGAAGAGGAAGACGACAAGACTGAGAGAGAGATAAATATATAAAGTTGGATTGGTTACTGCTTCTACTCCTACTGTTTTTGTAGAAAATGGAGTTGTTTGCCCATATCTTCTTCTTCTTCTCTCTGAAAAGTTTATTTTTTCACACGCAAAAGTTTGGTTCACGTCCTGTTCTTCGTCGTTCATTTCCAAGTAAACAGGAAGTAATGGTTGTTGTTTTGTTTTCTTAACTTTGACGTTTTCACTGGCTAAATTTTGTAAGGAAACGAGACAACAGTAAAGACAAGGGTTTCTTTTCTCTTTTCAACGTTTTCTGTAACCAAAATACACACTGGAGACTCGTTTCTTCTGCTTCTTCTCAAGAGTCTTTTCTGTTTCCTTTAGTCCTTCCTCACTTTATCAACGGCCATAACGCTTCAAGCATAATATAGCAGTTGGCAGTGACGGAGAAAAATCCTCAAAATCGCTTTTGTTTTCTGGTCATTGCCTCTCTTCCTCTAATCTGAATGATGACACTACTGAGAACTTGTCCTTACAACGAGAGACATGTTCTTAAATAAAATTACTTTTGGGTAAAGTCTGGACACACACACGCGTAAAATATTTACCAAAGAATCCCGTATTGATTTTACAGAAAAAAACCCTTTTTGCGCACTCAATCCGGTTTTTTCTTCTTGGCTTGAAATTGTCCTCAATTTTTAATTCTCTGTGGCAGAAATCAGTAAAAAGTGCAACGTTTAGGGTGTCAAATGCACTGATGATAGTGCCACGCCACCATGATTTAGTACTTTTGTCAATTTCTTGCTCACGCAACCAGAAAATATACCACTTGAAACATTTTCTAAAGAAAAACCCGAAAAAAATCCTTTTCCCCTGGAGTACATCTCTACTTAAATCTTTTTCCTACCAGCAGGCTATCACATGCCAATTGTAGATCTGCTAGTGGCTTCAATAGCCGCCAACATCTGTAGTGCAAAAAGTAAAAGCTCGACCAAAAAAGGGTTTTAATGGGGACAAGCGATAAAAAAAACTGGTAACACGTAGAGACAGCTTCACCGCACCAGTTTTATTTACTTAGTAGGCTAAATGCTGTAGAAACCGTGTGGGAGTAAAATGGTTTTCTCCAATTTCTTCAAATACCAAAAAGTAAACTCGTAAACCATGTAGCGTGTGATAATATATAACTCAACCAATACTGGTAGCTAGGTAGGTTTGTTGTTAAGTGAGTGGGTGTATTATAACCATTTTATAACTTAAATGACGTGTCACCTACCAGAGATCCACTTCTTGAGATGTTGATGTTGATGAAGCAAATAGAGTTTAATCAAGTGAGAGTGTGCTTCTGACCTGGTGGAGATGTTGGAGAGTGAGATGACGATGATATAAACAAGTATCTGAGTATCCAGACAACCAGACGGAAAAAGCAAGAGAGGTAAGTGAGGTGAAAGAAAAGTCATCATTTTGGGTCAAGAAGAGCGATGTGATTGCTCGTGTTCCAAAGCAAAAGCTACTTAAGTTTCTCCAAACATCCTTGTGATGTGATATGATACACGAAAGAAGAAAAAACCAAACTGATATTGTACACCTTATAGATAGGTAGCCTATACTAGTATTTGAGTTGAAGGTATATATACATTTTTCAAGACACTTCTCACCACCATCATCACCCTGATGGTCGTCACCAGTGAAAGCGTGTAAAATGAGAGATGAAAACCGTCAATAGAAACCGCAACAGAGAGAGAGAGAAATGGAGAAAGTAAACAAGATACCCGACATGTGTAGTACTTAAAGATACATTTATCTAGGTATATCATCTGGTGAATAGGATATAATAAAGCGAGAAAAAATAGCAGTGTACCTAACTAGCACTACAATATGCTTGCTATGTCTCAGTGTGTCGTGCAAGGATTTCTAAATTGGCCTTTTTCCCTTTTCTATCTCCACTCTTCACTTTTTTCCGCGCCTCTGACACAAGGATCTTGTGTGCTCTCTTGATACACACGTACTAAGTAGACGGGAACAACAGCCTTATTAAGAACAATAGCCTAGTTCTTGCGTGTAATTAGGAGAGAGCGAGCGAGAAATGGGGAAAAGCATATATGGAACATATACCATACTGGCTATATTTCTCTTTGGTTGTAGAACTTGCAGTTGTTGTGACTGTCAGACGGTTTTTTGGGAAAAGGGCTCATTGCTGCTGTTGCTCCTCTGCTGCTATTCTACAGTGCCAAGAATGAATGAATGAATGCTCACTTTCTAGTGCTGTTATCATGATCATCATCATCCTCACCCAAAAACCACAGTACTTGACGACTTCTTTTGTTGGGATTCGACAAGGCTGATGCTAGTGCTGCTGGTTGCCTGTTACAGCAGCCACCATATATTTATACGCAGCACACATTACTCATGCTTCCATTCAAGCAAATAGATGCAGGCAGAAAAGTAGTTTTTTATCGTCATCATCCTCCTCATCATTGACAATAAGATGGAAAGACGTTCTCACAGAGTGTGAGTTCACAAGGCAGAGTAACAAGCAGCCACACTCAATTCTTCATCAATTCAGAGAGAAAGAGAGAAGGACAGAAAGAGGCAAACGATTTTCCAGAGTCTTATTTCCCTTTTCTCTCTTTTCTTGAATAAACTGGGGAGTATTCAATTTGACAGTCATTTAAGCGGTTCGTTGAGTTCTATTTTTCCGCTGGTGTATTTTCCATGATGATGTGGTTGTGTTGTTGCTTGGTTAGGTTATGGCGGTAGTAGTGGTGGTGGTGGGTGAAATGGCAAACCGTGGCTGACATGATGATGATCTACCACGGTGAAAAAGGGGACAAGAAGGAGAAAGAGAAGATTGAAATAGTGATCAAAGTGGAAGAAGATGAGCAGAGAATAGAGGAGAAAATTACACGGCAAACTGAACTCCTTTTCATAGTTTGTCAGTTTAACCTCGACATACATAGCATTGCAATACGCTTTTAATGTATTCACACAAGATTTTGATTATCATTGCAGCATTCATGTAGATAAAACACACATTTCATATTCCACTTGGAAAAAAATCAAGTAAAATACTCGGAAAAACTAAGAAAAAGTCATACGTGTGACATATGTTTGTGCATTTGCTTCTGGTAAGAGAACAAGAAGATGATGATTGGATATTGGATTGTAAAGCGTGCTGGTTGACTAACAAGGCAAAAACCAGTAAAAGCACGCAAAGAGTAAAGACAGAAAATGTAAATGAAGGGCAAATGCTAAATTGCCATCTGCTTCCCTGGAACAATTTAAAACTGATGGGAAATGATTTAATAAATTCCATATGCATATTTGAGCACTGGAGTTTTATAGCCCTCCAGCTTCCCGAGGAGGAAAAAGACCTTGTCTCAGAAATATGTCGTGTGTGTTTCTCTAGGTACAATGCAACTTTTTCCTATGCCGCGTTTTGTGCTTCTACATATTCTCCGCGTTTCTCTTCTGTTTCTGGCGGAGACAGAAGAAGAAGAAAAGGGAGGCGACGAAAAAGATGGTGGCGGCGATGGAGAAAATAGTAGTAAAAACTAGACAAGGGATTTTATGTTAAAGGTAAAAGCACTAAGTTACGTGTTAAAGCAATGAAACGGTAAAAAAAATGAAGAAAAAAAGAAATGAGAGAACTGAGTTGTGTCTGTGTGCGAAAGGAGGTGGGAAAAAGTGGAATAAAAAAAAAACTTAGCAGCGCAATGCTAAATGCTCTTTGCCAGACAGCAAAGTAGTGTGGCACTGAGGAAAAATAGGAACCGAGTTCAAAAGCAACTTATTGTATGTGCCTTTGCCTCTCTCAAGAGTGTAAAAGCCATTACGTGTACTCATCGGTAAATCATCGTCAAGCGAAATGGCAAAAAAGAGGAAATCTGTAAAAGAGAGAAAAGAGAAAATCGTCCTGCGTGTGTTTCTCTCTGTATGTACATGCCCTACTCATTTTTCAAATATTACGCTTTTGCATACCAATTCTCAATAGTTACCTATTTATTTTCACCATACACACCGCCGCCAAAAACTAGTCTCGCCTGCAACAAACGCCGTGCGTCCCTGCCGCGCCATCATCATCATTATTATCTCTGAGATATAATAATATTATGAATAAAAAAGTTTTTTTTTATTTGTCGGAGAAAAAGGGATACGTTGCTTCTGCTGGTGGTGCTGCTGAGGACAATGAGGAAACACATCGAGCAGACGATTTTCTCCATTTATCTGAGAATAGTAGAAAAAGAGAGTGTATACCTATTAGGAATATATTAAGGATTCTCGATTGGATGGAGAGAGAAATGATAATGCACGAGTGAGTAGAGAAATTCGGGAAAAAGCCAGAGGACTTTTGTGTATGTTCATCTCGAGGAGAAAAAAAGGAATGAGAGAGGATGAAAAAGAGGTGAATGTTTGATGGTGATGAGGATGACGGTTGCTTTTACAGTTGGTGGTTGGTTGGTTGGCATGCTAGTTGGTAGTACGCTTGACTACTCCACTACCACTCTCTTTTTCTCCGCTGCTGTATATATATGCTAACACGCTGAAGTTGATGAGAAAATTAATACGTATGAATGAATGGGAGAAGAAGTGAGAAATGGAGTGGTAGTTAACGAGGATTTAATTGCTTTATTTGTTCGCATCCTTCATAATTCATTAATTTGACTTCCTACTCGTTCCTCATTCTTCTGTGCGTTTTCTCCCAGAGAGTCTCCGCGTTTTTGGCTTTCTAGGCCTTGGTAGGCACACCGCTGCCATAAAATATTACTTGTGTGTGTGTAGTCCGTACCACTTGTACCACCAAACCATTCTTCACTTGACTGGCTCACACGAGCCTTGTGCCTCTCTTTTTACCATGCTATTTTAAACTTTTAAGGGCTCAAAACTTGGACTTTTGCTATCCAGCCGCTCTTTCCTAGTGATGGTGATGATGCTTCTAGTGTAAAAAGTGAACAGGAAGTTATTTTCAGCTACTTCTTCTATAAAAGCTGAACATGCAACGCGTATCTTTGCCTTTGCTCCTTTTTTCCGCGTCTTGTGATGTTTGCTGTTTGTTCTCTCACTTTTGCTCTTACTCAGTCTGACGATCGTAATCATTACGTATACACATTATGTAACTTGTGGGTTACATGTATATAAGCCTTTTTCTTTGGTTTTTGATACAGCTTTCATAATTTTCTAAAATGCAACTTCTGATGAAAGAAGATGTGTGGACGATGATGATGATGGTGGCAGTAATGACTCAGATGGTGACTAGCATATAAGCACTATAGTGCAATGTGTGGTTGGATATTATGATGACTTTAGGGTTGATGACGGTGATGATGAGTTTATAACTGGTTGGTAGTGGTAGTGGTGGCGTGCGGTGGTACTTCTAAGGCCGTTTGGTACTGAATATGCATGAAAAACGGTAAATGGGTAGGCTTTACCTATTTCCGGTATTATAAATCCATAATACATTTTACCTTATTACAACTCCAAACTTGTTCCTCCCCTTATGTTCCCCTCTTGTATATACGTCATAAAAAGCAAAGGAATTATTTAAGAACTTGTGTAAAAAGCGTGTAGCCAGCGCCTATTACCATTACTACTATTATAATATATTTGTATACATATTAAGTATGTGCTGCTATGGCTGCTGATGGTGGTGGTGATGAACCCCATCTTGTCTGAACGACTTTGATGATGATCATCATCACCGTCATCACTGGGAGGATGTTGGATGATGACACTTGAACACAAACATCAACGTTTGCTTGGGCAAGTTTACAAAACTTTTTATAGAAAAGTACATAGTACCACTTTGCAAGTTGGACTGAGAGTCTACAGTACCCAGTCAACATCAGCTTTCTTTTTTTACTTTTCTTTATCGTTATCAACTTTTTTGGGCTGTTGAAATTGCCAGGAAATAATTTAAAGAGTGTGTGTGAATACATGTCCTTGTGTCTCTTGTCATTTCATTTTGCAGACTGAAACCAGTAGCATTTTTTGTCACCAACTGTGAATGTCGCGCTTTATACGTGTCTCTATCTCGGAATGATCGTAAATATTAAGGATTTTATGGCTCGTTTAAAACAAATTTATCTTGCAATTTCTCAGAACGAGAGGCTGAGTGAGTGACTCGAGTTTATGTTTGCATGATGACGGATATTAAAGGCAAAGTAGGCGGTTTTATGAATTTTCAGAAGTAAAACCCTTTATCTCTCTCCCAGAGAGTGCTTCACCATTTGTATTTATGCCTGTTTGTGTATCTTTCTCTTTCTTCCACAAATAAATAACATAAACAATTTATGCCATTTGGAAAATAATTACTCGCGTAAATTAGTAAAAGAAGCAGCGTGTGTGATGATAATCTCTCTCTCTGGTTGGGAGAACACACACAGGCCTCACTCAAGGAGACGCGAGGGCTGTGTGAGTGACGCAATTGAAGCAAATCCTTTTTCATTTTATAGCATCACTGTTAATATTACAACTTTTTTTATAATGCTTTTCATCACAAAACGTTTGTTATTCAGTTGCTGGGCGAAAATTATCCAGCGTTATGTTTATTTTGTATAATGAGCCCGTTCAAATGAGACAAAGCGACGAAAATAAAAAAAAAGAAACCACCAGCATCACCACCACCACTGCTTATAATAATAGCCAGCGCACATTTTTTCTCAAAAGGTCTCACCGTATGCATTTTACTAGCCTTTTCTTAAGTTTGCTGTGTGAGCATTATTAAGACCAAGAAAGAAAAATTAGTTATTGTTCCTTGTTTGCATTGTGTTTGCACTCCTTACACAATAAAAAGTCCAAAAAATTGAAGATGAGGCGCAACCGTGTGGTAGTAAAAAAAAGCAGCGAGACCACCTTCATGTTTCCTCTTTTCTTTTTATCTCTTTTAACTTTTTTTTCCTTTACAACAAGATGCAAATTTAGGCAACGTAAATGTCAAACAATTCTTCCATTACGTTTTCCCCACCATGTCCGTCCCCTTCTTTTTCTTGCTGACTACCTGCCATTCCCATTCTTTTCTTTTTATACTGCTTTTTTTGTGAATCTGCTCCCACTTCGTTGGAGGTAGAGAGTAGAAGAACAAGACAACAAGAAGGCAAACTGAAATGAAATTGTTTTGCTGGTGAAAAAAAAGAAGTCCTCTTGCTGTCTCGCTCTTTAGAGAGCAGACAATTGAAAGGGAAGCAGAAGAATAAAAGCGCATTTATTGCCAAGCAGGGCTTCATTTACGACAACTAAATTTTGCTGCGGCTCACTTAAGCTTTAAGCCACCACACTCTATATACTATTTACCATTCCAGCAATTTTTTTTCTTCACTGTTGGCGACGACGACATTAGTAAAGTTGAAGAAAGAAAAGCCGGTTGGTTTGTTTCCCTGTTTTTGTGCTTTTTGTTGTGCATGCTTGCCATCACCACCACCACGCGAGCTTTTTCGCTGGGTAGTTAAGTAATAAGCACTTTTAAGCTTTTCTACCATATTTTTTAGGAGATGCGCTCTAAAATTTCATCATCATAATACTTAAAGTCAGACATGGGGTAGCTCTCCAAAAAAAACTTAAGTGTTGATGAGCATCATGGCAATGCTGGTGTTCTATTAGCAGATGGATAATACACAAAGCAATGGAGAATGCAAAAAGGGGGAAGAAAAATAAAGTGATGAAGAGAGCACCGTTTTTTGTAATATTGCTTGCCCAGGATAACTTAATAATCTTACGTTATCGTTCCTTTAAAATGGCCATGTTGTTTGGAGGAACGTTATACAAACTTTGCCAACAGAAATGATTACGGCATTACTTTGTTTTGTCTCAGTGAAGGCCTCACTCTGTTATCATGAACCTTAGGTAATGTGTGTGCATTCAAGTTTTTTTTTCATAAAAAGATTTGGTATCTCTGCAAAATATATATTTGGCATTTGGTAATGTTGGTTTTTTTTTGTAGCGGGCGTGCATATAATTGAGTCACCTTTGACAAACATTTGAATTATCAGGCAAAGAATCCGTGTGCTGTTTGAGTGCTCACTCTCGTAAGTAAGGGCATATGATTATGCACTTTTGTTCTTCTTCATCTGTAGCTGCCAATTGCATGCTCCACTCTGGTTGTGACGCTTAACCTGTTTTTGTCGTTCGTTAAAATATTTTATCTTGTAGGTGTACATAATACATAATAATATTACACATATTTTTGAAAGAGGCCGACCGAGCCCATGAGGCATGTATCACTTTTTGTAATCATAATAGTTATTATTATAATAACTAACGGGACGAAGCTAGTCCTCCGGTGAGATATTTCACACGACGAGAGGAAAAAGAATGTTGTCGAAGTAGTCAGAGTCATACCAATATTTTATTCCTTATTTATTATTATTATGAGTATGCAAATACTACTCGTATTAAATATGTACAAGCACAGAACAACAAGCTCTAGTAGAGACCTATTATTACTTATTTTATCTGATAAGCTGGGTATAACAGTAGAAGCTGTCTATACGGGCAATGTGAAGAAGCCCCGTGTGTCTATGTGTTGTTTGTTAAAAGCTTCTTTTGTTGTCGACCCCGTGTGTCTTTTTCAAGCTTAAGTCAGTCAAGTTGACAAATTTTTGTCTTTAGATGGATTACCCTATGTGTGTGTATGTAGTACGCAGAAAGGCTACTAGCTACCACAACTTGTGCTCTAATACTCTCCGTAAAACTTTTTTTTTCTGTCTTGGGCATAGGTGTGCGTAGTATTATGAAGAGCAGCCTGTCTGTGCGATATCTTAATATACCCACACACCAGCTTTTGTATTCTCTAGAGAGAAGTAGTAGAAGCGGTCGAAAAGACTGTGTGAATGGCTTATCGTGTGTCGTCAAGAAGTATCATTGTCATCATCATCATCATGATTCTTCTCTGCTTTTAGCATGAAAAAGTTGGCTACTACACTTTAATACTTTTGTGAAGGAAAAGGTTACGTTTAAAATGTTAAGCTGTAAGTGCATTTGGCTAGCATCAGAATGTGACTCTGTGTGTGTGTCGTATCATTAGTATAATGAAATGTATCTTTTCTGTCCGTGTAGTAATGTGCAATCTTTGAATCTAAGAGACCGAGTGCGAGCGTCGTGGCGGGGAGCCCTCCTCCTCATTTGTAACAGCACCGGTAATAAAGCACCACCGGAAAAGACAGAAACCACGGTGACGGCTAGAATATAGAGCCAGGAAACATAATGAAACTCCCAAGCAGAGTTAAACGAGCAAAAGGGAGAAGCGCATTTAATACAAGTTGGATATAAATTAGTGGAAAAAGGAAGATAGCACAAAATCGACGATGATGGTGATGGTAGTAGTAGAGACTTCGTTTTTTGCTAACATTTAAAAGCCAGCAAAAACACCATGTCGACGAGAGTTAATGGGCAAAGCTTGAGCATAGGGAAGAAAAAAAGAAAAGGAGTGTAATAACCTTTCTTGGACTTTATTCTGTTAAGCAGCATCACATCACAAGCCCTATTCTCTTTCCCCCTTTTTCTTGCATGCTTTGATACTTTCATAAAATATAAATATGATGACATATAGATTATTTATTAGGAGCACGATGAAAAGCTAAAAAAATATAAAGAAGAAGAAGAAGGCAGGCGGGGAAGGAGAAAGATGGGGAGAGAAGAGAAGATGACGTTATGTCCTCGTCAGGGTAAAAGCACAAGGAGATTTAGATTTCTTGAGAACTTTACCTTTTCCCTCTGTTCGCCATACATCATAACGAATAGTTTTTTTTCTTTCGCTTGTCGTAAATTTATAAATAAGGGAGTGAGTAGAGTGGGAGAACCAGAAAGTGAATGAATGTAAATGGGGAAAATGCACACGTATATCTATATTAAAATGGAAGATTTCTAAAGAAGTGGTATTATTACCACTATGTATATATGGGCTTCTCTTTTGTACAAATTGTTTGTCTTTCTATTCCACTTTTCCCGCAATGTTTACAATAAGTTGACTGCGAGGTGGGGCAGAGAGTTAGACTTTCTTGGGAAAATAGAAAGAGAGAGTCAGTTTCTAGTTATTTTTTTTCTTGGGGACTGGTTAAAAATCTATGTATTTTTAAAAAAGTTTGAAAACTGAGATAAATTATTTTGGGTGGCTGCTACTGCCGCTGCTGCTGTTTTTCTTGCTTCCTTCCTTCCAGGCCAAGCCTGCTGCTAGATTAAGGTTATATATTTTACCTTATTAACAGCCAGTGACAATTTTCTGGTGGTGTGTGTGTGGGGTACTGCAGCTTTAAGGCTATTGTACAAGGCTTTTTTAAAAGCAGGAAAAATAAATGAACGACTTGGTGCAACTGTCACAGTAAAAAAGTAACCACTTATCTTAACAAACGTCCAAACGTTATATATGCTCGCAATTTCCTTGTTAGTTAATTATATTGAAATTTAAGTTGTGCTGCTGCGGCTGCTACTGCTACTGTGCAGTAGTACTACATAATATGCAGTTTTATAGGCCACCGTAGAAGCCCCGAGAGCTCAGCCCTCATTTATAATTTCCTAATTTTCCAAAGGTGCACCTACCTCCATCACCGTTTTTCTCCCCCAAGTTATGTAGCGCTGTTAATAATGAGAGCAATTTTCATTTTTTGCTGAATGAAAACAGAAGTCTCCATCGGGGTATGAGATTTTAGACGATTGCTTGCTCAAGTGCTCTCCCAGAACTTGCGTATAATTCATGTCTCCCCCATATTATTATTATGATCATGATGATACATACCTCACATACACTTTCTTTACCAAATTACTTCTTTAGCTTGTACCTCAAGTACTTAGTAGCACACACACAGAGCAAGGAAACATATAGGTATATAAAGTAAAAGTTGTGTGTGTGCTTTTTGGGGAGTAAAGTAAACTGGTAACTAGAGTACGTACGTACAACATTTGAAAATAAACTATGCTTTTTACGTGATTAACGAGAGCGGGCGGGTAAGAAGACGGAGAAGCAAAAGGAAATAAAAAAATAGTTCAAACTCTGGAGTCTATTTTTCCCTGGAGAGAGTTCGAGAAAATACACTGGAATGCCATATAGCACACAGCACACTGCAAACAGTGATATATGTTTATGAAAGCACATTGGAGTGAAATGCGTAAAACTTAAAAAAAAGCTTGTGTACACTTTATTCACGTTTGTTTGCCTTGTGTTTACATGTTCCTTTTGGAAGGAGCAATTTTTGCAGTTACTTAGTTAGTACTCCCATTTGTACTTGTGTATCAAGTAGATAAATAAGAAGAGCAATGTGAGTGTGGCCAATTTGAGTGGGCTTACACTGGATATGGGAGGAAAAGGAGGAAGAACATTGGAAACAGAGAAAATAAGCGTGATCATCACTGAAGATGGTCGTCTTCAGTTTCTTGGAAATAGTGCCACCACACAAGGCAAACACGCGGAATCTAGATACACACACACTCTCATTTTGTTGTACTTGTGCTTAGTCACTTTGTGAATTATGAGTTTTGACTGTGTGTATACATATCTTTACACTTTCTTGGCTTAGTTACACCAAACAAGAAATATGTATACGAAAATTATTATTCTGGTTTATACACAATCTTAAGAATCTACATTGCTTCATACATAGCTACTAAGCAGCCCAGCACTATTTTTTATTCTGTGTGTAGATGAGCCCAAACGATGACAGAAGAGGAGACATATACAAGATGAATAGTTTTTATCGGGCATGGTTGTTGAGATGGTAAAAAGGAAGTGCAAGTACGAACCACGCACTTTTTTACATATATAGGCAATGCATGTATGTTTTCCATAATAGTAGGTATACATTCTTTTTTTCCTGGCTCTCACTCAGTCAGTCAGTAGATTATTTATACATACTTGACTTCACAAGAATTACACAGTTTCTCTCTTTACCATGTCATGCTCAATCAAGTGTTGACGACTAAATACATTCACAGCCGTTTTCAAAGTTCATGTTCTGTCTATGTGCTATGTGCTTTAAACGCGCCTGTGATATTATGGATAGATAGGACTTTCTTAGTAGCGGATATGTATGCGTAAGCAGAAATGTACTTTTTTTCTTGGCGACGGCCTCCGTTTTCTTGGTCCTCTTTTCTTTTCCTTTCAGTCTCCGCGCTGCTACATACTTTCCCTATTAAAACAAACTTGGAACTTGCCTTGGCACGGATTTCCCTACTTAATGTTGTCTTTTCTCTCTTCTTCTTCTTTCTCTCGGCCGTTTTCAGTCTACACGCATAATAACGGCTCATGTGGAACAGTAATGGCTTATAAATATGGATATAGCATGTATGGTGGTGGTGATAATGGGTATATATGGAAAGGAGGATAAAAACCGTCTGCTTTTTTCTTGGAAAGTAGACAAGGAGTATAGTAGTAAAATAAGAAGTCTCATTAGATGGTATTGGTTTCCCATTTCGTGTGATATGATTATGCGTTCCTTGCTTTCTCCTAAAAGACTTTCCTACGTTACTTGATAGTGTGATATCTTCGTGTGTTTTGGATTAGCCGTATTTGGTTTAGCAAGAATGTTTCAATGCCATAGCGCTGCTTAATATTTACCTTCTTTCTGTTGAAATGAAAACTGCATTTTATTCATGGGCACACATCCATAAATTATTATGTAATATCAGATTGTATACGCAGACAAAAAATGGGAGTTATTTTTGGCTAATTTAAATAACTGCTTGCTTTTTCATTGAAAATATACATTTTTGATGGAGAAAAAAGATATGGCTTTATATATAGTTGATGGTGACGAACAGACAAGTCTTTACAAATTATGCCTAATAAGCACTCAGCCATACATAACGAAAGCCTGAAACTCTCTCTGAAACTCCAACTAATTTTTGCTTTCATTTCATTTTCCTCTTTCTCTCTCTTTCATCCCAACTTTTTTGTGTGCGAGAGAGAAGTTTTTTGGGCAAAGAGCATAATATCCAGAGTTTTGTTGTTCAAGGTTCACAGTTTACGCTTACCTAACTGTTCCCATTTGTTTTACATGATTGCTATTTTATTGAAGCAGAGAGGAGGGAGAAACTAGGAAGAGGAATATATTTTACTTGAAAAACTTGTGTATGGTGTGTGCAGCCTGTATACAAAAAAGAGACTTGCCTTCTCGGGAAAAATAATAGGAAACGGATAAAAATAGGAAAGGTATTCGCGTTTTAGTTACATTTTTATGAGCAAAAACATTGAGACAAATGAAGGGGAAGAGGCAAACAAGAAAAAAACACATTCTATAACTTTTTCTCGTTCCAAACGTTTCTCAATAGATTTTCATCTCTCTCCTTTTGACTAGCTGGTTGTTATATGAACTACTTGTAAGCACGTGGAAAATAAATAGCTTTGTAGTTTGTAGTAAAAGTGAGAGCTTTTCAACTTGAAGAATGGCAGTGGTAGTGGTGATGGTGGTGGTAAGTTACTCAAGCAAAAGGTTAGATTTTTCTTCGGGAGGAAAGTTGAAATCTGTGACTTATTTGTTTGTGCACAAGTCACACACACAAGCACACACAAAAATTACGCAAACTACTAGCTTGTTAACTATATTGAACGAACAAAGATACTTAATAGTATTTTTCGGAAATACTTTCAAATTTTCTGAAAATCATCAAAATCAGATAATATGCCGTATCCATAGAAATTGCTGCTTTTTGAATGCATGCTTGCCTTTGGTTGTTGGTAAGATGAATAACTCTACAAGAGACGAATCGAAGAATCTCATTTGGCTTTACGTGAACGTACACGCATTATAGGTATCGTTAAATGGCATGACAGCCACCCGGAAGAAACAGAGTTGTGGGATTTGTGCGTATTTTGTGTGGGATAGTGGGATTCGTGTGGGATGGGGGATAACCCACATGTATTATGCGCAAGATCATACGTATTTGCCCATTCGATTCCCTCATTTGGTTCTAGTGGGATTGGTGTGGGAAATTAAAGCATTTCCCGTGCATAACCCACGCTACCTAAAAGTGGCCATAACGACTATCTTGTTGAGTGTGGGTTATGCGTGGGATATGCGTGGGAAGGAATGCTGGGGCAATGTGGGCTATCAAGCGGGAACGTTAAATGCATAAGACAAACTGCATTCTTCCTATACACGTGTTTCATGTCATTGGCTTCAATATATCAAGGAAATTATATTTTTCCAAGTATGAATGCACAAAATATAATTTTAAAATAAGCTTATTCTAATAAAAAGAAACCCAAACCCATGTAATGCACGCTAACATAAATAAATACGACCGTAGGTGATAGCCATCTCTGTAAACCAGTTTATGCATACCTGGGCTAGCTTGTAACCTTCACAACTTTCAAATTTGACTACGAAGATGACCAGATGTAGGAATGATATGCGTAAATGGATGACATATGAGTGATTAGCATTATTCACGATAAACCGATAAGTTTAAAATTAACTATAAATCAAATATAATCATCAGATACATGCGTTTTTTCTGTGTTGAATATTCCCGATTTCCCACGTCGGTCCCACACGTTATCGACGCATATCCCACATTGCTCTTTGTCCCACGCGATTTACGCATGGGCCAGCCTGCCAAATCCCACAACTGTTTACAAAAGACTTCCCACATGGGCCCCACGTGAAATACGCAGTTCGTTTCTTCTGGGCACTTTGCTTTATAGCATAAAATCTTGCTTCCATTATACTCCCTAAACATCACACGTTACCTGTAAAAAATATGTACTTTTCTCATCCATTTTCCTCTTTGTCATTTATGGGCTCCTATTTGGACGAGTAGATGGGCGCTTTATTGAGACAGATAGTTTTTACAGGAAAAAACTATTGTTCCAAGCGTACCAGACAGCTAGTCCCATAGAGTTGGGCAGAGTTAGAGGTCCAGAGAAAAACAGCAAAAGAGTTTGCCAAACAACTTCTTTCTTCTGCCTCTAGTTCTTCCAGGAAAAATGCAAACGAGCATATAGCAAAAAAGTAAAGGTAGTGAGCTGGCAGTCATAATATTAACCATTCAGGTTCTGCAACAACCAAGGCTTGTTTGCTTCTCGTTGAAAAAATAAAGGAGTAATATTAGCGTTACAAAGCAGAAGAAGCCTCAAACCACCCCGAAAAAAAGTTGAAATGCTTGGTTTTCGGGTTTTTAACTGGAACTTGTACATTTTCCATTGTTACAAAGCACATATGCACATATTATATAAACCCATTGTATAATACAATGCAATGGCAATCATAGTCCTTCTTATAGCTGTGTGCTAAGTTGTGGTACGCAAACAAAGAAGGAAGGAAGAATAAGTTGGAACATTATGTAATCATCGTGTATATATAACCCTAGCCTTTTATATGATGCATGCATCCAGAATGATTTTTTTTCAAAGAGCAAAACTCTTTTTCTCAAGTCCAGTCCAGTTCCACTTGTTTTCCTCTGCTGGTCTGGACTTTTTTTCATGTAAAAGGAGAAAAACAAGAGGCGATAGTATAATACTTTAGAGTTGGAGAGTTCCACCTAATCTTACTTTTATAACGGTTGATACTTATTATTATTATTATAAATGAAAAGAATCACAATTTCCTTTTGCTGCTTTTCTCCTTTTACATATGTATGCTCTAACTACATTATCCGTTTGTTTGTTTGTTTGGAAAAGTAGTTCTAGTCAGAGTTTCAACTTCCACTGAAAAGTACTTTGGTCCAGTGCACCACTAATAACGCTTTTTTCTTCCTGCTTCTTCTATATGGAACTAGCTTTGGATATAAGGGCCCTTCTTGTTTTTCAAGCATATTACAAAAGTCACAAATAAAACATGACATTTTGCACAAAAACACATGAAAAATGTCTGGACTCCCTTGTTATTCATTACTTTGGCTATTTGCTTACTATACACAATCCAACTATCTCTTTCTCTCTCTTGTCGGCTTTTATCCTTTTTCATGAATATGTGAAAGTGGAAAACTAGCTTAAAATGAATGGTCACATTTACAATCATAAAATAGATTATTTGTTCTCTCGTAAAAGACTTTTGCTTTTTCCTCTTTTTTCTTCTTCTTCTTTCTCTCTTCCGAAAAAAAAAGTTATTGTCGGACCACGATTGCTTAAGGGGGAACCTCGTAATTGCAGTCGTTAGGGATGAGGGAAGAAAACCATCGTCCGCTATTTTATTTGCATTTTATACTCGTAAACCAGAAAAAATCTAAAAGAATGTTAAGGCTAATATGTATCCATGTGTGAATGCACATTCCTCTCCGCACTCTCCAGTCTGGAAGCTCAGTGTAGTTAGTAGAGCGAGGAGAAAAACAAGCCAGAAGAGAGATATTTTTTCATTTTGTTCAGCTTGGAATAATAATAATGCTGAGAAAGAGGGATAGACGCAGAGGCGACTGACTACTCGTAAAAACGAACAAGATGAAAATAGTTTGCGTGGTGGACACATAAACGACAAACGATTGGAAGGGATGCATAAATGTGAGTGTGTGTGTGTAATTCCAAAATATCTCTTGGAGGTAATGACCCTAGCTGTAAAGTTTTTTTTCTCAAATGTGCTTACAAAGCCATCATCATTCTGTACGTAGTAAAGTACAACAAGAAGGGAGGGAAAAGGTCAGCAAGAGAGAAAAATGGCTGTAAGTAATCCTAAATCAGAGTGTCATGATAGCCAGTTGATGATACGTAATGAGTGACAAAAGATGCTGCTCTGTACACTGGCACATACACAACTCCATTTATTTTCTTCCTTTACACACGACCATGCGACGACGACTCAATTTCCCGGAAAGTGCGAGAAAACTAGAAAAAAAATCTTTTCGTGTTCCCTATTCTCAGTGTCCACACTGAGAGTTCTCCCCTCCCGGTTATTTTTTTCTCGGAGGGTTTGGCTGTTGGTGCTTTGATATTACTAATAGCCAAGGCTGGTGTTGAAAATACTACACGGCAACTTTTCTTCCTTTTGGATTTTTATTCCTTTTCGTTGGACAATGAAAATGAATTGGATGGAAGAGAGAGACGCACTCTTCTCTCTACGTGATATGTAGTTTAAAAGCATATGTGTGCGTGAATATGGTAGATAATCTGTAGAAGCACATCCTCAGCATAAGGAAGAAATTGGCGACAACGAAAAAAAAAAGTTGTGTGTGCTCCCTACTTCTTCTTGTCCTCTCTCGCGTCTAGAATATTTCTTCACACCGTTTTTTCCTTTCCCCCCAGCTAGCCAACTTAAGTCATCATCCTGCTTATCCCAATATAAGGCGGCGAGTGTCCACGCTCCGTATAACTTGAAAATGCCATTACATTCTTTCTCCCTTTCTATTCTGCCGTGTATATCAAGCAATAAAAGTGTGGCAAGCAAGGAAGAACGGCAAAAGACGATGATGATGATGGCGATGACAACAGTCTGTTGTTGTGCCGGCTAGCCTCTACTTTCCCCATTTTCATCAACTTTGTGTCAAGTATTTCTTTTCTGAAAATTCCTCCCTCTTTGCCACTAACTTCATCTAAATTCCTTGTCTTGTGTGTGTATATGGTTATGGAGAAGAATAAGAAGCTTTTTGTCACCAATACCACAAGAACAAAAGGCAAGGCTGGTAAATGTGGTAGAATCTTTTTTATTCTTATTCTTCGCTCTGTGTACTATTAATAATGTTTGCCGGCTGAAAGGCAAGGGCTAGTTGTTTTGTTGGTTATTCCGTTTTTTTCTTCGTGCTTTCCACCACTGTCCTCTTGCTCTCCCTCCTCAGCGTTGTGTGTGAGTAAGACACAGGAACAAACAACCCAACCAATTTAATATCATGTTAAAAGTAATATAATGTAAGTGCTCGCATGTTCTTTGGTGTTTTGATGGCATGACTTTACATCCCTCTTCCTACTTTACTTACTTGCTCCCCCTTTGTTCTTTCCATTTTCCTTCTGGCCTAAAGCATCAAGCCGCTGGAAAAGCCATGCTTGGAAAGTGGACGTGCGTCTTTCTTGTCATCTTCTTGTCCAATATTCCAGCAATGTATGTGTACACAGACCATTTTCTCAACTCCCTACAAATATACTGTCATCCCCCATGTTTCTCCACAAGCGATTCCGAATTTATTAGAGATGTCTCCAACTGTTGTTGTTTTTGTTGTTATTGCGCTTACTGTCATTTTCTTATACAAAACCGTTCCCTTCGTCATAGCTCCTAGAACTTTTCCCTCCATCATTTCAACTTGTTATTATGCGTGCGTACGTTCTTAAGCATTATTGCATAAGACTCTACAACTTGCTGTTTGTCTTGTGTGTCTTTTTTAAGAATGCAACGGAACAGGACATAGGCTGCATTGCAAATAGTAATAAAATCCTGATATTAATAAAAGGGAAAAACCAAACTTTGTTCAGGGCACTTGCTCCGTGTCTTGTAGCAAAAACAACTTGTCTGCGTTTTATTTACTGTTGTGTGCTACAACAGAACAAAGTGTTGTCTTGAATGCAATAAGTAGGAAAAACAGAAATGACAAAGTAGATCTTCTCCAGAGAAGAAGAAGAACTCCAGAGGCGACACACAACAAGCAACAGCCAATGTGTGTTTGTGTGTTTGCTGCTTGCTTTCTAATATACATTTCACTTTCGGTTTTTCGATATAATATTATGTGTGTGTGTAGTATTTACTTTAGCATTTTGTAAATAGAAACAATGTCAATATTTATGCCTCCCGTTTTTTGTTTGCTCGCTGTTGAGCTAGTGGGCTTTTTTCACGCAAACATTTACAATTTGGATAGACCCTGGTTGTATTAGCATGATGAACATGACAACATTCAACATGCAGAATTACATTCCCGGGAAATAGGGAATGACTCAGTACATTTTTTGGAATACAATAGGCTGTATGTTTCTTGTAGTTAATATCCACTTGATTAAACGCTGCTTTGTGTGCGTATAAAATGGGCCAACTACATGAAATAATACTTTCGGAAAAAACAAACAAAACTGGAATATATATGAGCATGAGAGCGTAATTTTTCACCTTCAAAAATCCTTCCTCTTCCGCTGCTAGGATCATGGAGTACGCTTACCAAGATCCATTCTGATGATAAAAGAAAAAAGCGTTGTTGCAACTACTATGCTTTTTGCAGACAGCAAAAATGCCAACAAAATCATTTCTCTTCTTCTCCTGTCGTCGTCGTCTTCATTTTTTTATTGTGTGTAGATCTTGGATGAAAAATTACAACTTTCTTTTCTTCACATTCTATTTACCAAACTTATCATATACTCTGTACAATTCTATGATGATAAAATATAAAATCTTATCGAGTTTTTTTATTGTTTTTGTTTCAGGAGAGCATGTGTGTCATTCTTTCGGAGGAACGTGGAACAACCTACGATTGTAAGTACCCTTATTTTCCATTTCGATTTCACAAGTAGCAAACTTGCCTAATTTAGAAAAATAAGTAGTTCTGTAAGTCTTGCGTAGTAATTTTATGCAGATGAGAAGCTCATTTCACAAAAGAAACTTCACAATTTACTTCATACTTTACATGACATTTTGCTTAAACCCACCTGTTTCTTAGAGACTCAGGTGTATAGAGATTCTTCTGGGAAATTATGTATTATCATGCTTACGTTTGACAGGATTGAGCAAACATGTAAATAATTGCAAAAATTGCAAGAAAAACATTTTTTGTTTAGTAAATCAACAAAGTAGTTTTCTCTTTTCTCGTGCTGATCGTCACGCTGATGATAGTTGTATACGGCACGATGCTGAGATATAATAATAGCTGTGCATGATACTTTGGCATTGTGTAAACGAGCAACATTGCTAAATACAGAACTTACGTAATTCCTCGATGAAAACTCCAGAACAACAAACAGAAAGAAACAAGAGAGTGTTGCGTTAGACTCGACCAGGCGAAGCGCATACACACACGAGAATCAGAAGAAAAACAATACCCGTTGATTAGTGGAATTTTCTGCTTTTGGAAAGACAGGAAGATAGAGACTATTGCTTATGTCTACATTTTTTTGTCTGTTTATGTGTGTGTGTTGTGCAAAATTACTTTTCACCCAACAGGCATCCCGCCGACCACCAACCACCAGAGAGAAAAAAGGAGCCAAACCGAAACAATTTCAACACGAAATTCGTAATATGTAATTACAGTGGTGGTGGTGGTTGCAATGCTTTTACCCAAGTTTTTTTTTCTCAGTAGTAACAGTAGCGTTGAGAATTTGAGAAAGTGTGACCCAAAGTGTTTTCCCTTCCTCTTTTTGCTATCAAACGCAAACAAACAGGGAAAAAGTACAAAAAGTATGCAAAAGTGTGTGGTAACTGGTAACAGTTCTACTGGAAATACATCTCTAACTTTTAGAGAAATCCCACTATATAATAATAATATGGTATGCATATGTATGTAAATGTATGCGTAAACCTAAGTGTTATTTTATGAAATGAGCAGACAACAATAAAATAATGTATTCAGCCCATTCTCCCTTTTACTCTTTTCCGCTTTCTCCCCGCTCGCACAGCAGCAGATCAGAAGAAGAGAATGTGTGTAGCTTTTAATTCTGTCACCATAAAGTTTTGCTGCCTATTGCATTTATGCAGAGACGTAAATAGGGGATTTTATATTTTATTCTAACAAAGTCAAGTAAAATGGCTCGTTGGTTTTGCTAAAAATGTTCCCAGAAGAGAGTGTGAGTTATTCCGTTTGTTTAGTCCAACGTTATTGGATTGCTAATAGGTACAGGTCTGGGCTTGTCAGCACGGCACAGAGAGTAGAACTAAAGTTAATAAAGCTGTTATAACTATTTGGTGGAAAGTTACCACTTCGTTCTCTCTCTCAAAAGTATGCAATTGATTTGTCGCAAAGCTTGTTGTTGGAAAATGTGTTCATTTTACACAATGCTCCAGCGCAACTTTTGTTCGAGGATGTGTGCAAAAAGTGACACATTTTTCAAATGCCCTTCAACACTTGTACACGTACCAAACTTGTACTCGTACGTGCATGTTCCCCCACTGAAAAATCTACTTTTTGCAGATTATTCTACCTTTTTGGATAGCTACTATGGTCAATACCTTTTAAAAAATTCTGTTGCTAAAGCCATCCGTAAGGATTTTCTACTTTTTCCAAACTGGAAAGGGTTACTTTCGGTTGATGAATCAAGACCTATTTTTTCAGTTCAATTTCAAACCCTGCATGATCTCATAAGATGATAGGGTATCCTCTTACAAAACACAGATAGAAATACCAGGATCGCTTTATAGCTCTCAACCTCACCCGGAATAATTTTTGCAAACCTTACTGTTAGAGGTTTCCCGATTCCGCCTTCTTCCCCTGTAGTACTGGATGTGGGCAGTTTGAAAACTTTTTTTTCACGGATTCTCCAATGCATTCAATTTTCTCATTCCTTTGATGCTAGTTTCCCACACGTACTGGTTGAAATTGTAACTAGTACGACAACAAAAGGAAGGGAAACACTCAGGCACCGGGTTTTTTACGCCCATGTGAATAAAGCCGTCTAGCTTTATTTTGCCAAGGCTCTGAAGAGCTCTCTTTTTTTGCTAAAATAAAATTTAAAAGTCTGCAGTGCTCATACTACACACAGAACATGAACCGGGTACTAAGAAATATATTTCAATTTCTTATCGTGCTCAAGCACACGCACCCACATGCAGGCAGACACACACACAGCCAGAGTGAAAAACTTAAGAGGACATTTTGACAATAACACGCGCTTTAAAAAACGACGACGACGACGAGAGTCTCCTCAAAGACATCTCTTGAACTGGAATAAGATGTTGTCATCGTCCCACACTAGAGTACTGACCCTTTTTATTTCCTCAGGTTGAAGTGGTTGAAAGAAAACCGAGCAAAAGTGCACGCATACATTTTTCTCATTCTTCGTGTATCGTTCAACAACCAAAATGTATGTCTCACTGGTCAAGGGATTTACGCTTCTTTTCCAACTGTCTCATAATTTTCAGCTTCAACGAAGGGAAAAGAGGTGTTACAACTACCTACTACACTTGTGTTCCTTTTTTCTTCAGTTTCCATTTCAAAGTAAAACTGACTGTGTGTGTGTGTGTGTAGATTCTTCCGCATTTTTCTCCAAACCTAGTAGTATTTACGACCCAGTGGCTATTATGAAGGGAAAGGTGGTTGGAGAAGAGCATTGTCGCATGATTTCATTGGGAAGTGGGATAAGTGGTGCTGGATTCCTCTCTTGAAAAAAGGATTGAGAGATAAGTGAATGAGGAGCCGGATATTTATGCAATGCTACTCACCGCCACGCAATTTTATTCAATTCATGCTCCTACACGAACACAAGTTTTCACTCTGCTCCGGTGAAAACGGACACAAGGAAAAGGACAAAAAAATACAATAGTATATTTTTTGCTAGGTGGTAAAAGAATATGTGTACGAATGAAAATGAAAAAGTCACAGCAGAAATCCTACATCTCTCTTGGTGGGTTACGTACAAAGAAGAAGAAGAAAGACTGTTACGCGAAATATGCTTTTCCGGTTTTGGCACTCAAGTGGGCATATTCTTTGAAGTAGCACGTTAACCCAATATTTGTATTCATCATATTTCGTTTGTGTGTGTCTCCCTTTGCAAACCCGCATTTCTACCTACACACGCAGCAAAAATGTATAACATTTCATGAAGATGGCGAATTACTTTTTTTGCAAAGTAACTATAAGAAGTGGTTGGGTTTTCTGTTTATAAAAGGAAAGTACCTACCTGTATCAGCAGTTTTTTTTTGTCTGATGCAAATTTAAGGTGAAATTTGAAATAACCTATTTCATTGCTGCTTTTAAGCGTGCTTTCAATAGTGGATTTACTGTAAGGGTCCTCAGCGAGTTCTATACTTTTTTACAACTTGTCATTTAAAAAAGTTTTTTTTCAGAGCCTACAAATTCGCCAGGGCTTTCTTTCTTTGCGTTCCGTGTGTTCTGTGTAGTTTCTTTTCTAGAAAATCTAAACAATTCTCGGTGGACAGGCAATAAGTATATTACAAACACGTATAAAATAGTCGACCTCATTATTCTCCTGTTATTTTTTACAGTCTTTCTTTCTGGTCAAAAACAGAATTCCAGGTTGTTTTGCTTCTGGTCCCTGTTGTCAACTTTTATTTTGCAGAAAATGGAAAGAAAGAAAAGCAGAGAAAAAAGAGTAAAAAAGGAGGAGAATGTGAAATTCCCATTTGGCAGTTCCATGTGCACTATAGCTCTGTACTACTAGACAAATATATTATTAGCAGGAAAGACAGTGGGCAAAAAAAGAAGAGCCAAGCCAGAGACACACACAAGCGGACAAACAAACTGCAGCAGCGCATATATATTTTGTGCCCATTTTTTGTTGCTGTAATTCCCATGGAATTGTAACTGTCACAACAACAATTCCGTGTACATGTTCTGCTACTACTGTGTGCTGTGGTTTCTCTTACTCTCAAAAAACTTTTTAATTCGATCTGTTCTCGTTTAGACGGAATTGCATGAGGAGCACCTATATACTCTCTCTTGAAGTTCACTACAACCAAACACGGCAAAAATTTCCAAACCGAAGAGTTGTTGGACAAATAACTGGTTTGTCGTAAATCGAGAGTGGCAAAGAAGAAACAACCAGCAGCACTACTGGCACATTTCGTGGAAATGTCAACAAACCATGCTAAACAATTGTAAATTAAAGTGGTCATTTTTTCAAACGTTTTTTCTTTGCCCTTTGCGCACAGAATATATTTTCAAAGCGAAAGCAAACTGGCATCTACACTCAATTTTATTAAGAAGTAGAAAGCTTTTTTTTTACAACAACTGGGCTCTGTAGTATTCATTCCGTTTTACCTTGGACTTCGCACGTGTAAAACAGCAAGCGGAAGAACAGAAGCATATAGACATAGTAAAAAGTGTAGAAAAAAAATACTTTTTGGTATAGAAATCCACTTTATTTACGATAACTACCTAACTACAACAATTGATTGTTGCTACTATCAAGTTGACCACTATTTGTGTGTACGCACACATTGTAAAGATGTAGAACGAAAAAGACGGAAACGGAATGACAGAAACTCTGCTCTTTTTTCTTTCTTGTTGAACTTAACAACAGCCTTATAACAAGAGATAAAGATACGCAGAATTTGAAAAGATTTTTTTGTTCTTTTGATTTTTCCCCTTTTCGTCGTCTTTATACCTACCTACTCATTGTGGGATGCCTATTGTTGTTGTAGCTAACAATTCAATCTTGGATATTGGTTGTGTTCAGTGTACGCTGCATGCTCTTGAAAAACAGATCAAGTTGTTTCTCTTGATTGCTCTATTTTGCCTCGGAGTGAATGAATACCTATATATGTAAGCTTTAAAACCGAAGCAAATTGCGTAAAAAAAGGAGGCTAGGTACATAAAAAGAAGAAATAGAGAGAGTTGCACTTTCCTTGCTTGACATTTGCTTATTATGGTAAGTGTGTATTTTTACTTTGCATTTTCAATAGAATTGAAACGTTTTTGCATTTTTATACACATATATTATGATAATGATGATATGTGTGTCTCGCAGACTATACAATGGGATCAGGTATACTTTTCTCTACCCAACCATCTCTCTCGCTTCTCTTGCCACTTGTCGCTTTGCTGAGGTTAGAGATGAAATTTATGGGCTTCACCAGGGAAAAAAATGTTGCAAAGTGGCCTCAAGCCAAACTGACAGACTGTGGCTGTGACGACAATGAGTAATAGAACATTCTTCATGCTTTCAAAGTGTATAGCTTAGCTGGTTTTTTCTCGGGTACTATGCATGTTGTGTCCCTTTTCAAGCTACAAACAAGCCAAACTTCATGGAAGTTTTTACTGCTGTGGTTCAATTTCCCTTTGGTGATGGTGCAGCAACCTCGGCTCTATTTGCTCACATGTGGAATAGGTTTATAACTTTATTTCATAGTCAAGGCGGCAGAGGATCATCCCTAACGAGTGATGACCAAAAAGGCCGGAGGACCGCGACCTTAAAATCCCATTTTTACCTAGGCACTCTGTCAAAAATACCCGCCGACATGCTCATACCATATCATACTGTTTAAAACGGAGTCTTGGTGTAGGATTCATCTTTCTTTCTTTAAATAGCCTGTTTCATAAGCACCAAATCTTCAAACACATGTAGCGTTAGAAATAGAAACAAAAATTTGAAGATGCCAAATGCCAATATGTGGTCAACATTTAAATACTCCCATAAATGCTTTAAACATATTCCCCTCTAAACGACTTACAGATGCCCTGCGTATTACTAGAATCAGTTACAACAGCCAAGAAGCACGACCAGGAATCTTCTTGGGGGTATCTACACACTGCACTCAAGCAAAACCCTTTTATGGCCACCTATTTACCACCACCAGCATCCGAATCCCAAGGCACTAAGGTTAAACTCCATTCTACTCCGTGCAATTGGGAAGGGTACCTGCGTGCAATAAATTCCATTCTTGCAGGAGGAACACCAAACAAGCTTATTTTTTTCTTGTCTCCTGTGTGCTTCCAAATTGTCATAAACACCCTACTGTGTGTAGTGTGTGTAGCGTTTTAGTTGAAAATCCCTTACAATCCCCTCACACATTTTTTGCTCTCTGGTGTTGTTGCGTACTTTACAAAACAACAATACCAGTCATTCTAATCATTTTGCAAAGCAGTTCAATGTTAGTGCCCGCAACAGTAAAGGAAAATAGAAGGAAAAATATATAGCTTTACAGAGACAGCAAGCTTGTATGCAAGAAAATGGTAACAATACCAAAACATCAAAAAATGTTACAAACACAACGAGTGGATTTTTTTTTGCAGTTGCCCATAAACTGTTGTGGCTCTCTAATGAAAAACGCTACATGCTATTTAACTGCACGACAACGTATATCGGCACACAACCCCACAACCATTTTTTGCATTCTTTGTACTTTTTTGCCATTTTGCAGAGTGTCACCATTTTAGTGGTTCATTTTCCCGATTGCATTGTGCTTGCTGCTCGTTTCATTTAACCACGTTCGCGTTTGATTACTCCGACTGTTATTCAGTCACAAAAAATAGAGGAGGACGATGGATTTGAGAATAAGAGGAACGTTGAGCTGAGAGCACACAGAGAGAGTCGTTTCATTTCTTTTGTCGACATTCTTCTCTTGTTCTCTGCTGCTTCCTTTTTGCCTAGTTGGTTGCCTGCTGTTTGGTCATCTTCTTGTGACTTGTTGTTGTTTAGTTTGTTGCGTGTCTCCGTCTTCTTCTGTTATTCTCATCTCATCAGCATCATTGCCATGCAGAGAGCACTAAGAAGTTTTTCTTCTTCTGTGTTGGTTTACTAAATACACATAAACTGTGTAACAAAAGTATCCTCAACATTTTAGGCTGCGGAATAATAGGCTGCTTCATTTTCAAGGCAGGCATGTATGTAATACTGTATCACCAAGTCAAAAGGACAGGAAAGAACAGAGAGTTTTCTTCTTCCCTTTTTTGATGAGTAAACCCAGAGGTATAGATATACTGGCTGTTGAGTATGCACACAAGTGTTCACACAAGAAAAAGGATCTCTCTCTCTCTCGCTTTTTCTAATGTGTTCAGAGTGTGGAAATAGGGCAACAACAATAACAAAGCATGTCTAAATACTTGCTCAGTACCTAACTACAACATGCATCTGCACTTTGAAAGGAATAGTTGCTCCGTATTATTATATTACCCTTATAGGAATAGGAATAGTTTGCCGTTGTCCATCCGTGCATTTCATTCCCTTTTGAGATTTAAGTCCTTTTTTGTTCAGGCTCCCTGTTCCGCTATATGACTGCATAGGATACACAAAGCAGCTTTGAAAACGACAGTGTAGTATGTACGTGTTTGTGGAAGGAAGGGAAGGTGATGAAGATCATGATAATGCCGGTTTTACTTTTTCATGGCATATTAGAAAGATTACACGTGTGTAGGCACCTCTTCATCAGTGTTAGCTTTGCCTTTGCCCAGTTCACATATTGTACGTATTGCTCCTGCTGCTGACATTTTCAAGTGAACCTCTCTAATGATTACAATCTTCTTGTTTGAAACGGATAAAATAGAGGTACGAAAGCGAGCAAGATAAATACTGGTCTGCTATATATACTAATAGTATGTCCAAATAAATGCCAGGCTTTTTGTGAATGTGGAGAAAACCTGTGCAAAAAATAAAAAGTAAAAAGGCCTCTGGATAAGAAGATGGTGATGAAGTTCATACGTGTGTCTGTGTGTAAAGTGAGAAAATAGAGAGAGAAAGAGATGGAAAACGTGTAAAAGCCAGATAAAGTGATAGTGCGCAATTTGGGAAAAGAAAAGGGCTCCTATTTCTAAGACGCTTTACATGTTGGCACTACTAACAACCACAACAATACAATGGCACTCATTTCCAAAGAAGCTAGCTTTTTCCTACCTAGCTCTACTCACGCACTGGCGTAATAACAATGCCGGGATGATGAGGATCATCATAATAAAAATAAAAATCTAGTGTGCTGTCAATTAATCCATGCATTTTTTTCGCTAAGTACAATGTGCTGTGTGTGATACTTCTATTTTTGGACATGTCATTGTGTGTCTACTCGCGTGTTAGTAATGATAATGGACGAAGCGCTAATGCGGCATCCGGAAGAAGAAACGAAAGTAGGGAAATAAAAGAATACATTCAAAGTTGTGCTAGTAAAATGTAACAAGAAACAGAGTATAGAATTGGATGACAAAAAAGGTAGGGAACAAGTTATATTGGTGTGGTTACAAAGTGGAGACCAGAGATTCCTTGCTATTTTTGAGCAAAAGAAAGAAACTCGCATTTTTAACAGTTGGAAAATGCGCTGAAATGAAGCAAATGTAAAAAAGGTAAGGTACCTACGAAAACTTACCAGTAGATCCCATTGCCTGGTTTAGTTTACCTGTGTGCACTCACCGTTTTCCATTTGATTGGGCTTATTGTTAAGTGTTTGCATTGTGAATTTTTACAATTCGAAGAAAAAGTATGCTACGCTTTTTTTTGTGTTAGATGAAAAAATGTGAGCCATGAGAAAACATGTGTGTGTCTGTGTGCTTCCCTGCATCTTATCTTTTTTTGCGGATTGCGTATCTCTTATCTCCAAACCTCGCATATTGTAATACTTTTCTTTACATTTTTGGGCTGGGTCACTGAATACTACCGTTGTCGTAGTCATCATCATCATCGGTGGTGGCAAGGGAGTTTAGATATTAGCAAATTGAGACTGTTGCCATATCGCTTCCCTGAGAAATGGGAGACGCGAACTAGGTAGTTTTTTCCCTTTTTTCCTGTATGATGAAGAAATTGTCAGAATCTTTTTGTGACCCCGCCGTCGTCACCACCACAAGAGACTCGTAATGCAAAGGAAGCCCACTCATCTTGCTTCATTTCATTTCTACAGCAGCAGCCGTGGAATAATATTTGCACTAATGCGCGCTGGGTTATTATGCAGGAAAGAAGCAAAGCCTACGACACTGCGACTACGTTTAAAAGTGTGTGGAATAAAGATGATGATGTTTCTACAGTTTCTTCTTCTTATATTTGAATATTGCCAGCATATGGAAACGGATTATACTTTTTTGCTAGTTTACGTTTAGCGCAGAAGTTTGCATTTTTGTTGAATGCCAACTTTGGTGGGTTTCTGGGTAGGAAAAATATTCTAGTGTTGTCTGGCAGTAGGCAGGCATGCTAACTACCTACTGTACTTACGTACTACCATTAGCCATCATGGAAAAAAGTTGACGAAAAAGCTAGTTACGTTTCTTTGCAAATATCATATACCCTATAGCTGGCAGCAGGCTTTTTCTCCGTTTCTACGGTAACAGATGTACGTGGAAAAGATATTCAAAAATAAAATAATACAACGAGCTTCTCATAATAAGCTTAAACGTGGAAACTTTGTACATTTTATTGCGGAGAGAGACTCGTTCAAAATTGAGCTTTTTCTTGGACCACTTTACTATTATATTTCCATGTTCATCCTGTCTCTACTTCCACTACACACATCTTATATATGCTTTTAGTATTCAAACGCACTGGCAAAAGCAGGCAAAAAGTAAAGGAAGAAGACTAGGTATGGACGATGATGATGATGATGACGACGTGATGCAGAAAGAAACTTAAGATTAAATTTAAGTAGAGCAGTTGCTGGCTGTTATTACTACTCCACTCTTATTCTCCCTGTAGAGCTTGTATTGTATTTTATCTGTGTGTAGAGAAAGGCATGTACGTTTTTGGACGAGCAAAGTTGTCGAGAGTAATCTTCTTACCTACTTAAAAATTATCACAGGAATTAAATGGAACTGTCGGTTTGTTAAATAACTTTTGAGGCTGGGGTGTGCTATAATGAATAGCACAATAAAGTTAACGGGCATTCTGATAATTTCCCAGAGAGTATTATACTCCCACCACCAAAATATTAACAATGATAATAATAATAAATTAGTAATAACAAACCAAGTTTGTCATTCCTGCAGCGGGTATTATATTATGCTATACACATATTTAACATTGGAAATAATCTGGTTCAGATAATGACACAGTGACAAGCATTGCAGTAGAGTAGTAGAGTACACGTGTGCCAGGAGAGCTACTTTAACCGAAATATTATACAAAGAAGGGAGCTCAAAAAACCGTTGCAAAAATGTCTCTTTTGTTAAACTGCAAAAAACTTGGCTAATTAAATATTTCATACTATTTATCATATTTGATTGCGCGATTGTGTGATTGATAAAAAACATTTGGAATCAGTGAAACCACTTGGATTTCTCTACTCCTCCTTTAACAAAAATTCAGTGTCAGACAAATATACTTGCTTATTGCTGTTTCTTGCTGATGAGACGACACTCCTCTTCTTCAGATCCTTTTTATCTCACCAAAAGACCAAACACATTCATTAATGTTTGCACACACATGAGCCCTTCTCTGTACTTAATCCGCTTTATGAGAAATACAGGTTATTACGCGTTTTGACGCTCCTGTCTGTGGCGTTTTTGTGGTGGCTTTTAAAAAAAGTCCGATGCTGTGCTATCCAAGAAGCTATAGAGAGTATAATATCACTAAAAAGTCTTTTGGTTGTATAGCCAAACGCTTTTATTGTGCGTAAGCACTTTAGCAAAAAATACTCTTACGGTTTTTGCCTACTGAGCCAGTCAAGTTGTTTATTTCTTATAATTCCCCAACATGTTTCTCATGCATGCCTAGTTTGCTTGCTGCTGTGGTTAGCCTGATTTTCCCGTTATCATCAGTAAGAGATCAAAAAGAAAGGAGCAAGCAAGCAAAAAAAGACGACGGCGACGACTACTTCTAAACTACAACGACGACAACATCATCGCCATGATCACTTGATGTTATTTTTTTCCTCCTTTTTATTTGGCAGAAGAAAAGGAAGCTCATCATTTTTGGCAGGCATACATACGCACGTGAGATGCTATCTTGACACGACTATCCATTTTTATTATTGACTGGGATTATTACTATTATTATTATTACCACAAAAGACCAAGGAAAAAAAAGCCAAGGGATGAGATGAGTGAGCCTCTCTTCTTTTATTTTGCAGAGAAGATCATGATGCTCATCGCATCAGTATCACTTCATGATCCTTCTTCAGAGAGTCGTCGTCGTCGTGAACATGATTATAGGATGATTATGAGTTTGGTGTGACATTCATTATTTATTTATTTTTGCAATATCAACGTGGGGAAGAAGAAGCGAGCCTTTTTAACTCTGCGAATCATTCTCTGATCATTGTCATATCATCAGTATATCAGCAGTAAACAGCAGTCATCATATCCTGATCGATACCTCTTTAATTTTTTTGTTGCATTGCATACCACACATTTTATTTGTCCCGTAGTTGAAGTTCGTGTTTTTAAAAGCCTCATCATTCTATGCTGCTGCTGTTGCTCCTGTTAGTTTGCTGGTTGACATGACAATAATGATGCAAGCAAACTATGTAGTTAAATCTTGTTTCTGTACTCTCGCGCGCGCAAAAAAAACTCTCTCGGTGTGTGTTGTAATAATCATGATAATAATAATGATGTGATTCCTTCTCAAGTTTCAACTTTGCACACATAAGAAGCATCATTATCATCATAATGCACTCACTCTTCATCAACACCACCATCACAGAGCAACAAGGTTTATAATCATGATCATGTTTTTATTTTGTTATCCAAGTAGTGGTGGTTCTCTACTAGCAATTCTACCTGTCCCAGTTATTAATACGGAACGTGTAGCACTGTGTAACCCGAGAGGAAAGACATATTAACCATGCATTATTATTATTATGATTATTGCCATCGTTGTTGCTCGTTTTTATCTGTGTGTGCAGAAAAACTGTGTGTGTCTGCTTGCTGGCTTGATTGTGAACGATAGAGTTTTAAGGTTTGGAAGCCACGCTCTGAGGAAGAATGTCGAGAGAGTATGATCATTATTCTATATATTTTTATAAACATTTTTTTCCTCCTCTGGGCCATCATTCCTCCCTAATTTATTATCATTACGGGGTACAAAGGTGTAAAAGTCAGCTCACATGTAACATTTTCTCTGAAACAAAAAAATGACATGGGTAGATATTAAAGTATGCTTTTTTGCAAAGCAAGGTTTTGTGTCTTTCTGATGATGTCCGTTTGACCGTTTCACGCACACACATGAGCACATACACACAGTTTTTTTATGGCTTAAACGTATAATATAATAGACCATAATTCTAGTTTCGTCAAAGATGAAATCAGTTTTTAGCGCAGTTTTTTATTTCGAATTGTTTGAATATTTAAATTAGAGAGTTTTCTAGCATGATTATTTCTTAGCCCACGACTACTACTGCTATGAGTTGACCCGCCTGGTACAAATTATTTTTGCTTATTATTTTGAAATGGTCCAAAAGCCCATAAATGTCGTCATTTTCTCAGGAATGCGAATCTTATCAACGTCCCATCATCATCATCAGTTTTCTGATTGTCAACAGCAGCAGCGTAATATAAATTCCTCCCACTGAGCCACTCATTTGTTTCTTGGTTTATTTTCTTGTTCACGAATTTCATTGAGCCTTTTGACAGACACATCACACACAGCGTTTGAGCATAAAAAGAATGACGAGTATCCGTGCAGTGCATCATCATCAAAACCTGGCAAAAATGACAGTAACTACCTAGAAAAAGGAAGGAAATGGCACACTTATTATTTTTTCTGGTGGACAAAAACAGTAACATCAACAACAAAGTGTTATTCTGCTGCTGCTGCTATTATCTTCTTCTTTCATTTTTTTGCCGATGAAGATAGTGCCAGTTAGTTTATCAGTTTTTTTAGCAAGTTTTTTAACCAGAAGAAAGAATGAAAAAAGGATATAATAATAATGATGAAATATTTTTGTTCGTGCCCGAGTCCCCCACTATTATAATCATATCATCTTTTATTTCTGTTGATATACCGATGAGAAATGAAAACTTGATCGTAACACAACAACAAGGATAATAGTACCAGTGTACACGCTGCCGTTGTCTAGCCTAGTCAGCGTTTTTCTCTAGACTCTCCGTGTAATTTATGACTCATGCGCTGGCTTCAAGTTTTTCGCTGTTGTGTTCACTGTCTTTTTCAGTCATGCCGTATCATCAGTCATGCTTGATAGCTTGCTCTTGTTTCCTAAATATTCCTCTCTCTATCTCCCAGCCTCTGCTTTGCACTCTTCTCTCAGGGATGAAAAGTATGTGAAAAAGTATGAAAAGAAATCATAATCTGGCAAACTGCAAAAAAAATACTCTTTTCTTTAGCCAGTCAGTCAGTAAAGTATATTTATAATGCTGGCTAGGGCTAGTAGTGGTGGTGGTAGTATTATTATTATAATCTCGTTGTGTAGAGCAGAAGAAAGAAAGAAGATGATGAAGAGTCATGGTTTGTGCTACATTACATTTTTGTTCGGCAGCCGCGGCGCGGTTCCGACTCCACTTCTGATGATGCTTCTTTGAGTGAGAGGCATGAATTGGAAAACAGTTTTGTCTTTTATAAATTGTTGCCGTTTTTCCCTTGGGATGATGTGATACGGTAACAGTTTTTTTCTCTTTAGTTCTCTGAAGCTTCTTCTTGGTCGTGGTAAAACTGTAATGGGATTGTTGTGTATGTGTTTCTGCAGATATATAATATATTGGGCTGCTGCTTTTATCTGGTATGCCAGGCCATGTTCTTGAGAGCTAGAAAGCATCTTGAAGTAATCACACATTCTCTGCTTGCAAAAAGAAGAATGCAGTGAATGAGAGATGAAGCGAATGAGAGCAAAAAGGACATGATTTTTTCGTTCTGTCTGTTCTTTTGACCATGATCATAATAATGATGTTGATGTTCCGACCGAAAAAAGAGTATGTAAGGTACCTATAAACCTAGTCCAATTTTTTTGCCCGGTTTTGCAGTTACAGAATTACATGATCATGTGTTTGTGTGTGGCTAGAAAGCCTATTAAGGAGGAATTGTTACAGTTTTCGAAGGAGAATTATGGCCATGTCACATACTTTTTTGATCCATTGCTACTACTACACTGCTATTATTGTTGTTGCAGTTGCAATAACAGTGAACAATATCATTTTTGAGGGCAATACTATTATTACTGTTTCTGTGTAACGTATTAGAAAAAAAAGTATAAAGGAGGCGATACATGTCGTGCAATTTCCTTTATCATTCTCAGCGCACAATAACAACTCAGTCAATTTCCCTCCTTTTTCAATACACATTTTCAGAGAATTGGCAAAAAACAAGAAGAAAAAATGCAATTTTATGGGATTGCACTAGTTTTTTTTCTGTAGAAAACTTGACTTGTCGTCTTGTTTCTTTTGATCGAAAAAATCGTTATCAAATTCTTATTTCGTTTGTACTTCTTCTTCATAGTCTTTCCTCTTTAGCCACAGAGTCAGTCACACAGATTTGCAGGTTTTGGGCATATAACCAGCAACGAAAGAGCGAAAGAAAAAAAGCAGTTTTAAAAGTAAAGTAATGAGGAAATGCCTTAAAGTGAGTAAGTACCAGGTTTTGTATGTTAGTAGCAGCAGCAACAACGTTTTTTGATAAATGTAAAAGGAAACTTACAAAAGCTCTTTGAAACAAGAAACAAGTGGTATTAAAGGAGCAGAGAGAAGGGGTAACTCTATCAAGGAGAAAATTGAACAAGACTTGCAATCATGTATACTATATATACAATGTACATGCATCTTTCTACTTTTTTTTCAAAAAAACCCTAATTCACTTCAAATGATGTTGATGATGACGACGATGACTACTATACTGACTTACATCACTCGTCTTTTTTACTTACTTTTTACTTTTTTGGTCTCAAAGAGCAATGGAGTAATTTTACCAGCAAAAATGTTTAACTTCTTTGGTTGCCGTACAGTGCATCATCATCATCATCATCCTAGCTTGCTAGGTAAATAGTCAACCATCACGCGGCGAAAGAAAGGGATAAAAAAGCCAGTTTTTTTCTTAGCAATAATGTTATTACCTTATATTGGAAAGCTTAACCTGTCCAATTTCGCCTCTCTATTTCTGTTTCATGTTTTCTTCTCATTCTCTCCGATATAGACTCAATCTACAACTTCTGCAGCTTATATGTGTTTCTTTTACATTTTTTATTATTTTATAGTGTGTGGAGTAGTACAAGCATAAAGGAAAAGCCCACTACTGTGATAATGTTGTCCTAGAACAACCTCACTGAAAGTTAGTTTACGCTATTTGTTATTATTACATGGCACTTGAAAAAGACGACCACTACTATTTTGATGCAGTCTACAACATGCCAAACTATTACTGAGGCTGCTGCTGCTGCTGTTACAGTTTCTGCCATTTTGCTGGGAGGCTTGCAAAAAAGCAAAGTAGAAGTAGGAGCTCACAGTAAAAAGTAATAATAATCATGGTACATGGTTTAGAGTTTTTATGGGATCAACTGGCTTTTATTCTTCTTTTCAAAGTTTACACTCTAGTAGTACAGGTGTACACACAGACTTTGTTCAAAAGGAAGAAAGCAATCACTCCTTTAAACTTTAATCAATGTGCAATTTTTGTGTGTACCTATATGCTCTAGCCAAGAAAAACAGGTATTATATTATCATCATCATGGCTAATAGTAGTAGTTGAGAATTGGTGGTAAATGCCACCCTAACTTTTGTACGTGTTCTTTTACAGTTTTCCTTGAGAATAGGAGAAGATGCTACAATTTTTTTTATTTGCGAAAAAAGTTGTTGAAATATTTTTGTCAATTTTGTGAGCATTTCACATTACAACTGCACACACACGGCACTTACTGTTGCTACTACTATGACATGTAATTGCAATCAATTGTCTTGTTCTTGTGTGTGTCGTTGTACTATTGTTGACTTGCCTTTTTCTTTCTTTTTGATAATAGTAATAATGAGACTTGGCGATAAAAACCAGATCGAGGTTGCGCTCACTGTGGCAAGCAAGTTATAACGACATGCCTTTGGCAATCAATTTTTCTTCTTTTGCTGGTGGAGCTGATGAATATTATACGCACTATCAAGCTATACACCACCAACTGTCAAAATGTAAAAAAAAACAAGTCCACTTGTACATTCCACATTGTCTCTGCCTCTTTGCAACAATAATGTGAATTTGAAGGTAATTTACGAGTAAAAAACTTTTTTTCTACGGAAAAGGGGCTAGATGCGTGTAAATTGTCATTTCTCTCAGCCAGTTCAAAAAGTAAAGACTTTTTATTACCGATATAATGTCACTTAGGCTAACACCCAAAACTAAGAAATGGGTTTTGTACTAACAAAAGGGGAGCAGCCCATTGTGCACGTGCCCACCCATTATTTTAAATTTAGAACTGAAAAATAATCATAATATCCCTTCTGTCTCCTTACCTTCCATCCGTTTAAATTAGTGATGACAAGGTAAATAGGCTAGCGAATAAAAAAGGGTTGTTAAACGATTATTATTTTTTTCCTGTGTTTCTGGCAACTCTTATATATACTTTTCATGTTTAAAAGTAGAAAATCCCGTTTTCTTTTTCCTTCTCAGGAAGTTTATTGCCTTGTGGTACTGTAGCTTTGAACTGTTTTCATGCTTTTTGTTTGTTCATGTAATAAACCGGAAGTGTCTCCTGAATGTGTGATGATAACTGGAAGAAATGAAATTTAAGTAAAACGGATTTGGACTGGCTGCGTTGTTCACACAAGTGGAACAACAAAGCATTACACTCACTTATATTCTCCTTAAAAAGCTCAAACTGTCCTTTCCCTTTTGAGTTAGGTCAGAAAAGAGTCCTTGTTTCATAGACTCTTGTACTTTTTGCATGATCTTCTTTTCTTCCTCTTTTGCTTTCTCCCGTTGTGGGAAAAAGGCATTGTTACTATTAATATTATGGCTGTTCTACTTGCAAAGTGCAAAGATGGCAAAAGCTTATTACTGTATGTAAAAGTAAGCTAAACACTTCTATGCACGTAACATTTTCCTCTCTCGTATATCATAATATATTCATTAGATAAAACGTGCAAGATGGTGTAGTAAACATGATCGTCACTTAAGCCGGTTTTACCGTCTTGAAATTTATACCCTTGGTTTACGGCCCCCTCTCCATGTTTCCCATTTTCATTTTGCTTTTTGCCAGTGCAAAAAAAAGAACATGCTGGGTTTGCTGTTACTTTGAATCAACCTTAAAAAGAAAATTATGTGTGCGGAAAAGACCTTTATTAACATGGCAAACACGAAAGACATTTTACAAGGTACGTAATATGCTAGCCATGTTCTCTGTCTATTGTAAACAAGACTTTTACACTTATTCCTCATGTTGTTGTTGTTGTTAGTTTTGTGTGTGTTCAAATTAAATTTCTCTCATTTTTGGAAACACGTTTACTTATACCTAAATCCGTTGTATGTGCCCATAAAAATGCAACCCAAACTACTATAGCCACCCATGAGTCCATACAATAACAGCAAGAGCCCACCAGGAGGAGATGTAAAAAAGTGGTGCTAAAATTTGCTGATGTTACTACTTTTGTGCATTATTAATGCATGCATGCAAGCAGTTTACATATTGAGCCCATTATGACTTTCCTTTGTGTGTGCAAAAATATATGAGTCTGCAGAGTGCTTTTTATATGCACTCTTTTCCTTTGTAATCAACTTGGTCATTATGGTAATGATGATGATGAATGCAGTTACGTAACTAGCAAGTTGCCCATTCAAGTGGTATTCTTTTTCAAGTACAACTAGAGCATTATTATTATCACAACTTTTTTTTGGTTTTGTATAACGTTTTGCGTCTTTTAGAAACGAAAGTGGATGAATGAAAGTACATATATAAAAATATACTATTACATTGTTCCATGCATGTCAGAAGCAAAGCCAATTTAATAATTGAATATTGAACTTTAAGCTTGTAGAGAAAATGGATGTCTGAATGAGTTTTCTGTTTAAGGGCGACCTTTAACCGAATCGTTGTACTGAATATAACATAATATCTTATTATTAAATTTTCATGGTGATCACATTTCTCTCTCGTGCTTTTACCAGAAGCATAATAACTTGCATTATACAACCAATTTTTATTTTCCCGTTGGCATCAATTTCATTCTTGGAATGAGCAGAATAATAGAAGCATCTCTTTGTAGTAACTTATTGGTGTAAAATACTGGTAGTAGATCAACGTGCTTGGCTGTGATATTAAAAATGTTCCGTGAGCAACTTCCTCTGCAACATATCATTTGTATTATTGATGTACCCTCTTTCCTATATAAAAAGAAATTATGTTGCATACTATTCACTATTATTATTATTATTTCATTCATTTCTGATTTTCATCACAGTTGTAACTTCCCCCTTTGAAATTTTTTAACTTTGTGTTAATACGATGGTGTTGATTGCAATATGATTACTGTGCTCTATGTGCTTACTTCAGCTTTCATTAATTTCAATTAATACTGCAGAACATATAAACTAGAGTGATTCACAGCAAGATAGAAAGAGAGAGAGTGAAAAGAGGGAGGAAAAGTGAGTGTAAAATTAATAAAATCGAGGCAGAGTGGCAGAGCAGCGGTGTCTGTTGTCATTACTTTTTTATGGTGTTGTTACTGAACTAGTGCGCTAGTAACATATAATGACGTTTGTAACAAGAGCAGAACATATGCAATACTATTAAATATCCAACATAATATTTTTTCATGCTTTTTTGATTTATCACTTTGTTCCCAATTCCCGGCTCTCTTTTGTTTTTACACTATGAATTTCACTCCGTTTTGTTCTTCCCATTTCCTCTATTTATGTCATTGCCATTAGCAATTACATTTTGTGCATTTGTTTCTATTTCATTATTATTTTGTGTGTTAAAGCAATAGTGTTTTTTGTTCCCGGGAAGCCCTACCAAAACCGAGACAAATAAAAAATGCACATTTTTATATTTTTTGGTATAACCATGTAACCATCTTTGTTCTTAGGATTTTGCGTTTACATTTTCCCGTTAGGATTCTGATTCTGTCACAGTGCCAGAAGGAGAAAGGGATGAAGATCACACCAGTTTTCTGGTGTTGATCATCATGGCAATATATGCAATGCAAGGGTGATAATGTGATTAAAAGTGACATGTCTGTTGAAACTAAAGCCGAGTAAAATACACGCTCCTCTGCATTTTTTAGTTCTTTTAAATACATGCATAATATTTATTATGGTGACAGGGAAGTAAGTAAACTATTTGAATCTATTCATTTAAGAAATGAACAAAAAAAAAACAAATGAATGACAACCATGTCCTTTTGTACATGCTTGCTTGAATTTGCATGCACATCTCGCTTTCTGTGAATGAACGAGTCAATGAATAGAAACAGACTGGATGGATTACGCTTCAGCACTGAGAAATAGTTTGTGATGGGAAGGGTGTGAAAACATTTCAAAGAAAAGAAAAATTTATGCTTTTTATTTTAGTTTCCTCTGCAAAAGTTTGAGGGGGAAAATTCGGGGAATCTCTTTTTATAAAATTTTGTACGGCTTTTCAGGTAGTTGCTACGGTGTGGTATTTCGTGTTATCTCATTTGTCACACAGATTTTTTTGCGATAATAGCGTAATATGTCATTACAATCATTTATGCTTTTATTTAATAAGACGTGCTTTGATACACAAGCACACATACAAGTTTTCCGCTTGTTTCCTCTTCTTTTTGCGCAGATTAGCAGGAAAAAATTGTGTGTGTAGTAATATTTCCGTGTAGATTTGTACAACAAGGAAGAAAATGGATTTGGTATCTTTCTCTTGAAAAAAAGTGATGAATTGAATCTGACGAGTGGCTGCTCCCCGAAAGAAATTTTTTTCCGGATGAGTTGCTGTCGCAGACAATTATATTCATACCAAAACTACTAGTCTATCTATATCCCTGCCTTTTCCTATCTGCTTTTTTATCTTTTCTATCCGTCTCCCAGTTTACTTTCGGGTGAAATCCTAGTAGTAAAAGCTTTTGCTTAAATAATATGAAAGTATAATAATAATCAGAGTAATAGATGAAAATCTGTAATTCAAAGTAGCTCTCTCTTCCCTTCCATTTTCTTGAGATAAATACACACACACGCGCTGCTGCTGTAGCACTCTCTTAGAGACTATTCCACCTCGCACACTAATAATTATACACAGAGTTTCTCCAGGATTGCCATAGAATTACTAAATAGTTCAGAAAATGCGAAGCGATAGGAAAAGGAAGATGTGCCAGTGTTGCTGCTGGTGACAGCTAATGCATTCATGGCTTCCTTCTCATCATCTTTCTTGTCAGCCGTGAGAAAGTAATGAATTAGAATTATACATTTTCCACCGCACCATAGCAGCATTGCAGCACCACCACCAGAGAAGCACCACAAAAACCAAGACAAAAAGCACCGGTTTGGTATATAATAGTTACTATACCAGTTAAAGAAGCACACAGCATTACTGTACCATCAACAGAAAGGAAAATGAGATATGATTACTAAAACTACCAATTCTTCTTCTTTCTTCATTCATTCATTCATTTCCCATATCAGAGATAAATATAGATGAATATAAATTCCTTCTTGGGCTATTCATTTAACTAAAAATAGGTTTAATAATAGCATCTCCTATAGCGCAGGAAAAAGGATAATAATAAGTGAAATGAATATTACACCACGATGGCAAGGGCAGAGGGAAGGAAGTATCGGATTTAATCATTATGCCAATGGATAACGTTGTTTCGGTTGTACTACCAAGCTTACTTGGTGTTGCATTATTATTAAGCGTATCCATTGAGAATGAAAGGGAGTCTTGAAGAGAAGTAGTGGTGCGTCTATGTAGGTTAGTAGAAAAACGATTATCATTATTCAAAGTGATGTGGAGTGGAGATAGCAGAGCAGCAGTTGCAGCAGCGGTGTGGTGTTCTCTATATCTGCATTATGTAATAATAATTACTGTAATGCTCCGATCCGCTCCTTGTCTTGGTGGGAATGAATAGCAATACATTATATTTTATCATTATAATTATTGTGAATTTATTATGAATATGTGTACATATTAAGCTTTCCAATGAGTATGCCATTATAACCAGTACGACTACTACGCTGATACGGTGATAATGATAATGATGCGGTGAGCCTGTGTATTCATTCATGTGTCAGTTGTGGAATGCTGGTTTTCCTGGTGTCTGGTCTGGTGGTCTCCTTTGTCATCAGTCAAATGAGACTTGCTCGGGAGAGGAATAGCGAGTTTTAGTAGAAGCAGCAGCCTCCATATGGTGGTTGATGATGGTAAGTGGCGATACGCTACTGACTGCTTGGTGCTCTGCTATGCCATGTTTTGTTGCGGTGGTTCAGTTTCGGCTGTTTTTCGTCATAAAAAATGAAACGTCGATTTTAATGGTTAGTTGCAAGCTTCAGGGTTTACACTATTATCAAGAGGAAACAACAAAAAAAAACTGGTGGCAAGGATCACCTCTGTCAATGCAAGAATATATAGCTTGCGTGAAATCATCAATACTGCTCCACAATCTTAAATTTTTTTGCTGATTTTAATGAGGACGGACGAGTGAAGAAATGAATAATTAGGGTTGGCCATAATGAAAATTATAAAAAGTGAAGGTGATCCATTAACTACTGGGATGGGGCATGGGATGGATGGTATTGGAAGGCAGAAGGAATGGAAGGGAGATTGAGCAACCAAGCGAGTTTTTTCTGGAAGGGGAAGTGAGAAATCAGATTAGCTGTGTACGTAAGTGTACATCGTACAACTGCGCGAGAAAAACATAAATGATGACAAGACTCGGCTGGATGACAGATTTCTTTTTTTCTACGTTAATCCACTCATATCATATTTTTCCTCTCGCGCCTTTCCCCCATCACATTTTTCAAAAAGCTTGACTATTCCAACTGAGCCCATATTTTTGTGTTGAAAATAAAAAATAAGCATGGACTGGAAATCCAGCCTGCGCTGAAAATTTCGGTGTGAGTGGATGAGTGGAGAAGATTTCAATTGAATTGTAGGAAAACACAGAGAAAGAGTGTGTGTGTGTCTATACATATGAATTCATAGTTTGTGTGTGCAACTATCGTCGCACAACAGAAACGAGTGACTACTTGACAACCCTCAGTATAAAATATGTTTGAATTTCCACCATATTGTAAAAATGAAAAACTGAGAAGGATATATAAAAATGCATTTCACTTTAGCACTAGATTTTCCACAAGTCTCGGGTAGTAATAAGCTATTCAAGCATACAACTCTATAGTATTTTCTTTGATGTGTGCATTTCCATGGAGAGTGGCTCTTCAAAAAAATTATTCCACACCAACAACATATTTTTCTTCTTTTTCCTATTTAAAAAAGTTATGTTTTGTAACAAAAAAATTGTATGCATTTCTTTACTGCGCCCTTATCCAGTTTACTATAATACACAGGGACAGAGGGCTTCCTTAGCTGGGCATATTAGAGATTGACACACTGAAGCGTATTTTCTTCTTGTTGATCCCTCTCTTTGTATATAATAGCTTTGCTGGCATATTTTTCTTAGATGATGTGGTTTTCTTCCTTGGCTCCCTGCACGTCGATCCTTCATTCTCTCTGTTGCGCCTTTTTGTTGCGTGCATACGGTTTTGTCTAAATTACTGTCGTAAAAAGCGGAGCAATAAGCAATAGAGCAGAGATCCCGGAGAGTTTGTTGAAACTTTATTTTATTTTTCATGGAAACAAACACGCATAGCCAACAGCTAGCCCAAGCCAAAAAAAAAGATAGCTAAAAAGCTTCTTTCTCTTTTTTCTATATTAGTAGGTATGTGTATATACAGTCAGTATACTAGATGGTTTTACTATTATTACAGGATGATGCTTGCTCACTTGAAAATACACATTTATTTTTTCTGGATTCAAGTGGGCTGCTGGAGATTTTGCCTTTTTTCTTCCTTCCCATATTATCCTTCATATTATTATATTGCTTTTTTGTCTTGTCCGTTTTGACTGCTGCTGCTGCTAGCTTCTCATAAAAAATATGTGCTCTGTGTTCAAGGTTCAAGCTTGTTCAAGTTGTTGGCCTGTGTGTTCAAGAAGAATATTTCCCTTTTTTACACTTTTCAAGTGCAACGATAGTAATATTATATGAGATATTATGTAAGAATAAGCTCCCTTCTTTCTGGTATGGACGGCTTAGCTTGATAGAGTTTTTTTTTCTCGTATTGTGAATTGTCTCGGTCTTCCCGCAACAGCAGCAGCAGTTTGATAATATTGTGCATTCTGTGTAGACAGGATAGGGAATGATGTCGACCATGATGGACTGATGTGGAGAACAAGGAACATGACCAAATGGTTTATGGTCAAGTCTCCTTTTCTTCTCTCTGACATTCCCTTCACTTCCATTTTCTGTCATCCTTTAACTACTTCCTCTCTCTTAGTCTTCAGTTTTTACAACGTTCAAAATACGTACATTGTTACTTTATGGATTTTTCTAATAGGCCTTATATACACTCATAATGATCCTGTACCCTTTGCGCTTTGACGAGACTTTAGTGTTCTTATGGTTGCACCATGTCATGCAACCTCTACCACCGCAACTCAACGACCACATCTCCTTTCAAAAGTTTCAATTTTCTCAACTCAAAGTGCACGTCATTGGTTTTATATGAGAAATGGTGTCACCATATCGCCAAACCACCGTCACACACATATCCAAGCACAGGATACAGTGTCAAGTCAAGAGGCTCTGGTTTTTTGGGCTTTCCAAGTTTGTGGCATGTCACAACACTCAAAAAATCGGTTGCCTCTTGCAGGCCAATTTTTCTGACTTTGAAGCCAAGCCTTTTCTCTTTCCTCTTGCATTTTCAGCTGCACTTATATGAAAAAAAGTAATAGAAAATTGTACCCCAAGATGTTTTTGAGACTTTCATCCAGTGCAAGTGTTTCCCACATCATCTCATCCACACACTGCATATTTTTTGGGCCTATTTGCAGTGCTTATGTTGTCAATAGACAGGATATTGTGGTGGTGGTAGTGGTATGCTGGTTTTGTAAGGAGTATAAAGACAGCAGATAATAGAGATTTGATTTATTGATGGTTCAAGTATGTTTTACATGTTCTACGAATGTCGGTATGTGTACGTAGTAATTTGACACATGAAAAGAACCATGCCTTTTATTTCCGTTCCTTTTTAACACCTTTCCAGTTGCATCCATTATTAGGGAGTAAAGTGGCAAGAATGAAGAGGGAAGTGTAATATTATATGCGTATCCGAGATTCTCATTACCATTTAGCTCCTTTTTCATGTCCTATTAACCAACTGAAATGGGAACTTAGGGAAGCAAGTCTACTTTTTGAGGTGGTGGTGGTGGTGGAGATTCCAGATTTGTACAAAAGTCTATGAGTTTGTGCAGCATTTCTCTTCATTCTTTGGTACATTCATATAGGTAGGCAGAGATATGCTGACGCTATCAACTTTGCCCCAATTTATTTATAATGGATCCAAAGAAACCTTTTCAAATTGCTAAAAAAAACTAGGCCTTTCAGTCTCTGTTTTTGCAATGGCCAGTTTATTTTTGTGGGTTTGGTCTACTTGCTCAGCTAGAAAAATGAGAATAAAATGAGAATGTATACGTTTCTGTCTCCCAGTGATCAATATTGCATCACACACACAATTTACGTGATGGGAGCGTAAAGCTGCAAAGTCGATGATGTTTTCAAGCAAGGCCAGAAGAGGAAAGCGGAAAATAATATTTATAAAGAGAGTGAAGAGATGAGTGTTTGGTAGTGGTAATGGCGGTGAGTGTTGATGATATGATGCGATGCTCAATGGAACTCTATATATATGTACCAATTTAATTTGAAAAAGTGTTGAACGTGACTCCCTTCGTCCGTATGTCTTGTTTTAAAATGGTAACCCAAACGGCAATTCACTGGTGTAATTGAAGAAACGATCTATAATAAACTATAGTAGAAACGTAATATTTTTTTGGAATGCTTTTTAGATTCCCTTGTAGCATTGCTTATTGCCACATTTTGGGTGTGCGTTTCATCCGCACTAATCGTGTGAAATGGAATTTTGTGTACGTTTTAGTACACATTCATATGACAGCTTACAATGATACTGCCAGAAATATTTTCTAGCCCTTGGATTTATATTTATATTTTTTTCAACGACTCGATCACCCTGTCACACTGTCACTAAACACGTAATAATAATATTGAACATTTCTTTCCTATAATCACCATTATTATTATAGTTAGTATGGTCGTCATCATCAAATTCCTGTCTTGCCTGCCTGCCATCATGAACATGATCATATAATAAGCAGGGCACACAGACTCTTGTCTCCGAGTGTGTGGTGGTGGTGATGTGTTGTGTACAGGGACATCATGGGAAACATGTGTCGTACATTATGGATGACTTACATCGAGTAAAAGTAGAAAATAGATGGTGAGAGCCGAGAGAGTCATTTCATGTTTCATCTCATTATTTTATGATGATTTTTTGGGATGTCTTGTTGCACACACGACAGGAAAAAGAAGTAAGTAGGTGACTGGTATTATAGAGATGTGTGCCCGTGTTTTATATGTAAGTTGAGCAGAGCACAGCTTGTTTACTTTATGTAAGTCGAGAAAAATGGGTTTGTTGAAGAAATATGGATGACTGTGAGGAGACCAAGATGAGATGGGAAAAATTGAGTAGGCATAATCATAGGAGAAAAGAAAGACGATGAAAAACGCATCTATAATATTTTGTCTGCTCTTGTGGTGGTGGCAGTGGTGCTGCTGCTGGTACTAGTGCTATATTAAGTGAACATGTTTGCTTCTATCTTGTCATTTCATACTTTCACATCAATTCATCGTCATCGTGTAACAAGACAGGAAAAGGTAGAAAAGACAGACGTAAGCACGCAATAAGGATGAGAAGGATGAGTATTTTGCTGAAATGAGCTATGTGGTTACTTGGTGATGATATAGTTAGATAAATGAAGATTTATAATAATAACTTATAAAGAAAAAGAATTACTTGACATATGTTTTCTCTCTTCTATTTTCAGGATTGATACTAATTCTAGTAACCACACGGACGGTTGACTATAGAAGCAAGGAGGGAAGACAGAAGAAAATGACGGAGAGTTGCTATTTTGCATAAAATTAGGAATGGCAATATGAGAAGACGTCTTGCTGATTTTTTACGTTTTTGATGAACCGGTGTTCCTCAACAAATACATGGTAAGTTGGACTTTTGATTTGTACCTAAATTTCAATACGTTCCGCTTGACTATACCTATAAAAATAAAAGAGCTTTGCTACTAAATGGCTACTACTTTCAAATGGCACAACTTGTAAAAATTGGAATTACAAAATTGGCCTCGCTTGTCTTTACCGTACTTTGCTTTTGAAATACTGACACACCAAATCTGTCGTCAAGACCATAAATTTTATTTCTCTTTGCGTCTTCTGATTCTCCAAAAAGAGAAGAAAACGAGATCATCAGCGTATCGTTATCAACAGGAGCAGAAATTACATTTGCCAAAATAGAGGTAGCATAGATTAGTTCGTTTCTAACTGCTTTGTCAGCAACTGGCACACAGAAGCATATTTATGCAGATTTTGTGGTGGGGTTGACAGGTTGATATCACAGATAAGATGACATTCCTAACTGCTGCGCTGATTTGACTGATAAAAGTGATAGAGAAGATGATTTGAGAAATGTGTTAAGCTTGTCAATTTTAAAAGCATCTCATTTACCCAAAAAAGACTCGAAGTTAATAGCTTAGCAAAAAGACTGGCTGAGAAGAACAGAAGGCGGAAAATGATACACAAAAAGTATCCCCAAGTATTATAATATGCATAGGTACTAGCAGTAGTAAAAAAACCTCGCTGTAATTAAATGTACACTTAATTCACTCATAAAAACCTGAATGGCATAAAAACTGATATTTTCATGGTTTCACAGGTATTAGCTGTTGCTATTTTGTCATGTACAGTTTTCATGTTAGCGGCATCTCCTCTTTAACAGAAATCAAGGATATTTTCACGTATTTTTTAGACGGTTCACTGTTCAGTACAAGTTGTAGACAGGTAGCATCTGTATCGTCATCCTCTCGTCATTTCCACAAGAGTAGCAGCAACACAACTAGTCAAAATCCACTGACACCAGCCAAGTGAGATGTGGAGTGATATGATCGAGAGAGAAAAAAACCGGCTTGTTTTCAAGTAGGTAATGCACTATCTCTCTGAGACAGGACAAGTGTGTGTTATGTTGGCAGAAAATCCTTCTCTCTTTCTGCCTGGCAAAAGGAAGAGATTGAAGAATTTGATATAGTCTCTCTAATAGCTATTTTGTGCTACCCTGGAAAAAAATGAAAGTACCTTATAAGGAGTGCGTGAAATAGGAATATAAAGTAAAGAAATTTCATGCTATGTAGAGTGTCATATTATGCACGTCTGTTTATTAGTATGGAAGGTAACTACTACTTCTGCTGCTGCCGTGCCGTGTCACGCCAGCACAGAAAAAAAAGTTTATATGGTTGTAATCTTAAGTAAGTAAAGTAATATATGCACTCATGCGTGAAATGATGGGAAAAGTGAGTGTTCCTCTTGGTCTTATATAGTCGTCGTGTGAGATTGGAACAAGTTGGTGTTGGTGGAGGAAGAAGAGAGATAGAAAATGCTTTATATAATATGTGTAGATTTTTTTGTACTTTTCAAAAAAGTTTATTATATTAAAGGGAAACCGAAGGTAAATTAGCATGCGATGTGGTGTGTCACGCTGTTTTTCATGATCAAAGGCTAAGATGTGTTCAGTAATATACCAAGCCAAGTATATAGCAGTCACACCGCCACCGTGAATTTTGCCACTATCCCTGTACCGCATCATTTTACTATTTATTATTACGATTGCTGTTGCTGCTACAGCAGCGATGCAATATTATAAACTATCATTTGGCAATGTTTAACATAAACATTTTTACAGAAACAGGAAAATGTTCTTGTATAGTAATATGTTTCTTTTTGAGAAATGTTTAGCAGAAAACTGTCGCAAGTCCTTTTTCTTCTTCTTTCTGTCTCTCGGAATGACTGTCTGAGTGAGAAGCGCAAAAAATTGGGAATGAGTGTGAAAACTTGGAAATTTTCTGCGTTTCTCATTTCCTGGCGTGTTTTACAGAAAACCTGAAAACCGAAGCATTATTGCAAATACTGAACTCTGGTGCTATTTGTATGATTATGGTTAGAAGTAACTTTTCATGTTTTTTGACAACTGTTGGTTTTCTGTGTGTAATCTAAGTAGGTACTAGGTATATGCTTTATGCTCACTGAATAACAACGCATTTATTAAATTCAGCCTGTCAATCCGTCTCCGACAAGCTGACATAAAAGTTATTATTACAATAAAAAATGGAGAAGAAGCCGTCCGGCGAAAAAAAAATTTATGAAGAGTACAAATATGGAAAACATCCCACTGTACTACTTCTAGAATCTCTACTATTTATGAGCATTATTAGAAAATAAACAAGGTCATAATGTACACTGTGCTGCTGCTGCTCTGCAGACACAAAATGAATATTGCATTGAAGGCTGATAACCATAATATAATCATGATTGTGTCATGTCTGATAAACACACATTTTTTCGTTGATGTGGAAAATATGCTCATTTGTTAGTTTGGCGCAGGCAGAGGCACGACAAACATTAATTTTCCTAGTTTCTCTGAGAGCCTAGTAGAGATATATATGATGATGACACGTGAAACATTTTATGTTGCAACAAGAAAGACTAGGTGATAGAAGAAGGCAGTATGTGTATGTAATGCACACGTCCAAAAAAGGAAATGGAATTACATTCTTGTTTGGCGAAACACGTTTTCTGTCAAAAGAAATTAGAGCAGAAAAAACGTATGTTTTTTGCTTGTTGCTGAAAGCTCTCCACCAGATACTAATCTTGTTTTTAAGCCATTCAAGCTTGAAAATGGGTGAGTGATGATAATTATTATTACGTAATGGGCACAACTTTTTTTTAAAAGAAGAAGCCATATAATTATGGAAAAATCCGATTACGCGTCTGGATTCCAGGAGTATTAATTGGTTGGCTGAAATAAATGCGTCCTGGTATTTATCTCACTTTGTCTGATTTAAGCTTACACTGCGCTTCAATCCAACCTTTCGCACACATTAACACAGGTTTTTAGCTAGCGCATGTAATTGTCTTTTCTTAGTTATCAGTTGACAATTGTATATTTCCTCTGACATTGGAATTTTTTACTTTACGTTTTTTACGACATCCTCTGTCTCTCTCTCTAAAAATCAGTAAATGAAAGCAGAGAACTTTTTTACAATCTTGACAAAAATGGAATGTAGACAGTTACATAAAGTAGAAGACTGGAGATAGCTCTATACTGAAACTGTACACTAGTGCATTATCATCTTCATGATGATCATGATCATCATCATTTTCCCAAAAAATTATCAAGGATGTATGGTTTTGGGATGAGTGATTGACTGAATGTCAGCATGACGAATTGTGTATTTCTCTGAAATGGAAAGAGAATGTGTAGCTCCACATATTTCATCTCTCCCTGGGAAAACATAAGAGTCAACAGAATACACGGCATACGGTAGTTTTCTAGTAGAAAAAAAGTAGACTACTATCTTGTTAAAGTATGCGCCTTGTCACTCGCTTCTTTTGCGTATTATATTTTATATATTTTTTTGGGAAGTAATCTCCAGAGATGTGAGAGAGTAATGCAACAAACATGTCTTCAAACACAAGGATTCTTCTTGACGACGACTACGATGTGATGATGATGATGACGCGGCGATGACGGTGGTGGTATGATGGTACACATATTTTTGTAGGTATATCTTTACTGCCTTGAGTACTGTACCTTGGGTACCTACCACCTTTAAATAGAATCTTTTATGCAATGTCAGCATCGTGTTCAAGTGGCAGAATGTGTGAGACAAGAGGCAACGTTACTTAGGATGATGCGATACGTACGCCAGTCAACAAGATATTAACTTTGTTTTTTATGAAATACATACATTCTCCATTAAGCCTTTTAGTTTTGGAATATTGAGAGCCGCCGCACCGCGTGGCATGGCAAGGGGAAAACAAGGAGCACCTCTCTGAGAAACTCCCACCGAGAAAGTGCGACTTTGTAATAAAATAAAATACAAGCTCTCTCTGGAAGTTGGACTTGGAAGTATAAAGTAAAGCGGTAGAACACAAAATAAAAAAAAGATAATCTGGCATAGCAATCTCTATCTCTTTGCATTTTGCTACTTGTTTCATGCTTTACACTAAAGAAAAAGATGCAATATGTGCGGTAATGTCACTCTTTCCACCATTTTTTGTATTTTTCTCTCTGTCAACGGAAAGTGTCAATGAAAAACGGTTGAGTGCAAACTCAACAGCAGCGCACAGATGTAGCGCACGCACTCTCACATAGTCAAAGTCACCGTCAAATCATTCGTAGGAATGTTTCTCTCAAGTTGCTGCTCTGGTGTCGGGGAAATTGAAAGTAAAAAATATTTGAATGCTTCACCAAACGTACATATTGCAACAACCACGCAACATTATCACCAGTTGTCTCTTTAAAAAAAGTGTCGCTCGTCTTTTTTTCTTTTTCTGTGAAGACGTGAGGCGTGCCATTGTCGCGTTTTTGTACTTTTTCTGCCACTGAACTACATTTCCACGGCATGTAGCAATACTCAGTGGAGTTGTGAGTATTCGAGTTTAAAAAAACTCTGACCTTGCTCGGCATAAAAATGAAACGGCAAACGAGGCAGTTAGATAAGAGGACCAAAATGGAACAAAAATTAAAACTGGGATAAAGAGACGAAATGGAATTTAGAAAAGAATATTATTATTGCATTGCATTGTTTTCCGTTGTCGTCATCCCCGTCGTCATCAGTGTTTGTGTGTTTGGCTCTGGTTAAAAAACGCATTCATCCTCTATAGCTGCATCATAAAAATGTTTTTCAAGAAAAAAATTCACATTTAGATAACACGAAAAAAGGCATCAGAGAAGGATGCTATACTCTCATCTCATCATCGTCATCATCATGTTGCATTTTTTTCGTCTCTCCTTTTGTTCGAGTCTAAAGATGGTTCCACTTTTTAAAACGAAATAACACAAGGAAATAACATAAATAGTGGCAAGCAAGGAAAAGCGACGTTGTTACGACTTACATAAATAAGCTGTGATAGTAAAGAGAAGAAAGAAGTAGTGCGCTGGTTGTAACTGGTACTTTTTTAGTATTTAGTATCAGCTTACACACTACACTTGTCTGTGCCTTCCTTTCTTCTCTCCAGTATAAAGTTGTCGTTCTCTCTAATATTTAAAATGTCTTTGTGTTTGTGCTGATGATGTTATTTATTTATTTATTTATTCTTTAAAATTAGCAACCTTACTACAAGGTAGTTACGCTAATCCTATTGTTTAACAATTCATTTTACTTGAGGATTTGATTTATTATCAGTGGCAATGTGGGAAAACCCTATTTGGCACCGACTAGATCTTAAATATAGGGAAAACCACATGCAGTACAAACCTGGTGCCAGGTAGATTGTACTCCATTCGGCACTATCGTCAAATATTTAATACATATTCACATTATTGTGTACATATAGTCAAATTATTAATATTGTAGATTAGTTTGGAATTACATATTATATTATGTTATAAAAATGTATTAATTTGTTACATGAGTTTATAGATTTGTTACAGAAATTTCTTTGATTACATCATCTATGCAAGATAGATCACAACAATTTTCATGTGTATAAGTGGATGCTTGGAGTAAGTGTTCCTTCAATTGAGATTTAAATAACTTTAGAGGTCGAATTTTTTGTAGTTCTTCTGGGATGGAAATCCAGTGCTTTGTCAAGTGATACTCCAGAAATGATTTACAATCTTCTTTCTTGATGATTCGATGAATTTTATTTCGGGTTGGTTTTGATTCAACATTTTCTAGATTTATGAGTCCTTTAAATATTTTTGGACAGATAGCATGTAAAGATTGATATGCTTGAATGCACGTTACATACTTAAATTGATCCACTGGATTTAGCCATTTGGGTACTGCAGGGTCATTTCCTATACTCATTAGTAGTCGCTTACAACTACTAAATATTTTATTAACTGTTTTGATCACTTTCACACTACAATCACCCCACACTATTATCATATAGTACAGTTTTGATAAGACTAATGACTCTAGCAGTTGTTGGATTTGATTATATGATAACGCAAATCTTAAGGATCTGATAGACCAAAGTCGTTTATTACAGTTGATTTTTAATTTATCGATGTGAGTATTCCAAGATGAGTCTGCATCTTTTAATAATCCTAAGCTCTTTATGGAGGCTGATGGTAAGAATGCTTTATTGTTTATTTTAACTTTGAACTCTGGGAAGGTGTCTCTTTTACGTGTTGATAGTAATACATCAGTTTTACCAATGTTTACACTTAAACTGTTTGCAGTCATCCATCTCAACGCTGCTTCAATGTCCTCTTCTAGCTTTTCGGTATCGTTTTGTTGATTGTTTGAACTAATCGCATGAACTAACTGCGTGTCATCTGCATACATTGGTGATTTACTGTTTTTAATGCATCTAGGAAAGTCATTAATAAATATAACGAAAATAACTGCGGATAGACATCCTCCTTGCGCCAAACCAGTTTCAGTAATTACAATTGATGATGATGTATCATCCACGATAACATATTGTGCCCTATCATTGATGTATGAGATAATCAATGGGTGATGTAATCCGTACCAATCAAGTTTGTGGCCTACAATGGGTCTGTCAAGGGTATCGTAAGCTTTCCTTATATCCAACGCCACGGTAGCTGTTGCATTTCCTGCTGCTGAATTATCTTCTATCAAACCTCTTATGTAAAGCTCTACATGGTATGTACTGTGTTTTGGACGAAATCCAAACTGTTGTGGGCTTATTATATTGTTTTCATTAATGAAGCTGATAAGTTGACGGTAGACACATTTTTCTAGAATTTTTGCAAGCACTGGAAGAATAGAGATTGGTCGCAGATCATTGAGGGTGGTTGGATTTTCAACCTTTGGAATTGGTATTATTTTTGCAGTTTTAAACATTCGTGGTACATTTCCTTGTGAAATCATTGCATTAAAGATTTTCCTAATCATTTCCAATATTTTTCTGTTTTTAATCGTGTGCTTGATAATAATGTTGTTTAGTCCAAGTGAGTCTTCACACTTGCTGTCCTTTTTCTTCATGCTATTCCAGGCACACATAATATCCTGATTTGTTAACTGTTTTATTTCAAGCTTTTCGGTGGAATCATAAAGATTTGTCGGTTTTTCAGGTATAGAAGTGTTTTGGTTAGATTTTGTACATATTTCCTGAAAGTAACTGTTGATTTCCTCCGCGGTAAACTGCATACCGTTGCTTTTATTTTTCTTATGTAGCACCTTATTAACAGTTGGCCAAAAACCTTTTTCATTTATTTGTGTTTTAAGATATTCTGCGGTATCTTTTAAAACGTTACGTTTAACTTCTTGCCTTAAAACTTTATAAAGTTGTCTGATATATGGATCATCAGTGATGAGTTGTATTTTGTGCAACTTATTTCGTAGATTAATTTGAGATTTGGTTTCACCTGAGATGTGTTTTACTTTGGGATATAGTGTAATTGTCTTCCGTTTAGTTTGAATATATTTTGCAGATAGCTGTATGATGTTGGCCACAAGTGCTTTTGCGTTCGTTTCTACACTTTCATTTTCATTATATTGTATTGAGAGCCTGTTAAGTTCATTTTTGAATTCGTCACTTGCTAGCCTGTCATAGCACTTATATTGAAGTACTTGCTTGTCATGTTTTTGCCTGTCAAGATTGTATTGGCAGAATATTGCTGAATGATCCGATAATTGTACATCTTCTACTTGCGCACTATGTACTTTTTCACTGTTTGTTATGATTAAGTCTAAGATAGCATTTCCTCTTGTAGGTTCGTTGATTAACTGGTTCAAGTTTAATTTTTTCATAGTATGCTCTAGTTTGGACAGCGTCCATTGTTGCTTCAGATTGAAGTCCCCGACGCAAATGAAGTCATTGTTGCATTTTTGGAGCTCCTCAAATATTAGCTGAATTGCTAACATGTCATGTTGCACTTGTTCTACAACATAAACTGGTGGACGATATATGCATACTATGGTTAGTGGTTTCCGTTTATTCCATTTTACTCTTGTTGCCAATACTTCTACTTTTGAAAACTCATTGTAAATTTCTTTACAATTAAACGTAAAGGTCGATGATTGTAACCAATCCCGTATAAAAATGGCAACGCCTCCACCTCCTTTCTTTTTAGATTTTTGAAGGCATCTGTCTTCTCTAAAACAGTTGAATCCATGGATGAAACTGATGTTTTTGTCGGCATTTAAAAATGTTTCCGTTGCGCAGAATATGTCAGTTTTCTTGTCAGTAAGTAGTTGATTAATTGTATGCTGTTTTGTGAAAATAGATTG
>CM056173.1:42037046-42136965 GCA_029691765.1 Entomobrya proxima | reverse complement strand
TGTTAATATCACTATCAACGTTTTTTGTCTGTGTGTGTGCTGTAATACTTGGTGGTGTTCTTTGGTTGCTTGCTTGGTGGTGGTGGTGGTTTTGAATAGGAATGAAATTGTGAAATAAATGTACATAAATATAAATAATATATTATGTGTGTGCACACACTCACAATGTACTCGTGTAGTAGTAGAGTAGGAGACACAGAGAGAACACAGTAATAATCATATAAGCTTGTGGTAAAGCTCATTCATGAAAGATGTAAAAGAGTTTCAAGTTGACATTGTGGTGCAAGTGTTGTTGTTGTGCGTTGGCCTTGTTCTCTCTCTCTCTTTCCATCTCCCTGTCTTTCGCTTTTTTTCGAGGCTGCCTGCCGTTTTCTGGGAGAAGATGAACAAGATTGTACTCCCTTTCACAGAGAGAGACACACTCTCACCCAGACAAGTATTTTGGTGGTGACAACGGTGGTTGATGACGGTGGTGGTGGTGTTGATGGTTTTTGAGTAGAGACCTCCCAATATCATCATCATTTTTGGTAGAAAATAGGATTGTGCGTGTGTGTGTGTCTGTCTTCAGAGAGAAAATGAAAACTGAAAAGTTGCAGACAATGCGTTAGCGTCCTTACTATTTACTTGCCGGTTTTTTAATATTATTACTTTCGCTGGGTAAAATATATACTCTTCTATTTTCTAACAAAAATGTAATTTTGCCGCGGAGCAACTCTGTGTTTATGCATTTGTACCACTTGGATTATATGCCTGGCATTTAAATGTGGGTGAGCTGAGCTACAATAAAAAAGTAAGTTGGATAGAAATAAAGTAGATTAGTTTTTTAACATGCTTTACAACATTGCCCTGCTGAAATAAGAATGACTACTAAACATTCTTGTTCTTGTTCCAATCTCCCAATTTCTGTGTCGCATTAAAAATTTACACCGGCAAGAGGAAAAAAAATGAGACCAAGACATTACCAAGTTTTTTAAGTGTGTAGAAAATGAGGAAGGGGAAAGAATTTGGGAAAAAATGTGTGAATAACAGTTAAGCTCATTTCAAGTTCTCATGCAGACAGAAGCATAATATAGATTTTGTTTGATGGAGCTCCATAACATTTTTTCGGCTTTTATAACCCACACACAGCAATAATACGTATGTACACAGCCGCCACTTGTGTGACTTTTTTCAACTTTTAAAAGTGTACATGCAATAAAACTATATGTGTACGCATTTAACTGTCATTGACAGTCACTAAAAGGCTTTTCGTTAATAATTTTTCTGATCTTGGAGTGTGTAGCAAGTTGAAAAGTCAACCTAGAACTTTTTTTTTCATTTCACACACATTACGAATTGTTCAAAATGAGTTTTTTATTTACACAGGAAAAGAAACTTTGGTTGAGTACTCTGGGATTTTTTAACCAGAAAATCTACCTGTTCTCTGCCTTATGGGAACATTTAAAAAATAAGTTAATAGACTCTTTGGAAAAAAGCAGGGTTATTAGTTGTCTGGATTTAAAACGCATTTAAACACGTACTAGTAATAAAAAGCAGAGAAGGAAAGGGGAGACAGGGAAATAGTGAAAATTTGTCATTGTGAGTGGATTTGGCAGTATTGCTATTACTTTCTGTAATAAATACCCCCGTTTTGGTGGTGGCGGTGGCAAGTAGTAAACCAAGTCGAAAATTGTTCCCTCATTTATTTCCTCGGCTTCTTCTTTTCCAGACATTTTATAGAGGCACTACTACTGCTATTAGCCAAAGAATACAGAGAAAAAAATCATAGAAAAAAATTGTTCATATCTTACACTTCCAGTTTTAGGTATTTTGTCATGCATGTTGTTATAGGTCTCCTCTGCTTGAGAAAGGTAGTGCCATTACCATGCACGGTGGCAGTAGCAGCATGAGCGTCTTTTTTGTGCTTTAAATATATGCCACCTTAATTCACTGCCAAACGAAAATGGTCTAAAAGGTGACTAAAAAGCACACACACACAGCAGCGGTGACATACAGAGTTGAGAACGAGGTTGTTTAGAGTTAAGCCTGGAGTTCTTCTCGGGAGGAAAAGCTTTTGAATCTCATCTATCTTTAGCAACCTACTACTATAGAGACTACCTTGTTAGTTATCCCCAGTTCTGCATAAAAGGTACATGTTTTCACGCGTATTATTATTTATAGCCGTATTTTATAGGAAACACCTTGTTCTCCTCACAGCAAGACTCTAGTATGAAATTAATAGCGGTGAGTGTGCTAAAAACTCTATACCTATATAATAATATACAGAGATGTTGCATGCACAAGTGCTCATGTTTCTTTGAACTTTTGCATGTGACACTTTACGAACTAGGGCCATGGCACCGTAAAAACCTTTTTCGAGAAGTGAAGTTTGTAAGTAGCCTTCTTACACTTACTCACACACACAATTCCTATTATTCCCCCAGTTCCCAGGCAACCTACATTTTATAATATTCCCTTTATGGAAACTACAACGCACAAAGTCTTTCCAAGTGAAGATGTGAAGCAAGTGGGCTTTTCTATCTTACGACAATAATGACACTTCATGGATTCATATTTAAATTTTGTACATTAGCCTACACTGCTTATATGGTGATAATACGGGGAAAATTGAATGTCATGCAGAAGGAACAAGAGAGAAACTGGGATAACTTAATATTTAAGCTTTTGCATTGAATGCATGACCGCTGGTGCGACAAAGATAAGCAAAAAAAGAAGAATTTTTGAGCTTTTTGGAATCTTCTAGCGAAAGATGAGATGAGAATGTAGAAAACATAAAAAAAGTCCAAGAAGAAATGTAAAAGGCCAGCAAATAATATTATGTCACCCTGTTTTCTGAATGACGGCAGCACAAGCGATGGAAAAGTTGAGTTTACGAGTTTATATGAGTTTTTACGATATTCCTATGGCATTTTACTGAACTACATGAGAAGGAAAAAAGTATAGTAATAAGTATGAAAAAGCCGTATTTTTATTTTTGGTGACTAAGTTCTAACTGTGAACATTTTTTTTTCTTAGCGCAGCAGACAAATCAGCGCAAATTTTTATTACTTCAAGTTGGTCGTCTTGAAGAAATGAGTTTCTCTCTCTGTTTTTTTGTTTTTTATGATAAAAAGTAAGTATGCACATTTCACAATAAAAAAGTAATATAGAATTTTGAAAAGAAATGTCATCCACGCCATTCCACTACTGTTATACGTGTGTCCTTCCTTCTTTCATAACAACATAACAATATGGCATTATTATTTTAGAAGCAGATGGAAAGCACGAAGAAGAATAAGGTAACTTGGTCAAAATGCAATCCAGAAAAAAAGCAAACAAGTTCACGGCATTTGCTCACGTTTGCAAGTTGTTCCTTAAGTGTGTGTAGTTCAAGGAGACCCTATAAATAACTTTTTTTGATCTGAGGCAGCAGCGCAGAGAATATTACCTACACTTGGTTTTTTATACCCCTTTACCAATTTTCATGCTCAGGTTGCTCGATGAAAGAAGACGATGATGTATTTACTTACTTTCCCACTTGAGAAAAAAAGTACACCAAAGAAGAAAAAATGGTTGTTTGCTGACTGGGTTGCATATAGAATTATTATGTTGTTTTTTTATTTCCTACATTCCGCATGATCAGTTACACAGAGTGTGTCTTGTCTTTAGTGTTGTTTGTCGTTTTTCTTATAGCTTTTTTTCTTCGTTTCTTCTTTTTTAGTTATATATGCATTCAAATAAAAAAATGCACAGAGACAAGCATTTTTCTCTCTCTTCTTGACAGAGAGCTAGTAGCACATTCCTGACTCATGTGTCAATGTAGATTTACACGTTTTGCTGATTTTTGTGTGTGTGCTTCCAGTCTTTGACATTTTCTCACGTTCGCTGTTTGCTCACACTTAAATAGACAGATAGCTATAGGCGCTACCGTATAGCCTGCCATATTGTCTGTGTTTTACGGATCTCCCGCAGCGTGTAAATAGTTTTAAAGTAGTTGCGTGTACTATAAAAGTGTACAGTTTTAGTGCTTGGTGGACTGACTAATTGCTCATTGGGATGTTCCAAAACGTACCATAAAAACCCACTCATTGCATATACATTTTTACAGTTTTCCCCGTAAAAAATTCTTTTGCCAGGTTTACGACACCAAATTTTCTTTCAATTACACGCTTCTTGGCTATATATTGTATGTTTTGCATCTGTGCCACATACATTTTATGGCTTTATTACCCCAAAAATATCACAGTGCTAAGTGCTAACTTTCAGGCTGATGAAAAAAACAAGTCAAAGTGTTTTTTAAGAGTCAAGTAGTTTTTTTTACACTAGCTCAAATCCAAAAAAAGCTACTCAGAAAAGATGAAAGTTTTTTTCACGTTGCTGAGCAGATAAGTAACGCGTCATGAGAGATTTTGATGGACGAGAATGATAACAAAGTTTGGCAAGAAAAAAAAAGAGCTGTCAGTCAAAAGTTATTGATTTAATCAACAAGAAAAAAATTGCACACGAAGCTCCAGATAAAAAGATGGATAAAAAGCCTTGGTTATACGCATATAGCACTTTTTGTTTTTTAGATGGTGTCATCACCTTTTCACTAATCTTAAGGCATCGCACTCGCTCCTTAAAGCGTGTTGCGTAGGCGGACAACTTAAGTGCACGGAAATTGTGGAAATACGCGCTAGTTGGAAAAGTTTCCGGTTATTATATTTCGTGATATATAGGCCTAGTAATATGGTAATACGCATGTATGTCACAAGTCATAAGTTTTTTTAAGACTGAAAAGGTAAAAGGTGAATAAATCCGCATCTTCTGTTTATGTAACTCTTCGCTTCATTTAGAACATTAGAGCTTTCTATATAAAGCTTGACTAGCGTTTTTTTTTGCATACGTCTTTATTCTTTTGTTGGCAGGAGGCTGATGATGAAAAAGAAAGAAAAAAAGATGAAGAGGTGGGTGGTGGCGGTGAAAAGGCATTTCGAGAGAAAAGAGGCGGAAGGAAACTACTAGGAGTAAATTGGACAACTTGGACTTCTTGTTTCTTTCTCCTTTTTTCTCTACAGTTTTTTTTTGTGCCTGTGTACCTTTTCATTCCAGAGCCCTCATTTACTTCACTACAACTACAGACACGTACGCACACAAATAAAATATTAGAGTGGAAAGTCTTCCATTTTGGGAGTAAAATTGTAAGGGTCTCTACTTAACAAACTTGTACTGACTGCGTAGTTATGTGTGTGTGTCTGTGTGCCAAATTAGTTTTCAACAGTTACCTCCGTCATTGCTCACTTGTTTGTCTCACAATAAAATGAAATTTTGAAAAGTGGATTAATTTTCTATTCAAACACGTAAGTGTACTAAGGTAGGTAGTTTGCGTAGCCTCTTTTTAGTTTGTTGCTTTCCTGTGAAAAAGTCTTAAATTATGAGGATTACGTGAGCTGAGCTGTGGATTTTTCCAAGCAATTGCAAATGAAATTTCTCAAAAAAAAGAGAGAAAGCTTGCTGAGCTTGTTTTATGTCATGCCAACTCTCTCTCTTTAAACCAAGTGGCATAATAATACGTTATTATAAAGTGTTTGACAAATTCCAGCAAGTTGATTCATTTAGTCGACTGGAAAAGTCAGGGAAAATGAGCATACATTTCTAACTGCTTTGCTTTTGTTGCAAAAAACCATTTAGTTTAGTTAATAGAATGAAAAGTGGTATGTTTTCGGATTTCCCGAAATTTTTGCTTGAATGTCTTTTTATGTCACTCTGCTTTCCTTTTCAGCAACTTGTTTCAATGCTGTTGATGAATTACTTTGTAAGAGCTTGTTTTCCTACCTTTTATGTTCTATGAGGGCTCTGCAAATTTTCAAGTAAGGTAGTATCAAAAGAAATACACGCCCGTTCTTAAAGAGTTTAAAAAAAGTTGGACTGATTGTTGGATGTCAGCAGTTTGAAACGAATTCCGGACTTGTGCCAAAAGTGCGGTTCTGCTAAATGGATTAACTTTTTGTTGCTCTCTTGTTTAATTTTGTAATGAGTTTTGACTGAGAGAGACTTGTGTTCTTGCCATCATCATCATCATCATAGCAACAAGAATGAGGAACGGAGTAACTTGTTGTTTCCTAATTAATGGGCTTGTTTTCTTTGTTGTTGAAAAAATTGTTTTGAGGGAAATAGCAAACTGATATGGATGAGTTATCCAATAACTTTATTCCATTGTCACACAAGCTGACTACAAGTCTCTGTTTCCTTTTCCTTTCTTCCAAGAACTGAATTTATTTATTATTCTCTGTCTTTTCTGTACACTACAAAAAGCTCCTAGTGTTTCCTTTCTTTTCTGGAAACCTTCTTTTCCTTTCTTTCTAGTCTCCGGTTCTTAAAATAGTGGTAGCATTACAAAACAGTGGAAATCAAGAGTTTCCATTTCCCGTTCATTGATCTATCCTTTAAGGAAGAAAGGAGAGCCTTCTTCCTCAATTCTATTTACGTACCTTGTCCGCTTTGCTTTCCTAAAAGAAGATACTTCAGCACAACTAACTGTCTATCCACGCACACGCATTGGAAAAAAACAGAGTTGTAAATGTAGCCAGTTTTTCTTTATAAATCTTTTGGTAATAAAAAACGCATGGAATTACTAATATGTATCTCGAGTCCAAAGTCTAGTCAGCACTCCACAAGACGGAAAAGGAAAGATGGAATTGTTTAGTGTAAAAAATGCACATAGAAAATTAGGCATTCCACAGAGACGTTACAAAGTAGACGAGGTGGTAGCACATGTTGGATGAGCCGGTGAACCAGACCTTTTTCCTTTGATTTGCTTATTCGCAGGAAAAAAATGGCTGTTGGCACGCAAAAATCTGTGTATCCTGTTACTTCAGTATAGGAGAAAGCAGACGAGTATAAAAAGTTGACTAAAATTCGAGTAGAGCTCAAGTCACACTTAACTTATTTACTCTAGCCTTCAGCAGCTCAGCAGTATGGTGTTTTCGGTGGCTTTTTATACAACAAGGTGGTGAGATGAAGATCCACAAACAAAACAAAAAAGTAGTCAGTCATCCGCCACCACACCAACAAACACTAAAGTACGAAATCTAGAAACTAAGCAAACTAAATGAGTTTTATATGTAGAAACACAGGCACGTGGATTTTTGTAGGCCTTTTGTGTGAAGCATTTTTTCACCAGATTTTTTTCCTCCTTCCTACACAGATATCTTATTCAATCGGTGTTGCACGTAATGGTATTATGACAGCATCCACAGGAAAACTTTTGTCTACTTTCGGAAAGATAATGCATCTCCAACATTCCGTTTCTCTTCGCCTTCGCTTTCTCCGTATATTTTCTTGATTATATTACTACGGAAAGAAGAAAGTTTTGGCTGAAACCACACCTTATTCCTGCTCTTTACTCTTTGCGCTCTGACAAGCTTTTTGTTTTTCCTCATTCGATTTTCTTTTCCGGCCCCATGTGTCAACAGTGTCTTCATTTTTTGTTTGTAAAAGTGCCTCTCTGAGTAGGCGTATCAATTCCTTTTAACAAAAAAAGACAACACAAAAGGTGTGTACCTATGCGTGTGTGTGTGTCTATTCTTTTATCATTAGACAAGCCCACCTTTTCACATACTTTGTAACATCACACACGTTGTTGCTTATTATGTGTCAAGAGAATGAAAGAAAATAAGCACATAATCAGTACAAAGACAGTGCTCATCCGCTGTTTTGTTATAATTTTTTATGGGGTGCGTGACCATAAAATTCTCAGCTTTTTTTAGTAGATTCCTTTCCTTCAAAGCACATAAAACAAAATAGCTCTTACTTTTGTTTTTTATGAAAAAAGATACATTTTTTTTTCATTTCTAGTGTTTTCCCATCACATAATATCCCACACAACTGTTTTCTGATTTACATCAAACCTTGGCGTATTTCATCTGACGTGACAGAGTGGTGCTTTTGCTCACTCTTTGGAACTTGCTTCTCTTTTGGTATGTCGCCGTTGCTGCCGTTCTTCCGCTGATCACACGGTTGATACTAAAATGTAGCAAGTGGGTTGGTTGATGATGATGAAACTTCTTGGTAGTACATGGTTTTGTTTAGGAGGTTATGTCATCCTTTCTACTGCTTCTGCATAGAGGCTTGGCTGGTGTTGCACAATAGTCCTTTTCCTTTTATTATTAAACAATGAACGACACATTTGGGAAATAGTTGATTCTGTTGATGATGTTTCCAGAAACTAATTATGAGTGCTGCTCTTGTTTTTCGCTATCCAAGTTCTCTATCCAACTTGCATTATAACTGTGTTAGCTCAGTAAAAAGTGTAGGCTTTAGCAAAACGTTGATATGTATCCAGGGAAACATCAAAATGCAAGGGCACTCCTAGTACACTACTCTCTCAATCTCTCTCTCTCTCTCACTGCCAGTTTATGACAGCACTTATTCCCCAATTGTTAATTTTTCGGCACGTTACCTTTTCAAATCTAAACTGGCTGTCGTGTAGTAGCCCTCTGTAATAAATATATATGGCACACATTAGCATACCTACTCACTTGGAATTTGTATGTGTGCTGGCATTACACACACTGTTAGTTATTACCTCTGCTGGAAAACTAATTTTGATTCAAGTGGCTATTTTGTTTGGTGGCTTGGGAAAATGATCAAAAGTAAAGTGTTATAGAGAAAGGACATTTTCTATAACACCTTTGCCATCATATCAGACAAGCTGTTATTATAGACAGAAAACAATGTTACAATGGATTGTCATTGTCTTTAGCCTTGTTTATTGTTTAACACGCAAAGTAAAATGAATGACATGAGAGGTGAAGGTAAAAACAGCTTGAAACATAGAAGGACATTTTTTTGTAATGCGACAAACATCTGGACAAGAATTATGACATCCGGAAAAGGATCAAAATCATTTTATGCAGCTAACTATTGTATAGGTATTTCCGCTACAAAACAAAGCCCTTATTTGTTTCATTTTGCTTTTATGGTGTGGCTTCTGACACTACTAAAATGATTACGAAATACTGGATGTAGCTTGATTGACGTTTACTAATGCGCATACAATTTCTCTGGAAAATGGAAAACAACTTTAGTTTATGGAAATTTGCTAATTTTACAGAGTTACACAATATAACAGTCAAACTGTTTTTTTACGTTTCTCTGTTTCTGTTTAGAGAATTCTAGAAACTGGCTAGCATAACATATTGAATAGGTATGAGAATTTAACAACATGTTATTCCAAAAGCGACCGTGATATGTGATATTTTTACGAGTTCAAAGTGGCTGTCTGGTTCTCTGTGCGTCATGTTCTGAAAACTCGTGTGCCAATGCCAAAAGCGCACACCGAATGCACGACACACAACACAGAAACTGTAACAACTTTACAACTACACGACGAATGAGACACAAGAATGAGGCAAACCAAGTGGAAAACTCGGAGCAAAAAAAAGAAGTTCATAAAATTATTATAAAGTTTATATAGCGAAATAACCGTAAGCCGGAGAAATTGTGAATTGTACAAAAACACACGATTTTGATGTTGATATTTTATTCTCTCTCTCTTTTTGACTATTGTTTGCTGCTCTTATTTTGGAAATGTAGGCCATGCTCGAGCTTTTTGTAACATGATCTTGTAAAAAAGGGAAAGTGGCACTTTTTTCTGCCATTTCTCTACTAGTGCCATTGTAATTCAGTACCAAAAAAACGTACATAATACAGCAAAACGAGTTGTTCCTTTGGCCTCTCTAGTGCTTGATACTCCGTGTCATATTTTTTAAGCGTGTGCATGCCTATAACTTTAAAACAGCTCCGTAATAATAGAACAACAAACAAGACAAAGTAGTTGACAAGGGTGCACAAGTTACTTCACTTTCCAAAGTGCATTTTGCTATGATCATGGCTTTGCAGTTTTGCTTCTAGTTTGAATGAATGCAAAAAATATATGGAAATGAAACATGTATATCCACTTTTCGATATTCCAAGCACTGTTGCTCATACTGATAATCATATCCACCCTGCTGCCTGCCATGCCACTATCCACCACCATCACGATTCTCTCTTCTCTTTTTGGCTTTCCCTGTAAACATTGAGAACAAGGGCTTCATTGGAATAACAAGCACAAAAAATACTAGGGATTTCTGTGTACGCGCTGTCTAGCTCACAATTCCCAGTTCCTATTTGCATGTCCCACAGGTTTTAATTATTCAGGAAGAGGCTGCAAGAGAGAAGAGGAGTGAGTGCAGACGAGTTTTTCTATGACACTTTACAGCTCTCCCAGATCATTCAAGGCAAAAAAGGGTTGGGAAAATGAGAATGAGAGAAAGCAACTTTTTTTTTGTTTTTCCTGCTGTTGTAAAGCTTGTCCTTTCCCCTTTCTCGCATTTCATTTTGTGCTTGAAATCATTTGACTTGGAGCCTTGTGAAATGTAAAAAAAGAGTTGCTATCTTTATGAGGCGTATATCATCATCCCTCGTGCGGGTTTTCATCAGAAACCAAGTTTTTAGAAAAACGTGTAGTAACTGGATTCAAATGAGGAAATTGAGTGGGAATCGTGATTATCATACTACCACGCTACCTTTTTTCTGCTTGTAAACTAACATATGCTACCCATTTGGGCTGTGATATGCTAATTGCACTGATTACAACAGCCACAAGGATTACCACAGCAGAAAAACACGAAAAATGTACAGACTATGTTGCTTTCAGGCTATTATTAGAGATTACGTGTTTTATTTGTCTGATTTAAAAAACTGAATCGATTAAATTGGACTGGAAAAATGTAGAGTTTAATGTTTTCAAATTGCTATTGTCACTTTTAATGTGCACACACATTTGGGCTGTTTATTTGGGATTGGATCATTTACAATGTAACTTTTTTGAAACTGACGTGTGAAAGCAATTGGATAATAATAGGAAAGTAAACTGGGTGCGAGACATTTCTAGGACAGAATCATTTGCTGCTTTCTTATGACTGAAGAGCCTTACACAAAAATTTTGCAAAGTGCCAAAGACAGAATATACACACAGTACTCAATCCAAACTTGCTATATAAATTGCTGTCTTTTGCTTGCTCTAAAGTGGTGATGCCTGTCTTGATAATAAATGAGGCTAAAGACATTTTCTGTTGTGACAACATGCGTTTTTTAAAGAAGAAAATGCGTTGCTAATGGTTGTTCCTCTGTAATTCTTTTTGTGTAACCATTTTCATCAACAAGAAATGGTGCTCCCAGCAGCAATGGCTGCAGCAGTCTAGTATAGTGAGCAAAAAGCAAGATGGATCTTTTCCCATTTTGTGATTTCCTCCACATTACGTTTTGACAGACAAACTCCTTTTGTTGTTGTGTTTGCACCCTCCATCTTCAAAAAGGCACGTTAAGAGACGACGCAAATGACTAAAATGTGTTTATTCAGTCAGAGAGAGAAGCTGCTTGTCTTTTCATTTCTCCAAAAATTAAGTTCATATTTCATTACCATCAATGTGCCCTGCCTCCTCGTGCTAGCCTTGTACTTGTGCTTGATAAACCAACGCACAAAAAAATTGAATCATTGCTCTTTTCTTCTTTTACACGCCAACACCACCATCATCATCGTCGTCTTCATCATCAGCCAGTCAGCACCACCGTCACTTAAATGGAAATGACATTGAATATTATGTTTCCAAAAGCTTTTCTTGTTGCTCACTTTATGCAATTTTCAAAGAGCAAGAGCTCTTAGTAGGTATAGAGGCAGTGGTAGTGGTAGCATTCAAGCAGCATGGTATTTTTGCTGCAACCTCCTCCTGTGTCACTTTCCGCACAGCGGTTTGTCCTCTACAAACGAAAAAAAATAAAGTGAGTCTGACAAAAGGAGCAACAGTGAAAAGCTAGTTTTAGGCCTTTAGGCAGGAAAAAAAGACGAAATATATAGTGTGTAGGAAACGCTTTAGTATAAAAATGCTAAAATATATGTATACTGAGTACATAGCGCCATTACAACTAATTTTTTGGCCATGGCAGCACAATAACTTTGATAGAATGAAGGAAGGAGCACAAGTGGAAAAAAGGAAGGAGTTTTAACAAAAAAATCTTTCTTGCTCATTCACTCTTCAGAGTTCTCTCTGTTTGTGATCTCTTTTTTGTATGCAACTTGCTTTTTTTACTCCGCTCCCGGTTTGCTCTCCTTTTTCAACTTGATCTTCATCATCAGAGAAAAGTATCAACAGAAGAAGAGCAGCAGCAGCAGTTAGTTTTAAAAACTAGTGCTCTGTCATTATGATTATTATACATGAATACTTGAGTGGTCTGATGCGGTGGTAATTTCTTTTTAGTATCAAAAACTCTGCTGCATACTGCTGTGTGAGACGGAACCCTTGAGTGATGATTACTTTTGAAAAGACTGCAAAGTGTCACACAGAACAATAGCAGGCAAAATGACAAAGACAACTCGGGTGATTATCATGATAATGATCATGTTCACAAATGCTTCTCCGCTACAATTCTCTATATAGCTAGTACTACTACTAGTACACGGCATATCAGTTTTTAAAGTTGAGTTGTTTCTCTGCAGAAGTTGATCAGTGAAGAGGAACATGGATGAATGGTACAGTTTGTTTTTGTGCTGGTGCGTTTGTGTGGAACAATTTTTGATTGTGATGATGAGTCTGAAAACTGATGATGATCATGATCATTGCTGCTGGTTATTGGATTGTAGAGCCATTCTATCACTTGAGAAAAGTGAAGAGCATGCAAAATTGGAAATAATAGGAGTTTGAATCTTTAACAACTGCTGTAACAATTGTAACGCAAGCAAATCAATTCCCGCATTATTTATGTGACAGATAATTTCTCCTCAGATCTTAATTACCTGTTTTTACTCAAATTTTTACTAATTTCGTTTGCATTTTTTGATATGCTTTAATTCATTGCGTGATTCATTTGAGTATTTTCAAAAAAATCATATCACGCCACCACCGCCCTGATACTTTGTGCATGCAGTTGTTTGTGACTGTACACAAAATGCGCTTATTGTTTAAGCAGAATTATTTCGTTTTTTGTTTACCTGTATTTTTATAGCGAACGCAGACTCAGACTAGTTTTTATTATTTCCACTTGTCTTCCACTCCTGCTGTTAATCATTGAAATTTATTAGAGCTATAACCCACTCTGACTTATTTCGTGCACAAAAAAATCGATGCTTTGAGAAATTATTGTGTAGCCTGTTTTTGGATTAAAGTCAGTCTTGACGACAAACCAAAGACTGCAACACAAAGAAAAAAAGTAATATGCGGAATGAATTATTGTAATAATGATTTTTATGAGGAACATGTTATCAATTTTGAGTTTACAATAACCAGTACTAGTACACAAAAAATATAAATTCCTTGAAATGGCAAAATGCTAACTTGGAATGACTTTTGGTGCTTGTGGCTGGTCACAGAAGAGTTGATGGTCAGTATTTTTCAAACATTCCAAATAATACAATTATTTTTGCCTTTAATATAAATTGCATACTTTAAAAAGTAGCATGTGTACTCAGCAAATAATTTTCTTAGAGTGCATAATGATTTGTCAGCAGGCTGCTGTTTTGCTGCTGGCTGAAAAAAACATACTTTTTTGGTAGTTTAGCAGGTTTGTGCACTAATTCAACTGAACATTTTATTCTGCTGACATGGCAGTTGGCAAGGAGCACAAAAGATAAGTCTGAGAAAAAAACCAACTTCCAGACTTGCTGTGTGTGCTGATATTAGATGTTTTCTTAACGCATAATGATAATGGCCATGAGAAAAATTTAGTACACTGCACTTTTTTTCGCTGCTTATTTAAATCTGAATAGTGTCATGTTCAAATATCTCATGTTGTTTTTCTTCTCTTTTTTGCAGACTGACTAGGACCAACCCTGGAATGGATTGGTCATTCAATCATCATTCCAAAGCACGACCAACAGTGTTTCCAGTTCGAATATGGTGTATCGTATTTTTAACCCTCACTTTTGGATTCCTTGAGTTCCCCACGGCGGCGGAGGCTGACTCCAGCCCTCCGGTGGCGGATGTGGAGGACTTGTTCAAAGGTAAGCAAATTCTGGCAAAACCAGTCTTTATATACTTTTCAGGGGTTCATATAATATACTCTAAAGCAAAAAATGTATGAACGTACGCCTCATAATTCTCTACCCACTTTTTTCTAAATTAGCATTACGCTGACAGCATTTTGGCACCCGCACCGGGTTAAGTTATAATGCAGGAATTAGGAAGAACACACAAGCTTGCAAAAGCACACGTTCAAAGTAGTTCACACCATGAAATTTTTTGGCCATTTCTAACGAGCACGTTATTGCACAAGATTAATGACTATCGCTTAACTGGCGATGATGAGCGTTTCATGTTGCTAAAACATTCGATTAACTGACTCTGTAATTTGGTCAAGTGTGCATAAAGACAAGGAAAGGAACTGCACCATTTTTTGGGTAGATCACGACAATGTAATATTTCTGATTTTCATAGAGCTCAATAGCATTCCACGTTTCCAACAAAGCTGTGTAATCTTCCACACAAGTCTACTAGTGGAATATTTTATTCTTCCGAAAATAGAAATAACGTTGCTGTTTTAGCCTCAGCATTTTTCCAAATTACCCTTAAAAAACTTTTGCGTCAAGCAGCGAAGGAAAAAGTAACTTAATATAATTATGCAAGTTGATACGCTGGAGGAGACAAAAGAATATATTATTTTGGTTCTGTTTATGCCTCTTTGGGGGCACATCCCCTGGTAAGTAAGCAGTTTTGCTAGGAAACCACTTGAAAATGCCAAATTTGAATCTCTCTTGGTGTTCTTTATTTCCTCCGTATTTTTCTTCGACAAGGACCTCACTTCAATTTAAATTTCTCTGTCTCTCAGTTTCCTGGCTGGTAGACCATCCAGCATAATGTAAAAAGAGCCACGTGCATTTTCCAAAGAGAAAAAAGACATTTAACCTGCAACGATGAAGCTTAAGTTACAAAACCAACTCATATTACTTGCATATTAGCATCTTACACTTAGAGAAAGTGAATGAATTTTTTTCTCGCTTCCTTTCCCTGGAAATGTGCTCTTTTCACGGAAGAATGTATAAGTGTCTGGTTGGGAAAAGCCAGGTTTGCTTTCCCGCAGCAAAACCATAGCAAACTGTTTCCAGCCTCCTTCTACTCCTCCTCAAACGCCTAGTAATAAACGACATTTTACAATGAGAATCAGACAAACGTTTCCTCTCTCTGCAAAAAGAAGAGAAAACGACCATGATGATGATGAGGATGGTGATACAGTGTGGAACAAAGTAACTACCAACAGACACAAGACAAAGAGTAATTTTTTAGAGAAAGGAAAGGGAAAGGAAGCGAGAACAAGATAGAGGGAAAAAGTTTCCAGGGCCAACAAGAACCAAGCGCAGGGAAACATTTTCAAGGAAAAAAGGACAACTAACTCACTCAGTCATTCATTCAATGAATGCAAATGTTGCGACACTAGAGAATCATTTTGAGATATGGAGATTGAGACTGATGTCAAGTGTGCAGTAGGAATGAAGGAAAAAAGAAAATGAAGACTTGATGCCAAAAAATATACACAGACCAAAAAGTCAGTTTTTGACTCCCTTTTTCTCAACCTGTTTAAAAGAGATTGTGGTGGTCCACGAAAAATAGACAGACCCTCTTTTTCAGGGAGCAAGTAAAGCAATAATATAATAAAATGCGGTAGCAGGACCAACATTCATTTTAGGTAAAAGATATATTACCCACTACCCACTACAATTTAAATATATGAGCAGGAAGATGAAAACAGTTAAGCAAAAAAGAGGAAGCATAATATAAAATGACAATCAGGCAGAAAACCATGCATGTGTAGTGATAATAATAATAAAAACAGGAGGAAAAACGATGACGATGATAATGATAACGTTTCCACACACACCACACGGTATTTTACCACTTTCTCTTTTCTTAAATTTTCTTTCCTTTCTAAAATAATATATTATATTTGAGAAAAAAAGAAACAAAAAGTTTGTCAAAATGGTGGTGGTGGGCAAAAGTTGAATATACATTTATAAATTTCTTTGGAATTACATTTCACTTCACACGGTATAATAAGTGTGTGGAAAGTTGGTAGCAATCTTTTTTTATTCCTTTTCTTTTGGGCAAAGAAGAACATAGGAAAAAAGGAAAGGAAAACAAAAGGAAGATATTATATTATAACACGCATAAATGTAAATCAGAGGAGGGTTTGCATCTGGTGACTAACTGACTTCTTACAGAGAGTAATGGTAGTAGTCCAGAAGAAGTCTGGGTTAACAAACGGGAGCATCCTGGCAACAGTGTGAACGTATTTTCATTTTTTTACCAGGTCGTAAACTACCAAGCCACGCAGACACACAAGGAGAAAATGCTAACAACATCCTTTCATAAAGATACAAACATATTATGATATAAAACGCAAGTTGCCAGAGTTCACCTACTGAAATACATTGCTTTGTATGAGAAAATGAATGAATTGTTGGAGAGAAAAAAACAGTGCAAAAAATATGCTGGTAGATATATATGGACCCTTGATATTGTTTGCCTATTTTTGTGTGTGCCTGAGCCTGCACATTTCTCCAACTTTCTTCCGCTTGCAATGCATTACAAAACAAATATCCGTTTCCTGTGCTATAACCACCACCAGCAGCTTTTTCTTTTTTCTTCTTTTTTTTCACTGAAAAAACAGGACAAGGAAAAATGACTGGAAATGAAATGTGTAGTGAGTAGGCAAGTTTAAATGTGAATGTATAACGGTGCTACGGAGAGCAATATAATTTATAAAAGACGGGAATTGGAGCAGCAGCACAGGAAAATGTGTTTTTGTAAGCTTGTAAATATTGCAAAATGCGTGGGGACCTTAAAAAACTCCTTTCCATTCGAATTTCAAAAATACACCATCTCATAAAAATTTCAGATTGAGTTGTGCAACATGAAAGTAGGATCAGTGTGTGCTAGATAATGGTAACCCGTATAATATCTACCCATTGTAAATGTAGGTCTCGCACACAGTCAATGTTCCCTTTGTAAACAAATCTATATAAATGTGTACGTTTTCTAGGTTGAAAACTGGAAATATAATTAGGATTATTTTATTCATGCCTTCTTTTTCATGTTGAATAAGCCCTTGTTCAAACATTCCCATCATCATTTTCTGGAACTTGTTTTCTTCTTCTGCTGTAGAATAACAGCAGACAAATGTGTCGTTGGGTTAAGCTACCATTAATATTATGTCCCTTAGTACAGTCAGTTATAAAGACATCTTGTGAGGAAATAGTAAAATGTACAAAAAAACATTCTCTAAGCTACCCAAACAATTTGTTGACTTTTTTCTAAGCTAGTTCATTTTTTAAAACAGAAAATTGTGTACATTACAGCTACATCAATACTCAAGTATGGGAAAGAGGAAATAAGGCTTAAAAAGGATTAACCGTTGTCCGATATATATTTTTTACGTGCTTCTTATTATTGCTCGCATGTACATAAAACCATTCACCCTTTCAAAGCGTTCAAAGAACATAGTCAGTTTTGTATGTAGTGCCAGCAACAAGAAGGAAAGATGATACGTTTACGTTGTTCATCCTTCGTGTTTGGAAGTATAAAAAATGCTTCCAGCTTGGAATTTAGGAATGGCACCCCTGAGAGTCGTGTTAATGGTCTGAGATTGCTAGTAACTGCTCTCCTTTCTCAAATATCCTTCTTATTTTCCTTTGCCCTGTCTCTCTTTCCGTTTTGTCTGACTCACTCCAAGCTGGCTATACTACTAAAACAAGCTGCTCTAGAAAACGCTAAAACTGCATTCCTTTTCTAACTTGTGTCCAATCCGTTTTTCAACTGGGCTCGTTTTTTTGGACCACTACCATTTTAATAGCAGCAGACAGCAAAAAGTCAACAAGATTTCCTTCATGTGCACTTGCTCTACTCGGCTCTCTCTCAATGTTGCTGCGGTCTCAAAGGGCAATATTTTGACCTTCTATAAAATGTATGGGTGTGTGGGAGACCTTATATATTCTTGACATTGACAGCTAAAAAAGCGAACATTCAAGAGTTACTTTTTTTTACAATTGGGCTGCTGCTGATGCTGGTGCCCTGCTAAAATGCAGTTTTTCATCGTGTCTGCAAGAGAGAGAATGCATGGAACAAGAAAAAGAGCCACAGAGAGTCAGGGAATTGTCTAGCTCTACATAATTTATGTTGGATTTTGGCTTCATGTTATTTTCGGATGCAGACTGCATCCTCTCTCTCTCTCAGCAACAAAGAAAAGACTGAGTGAGTGGTGTACTTGTGTAAATAAATAAATGAGTGAAAATAAAATACTCAGCAAGCTTGTATTACGAGTGTACATTTCATGTGCTGACGATTATTTATGAAGTGGCTGATGAAATCGCATTATGATTATCAACATCCCCATCATCCTGATCATCATCCTCTAAACAAGTGCAGTTTTATATTACTTACCACTCCTTATTTTCATTTTGGCTCTAGTCCATTCCATATATAACCACCCCTCACAACTAAGAGAGCAAAAGAAAAGCAATTGAAACAAGATTGCATCATAGTCATCATCAAGCCAATTGCACTTTGCATCTGTTTTGTAACGTTTTTATTTTCCGTGAGCTTTGACCCGCTGTTCTACATCCAAAAAGCACATGCATTTCTGTGTTTAGAAATGGTCACGACCCCAGATATTTTTATTTATTATTATTGTACGCACTGCATAATGATTCCAGGCGTTTGACTTCATTTTTTCGGAACGATGCACATGCAATCTGATTCTGTCTGAATGAGTTGTGTTTTTGTGTGTTGATATCAATGGAAAAGCTATTTACCACGCACCCTCACTCTCTCTCCGTTACACATAATCAATTCTGCAGATGAGCTGTAAACATTGTGAATTGTTTTGTACTTATTTTGAAGTTTTTGTTAGAAAATGACATTTATTTTATTACACCCGTAGATGTTTTTATGGAAAGGAGGAAATAATAAAGACTTTTATGCTTTTTGTGTCCTTCCTCTACATTATTGCAATCAGGGAGCAAAAAAATACACGAAATGATGATGACCGTATATACAAAGGCAGTGTGTAGTTATGTTTAGCAAGGCCAATAGAATCATTACAGATTTATATCATTTTGGCCGTTTTTTTCTCCTTTTTACATTTTTTGTCTGCCTTGGGAAAAGTAATAGTAATGGCTATGATGCGTGCTCTGGTGGTGGTGATGCCCTTTTGAGGATTCTCTTTGTAGCAAGTTTGTACTTCACTAGCTTTCCTCTCTCTCAAGGAGGGTCAGCCAAGGAGGCGGAGAACAAAGACGGTAAATAATGGTTTCTCGGATACCGAGTCGCTGGTAAAAGCTGAAAAGAAACAAACGGATTATATTTATTATTCTTTTTTGTGAATGCTGAACAATTGAGATTTGATGATGTTTCGGAACAATGCTCTTTGCATTGGGAGGTTATAAATAGTGAAAGAGAATTGAGAATAGTACATTATTTCCCTACGCATTTCCCTCCAGAGTCTATAGTATAGATAGATTCCATTAGTATTACACTCAAACATTTTCTCGCCTGGAAAGGTCAGAGATGGATAGGATATTAGAATAAAATAGTCTGCTTTTCTAAATAGAGAACTGTAATAATATCTTTACATTTTTGGGGGGATCTGGTTGCTGCCAAAGGTCTTATCACTGACACTACTCCTTCCATTCTTCTTCTTTGGCCTGGAGAAGTATATGGAAACTGCTGCTGCTGTTGCTGCTGCGGTCTTTTTTTTCTTGCTGGCACGCCAAAGGCATCCGAGTGCAGTATAATTGATTGTCTGACAGAAAGCATTAACTTACACTGGAAAGGGCAGCCTTGTGTAAAATGCATTCACTACCAAAACTGCCTATCACACAAAAGAAGGCAATAATATATAATAATATTGCAGTGAGCAGCGTTTCTAAATTAGACTGGACGTTGTTGGTGTGACCGTCCGCCACACTAGCATCACCACTGGTGCTACTAATACTATAGCCTAGCCAGCAGTCCTTGAAATGGAATCTAGGGACTTTTGCTACTACTCAAGAGGACTTGACTTGTGATCTGAGCAGAAGATTTTTTAAAAACGAGAATGGGAAGATAGTAGTGCCATAATTCAAACTACTCCTCCTTACCCACGCATCTCTTCCTGTTTCTACCATGACAAGTCTTGTGGGGGTGGTGGTGGCAGCAGTGGTGTTGTGGGAGAAAACCGAAAAAAAGTGGAATACTTACTGCGGAAAATTTTACGCATAGAAAGAGAGAATAGGGTACTTGGCAGATGGATAGTCAGTGTTCCAGATTAAAATAAATTTTTCGATTTGACCCAGTAAACAAGGTTGTGCCACTGGTGATATCCCCTCTATGCTACCATGAAATTTTTTATGTATCCCTTTCCAACAAACTCGTACAAAATGACATGGTACGTTTGGAAACAACTTGAGATAAACATTTCCAGAGCGCGTTTTTATCATGATGATGCCTCTCTGCTCATAGTTGATAGTCTTCGTATTCAGATTATTATACTGGCCTTTTGTACCCGAAACGGCCTGGGTACAAAAAGGACAACCAATAAACAACACAACTTCATTGCTTTTTACTATTTTCCTCTTTCGCTCTTCGATGCATGTCTGATGAATGGTTATGGCATGGCATGGCGGGGGATGCTTTTGAAGGAGAGAAAGTGTGTGCTTGCCATGATCACGATCCCCTTATAATTCTCAATGTTATATTTACAAGCATACTATCCTGCCAAAAGGAGTAGAAGGAACAGAAGCAGCAGCAGCAGTGGTAATAGATGTCCGAGTACTTAACTGTCCCAGTGCTTTTTCATTGTTAGTTATTTTCGCTATTTTTATTATTGTTATTATTATTATTGGTAGTAGATGAAGAGCATCTGTAGCTTTGCTGTTCCTTCCTTGCCTCACTCCCAATACAACATGAACATATAGTCATCATAAGCAACATCAACGCACACACAACAAAACGTCACAGACAGAATGAACGACCCATCTGCTGATGTATTATATGATTATCACATGTGCGCATTTTCACATCACCGAAAAAAGGATCCACACCGAGCATCAGATGTGATGCTAGTGGTGTTTTCTAAGAGAGAGTCTCATGTTCCAGGAAATCTTTCAACCAAAGCAAAACAGACAAGGTCGGTTCAACCAAAAACGAGGAGCAAGCCAAGTACCTTTACAACGCGACTACTGCTCTAGAGTACTACTTCTCCTTTTCGCCCTTCGTATTAAAGCCAAAAGGTCTCTTTTTCCTTGCTGCTCCTCTCCTCTCTCTTTCCTTTTGTGGTTATGTGTGTGCCCCTCTTGAAAAATATATGTATTTGCTAGTAGTAGTAGTTGTAGGAGCACGGGATCCGTTCACCATGACTGCACTTGAGATATATTTCAGCGGAATGAGAAAGTGACTTTTCCTTTTTTGATAGAGTTATCATTTGTCCGGGATAGTATAGTGTGTGTAGATGTGTGCCTCTCTGCCAGCTAGCAGCAGCGCCAAAAAGCAGCCAACTTTTGTTGATGATCCTCTTCTTCCATCGTTACGGCCTCAAGTAATAATGTTGTTGTATAAGCAAAAGCTTCCAATGTTTTGTAGCATCTTCCCCAAACATTTTGTAAAGGGCCATGTATAAATATATAGGCTGCTGATGATAACGATGGAGAAAATGTCGTTTGCTTGTAGTTCCTCTCGTAGAGAAAACAGTTAACCATTTCCTTGAAAAAAATGGTACTGCAAACAAAGTTGACTTCAGTGTTGTCACATTTGTTGAGCCTATCAACTTTCTATAAGGGAGGGCCAGAGAGAGAGTGTATCTCCCTGTTATTATGGAATTAAGTGTCTACACACACATATTATTGTCGCTCGCCACGGGTTTGTGCGCGCTGACTCAGTATTAATGGCGTTTCGAGTGGCGGCTGTTATGGAGTCATGTTTTCTCGATATATACTTGCGACAATGACACAATGATCATGTGTTTGTCCTTCTCGCTCTCGTTCTCAGAGTGGCCACTTTGCAAAGGACATTTGAAGAAAAAAATGGCTGAAGATGTGCAGCAGCATTTTTCAGAGATGAGGAAATGGGTTACATTTCAATGCTACATTGTGTTGTTATGTACTTAAGGCGTAGTATAAAGCTGGACAAGAACAAATAGTAGTTTTTTAGCATATAAGGCTTTTTAAAAAAGATAGTATCAGTAGCTCATCCTTAGTAGCATTAATAATAAAAGCTTCTGTGTGAATAACACGCTCCCTTACTTTCAGGCTTTGAATGTGCACAGGGGCAGCAGCGTGGTAATCATAAAGGGACAATTGAAGCGCAGTGATGCAAGTGGTGAAAAACCGAAAGGGATGTACAAATGAAAGTAGTGTGTAGTAGCAGTAGCATGCATGCATGACTAGTATGGTATAATGGGATATAGTGTGTACGCATTACTTGGCATCACGTCCAATTTGCCCTTTTTTCTGTGAATGAATCCTATCTCTTTCTCTTCACCGGCTTCCTCCCGAAAAACAATTGTGCAACTTTTGTGTGTTGTCGTCCCTAAAAATATATATTCTGTCCTTAGTTGGTGAAATCAACCAAAAAGTTACAGGCTTTTCCGTATGATGTGTGCCCAGTGAGAACCCAATGTTTTGTAAGTGAGAAACATGTACGCTTTTTTAGACTTTGGAGGGCTTTGAAAGAGAGAGAGAGGAGATTGAAAGGGACAACAAACACGTGTTGTTGTTGGACAAGGGGCGAAAAACGCAACAGCACATAGAAATGAATAAATACTGTAAAAAATAAATAAGAGGAGAAAGCAAACCAGAGAGCGTAGAATATACAAGTACGCTTGATGTTGTGTAATATGCTCAAGTATTTTTCATGAAAGAAGTGACGTTGTTGTTGTTACCTTCTTTGTTGCTACATAATAGCAAATGATGAGAAAAGTGTGTATATTCAAGTTTCTTGTGCATTCAGTCGATTATTGTGCAAGCCGGTGGTAGTGGTAAGCATGGTTGCGGGACGCAGAAAAAAGGGGAGAAGCACTCGCCTTGCGTCCCGTTTTGTTGTCCTTGTTGTGCTGGCGACAGTAGTGGTAATAGTAACACAAGTGGCCGGGTGACAAAATTAATGAATTGGAAAAATGGAATTTGCAAGGCTTGGATGAGTACACTGAAAATTTGGATAAAATAGGGAAAAGGGAATTTATAATGGGAGATTCTCGTTTTATTATTATGTATTTTTGTTGCAGTATTTGTGCGTGGTGCAGTTATATAAATGTTTGAAATAATAATAAGCTCATCAAAGTAATATCAACTGATGCACAATGATGGGGTAGCAAAGGGAAAAAAGGATTTGATAAAATTGTAAGTAGATTCAAAACTAGTTACGTTGTACATTGTAGAAAGAGTAAAATCACAAATAAATTACGAGCCTGCTGCATTTTACCATTTTATAGTTGTGCTTCCCTCCTCCCTGATTTCTATATTTGGCTTAACCAGGCAACATTATTTTCGAGAAATTGCGATGAAAATGTTGGTACTGCAGTATTGTTAGGCACAATGAGCAATACGAGATATTGGAAACGGAAGTAAAGTGAGCTGCTGTTGTGCGTCTCTGAAAATAAAAATCCTGTTGGCTGGTCCTGGTTGTGGTGGTGGTGCGTGTGTGCTCTTTGGAGCGACTTTCACGGGAACTTTTTTTTGTAACAAAAGCTATCTCTAACAACAACATCAACACACACAAATAACTAACTGCTTTTGCTGTACAGATACCGCCATTATATGCACAACCAACAATACACATATTTTATTCGGAAAGGATAAAAAGCCAAGTTTTATTTGCTTGCACACGCACATCAAGCACACCGACAAAGTGCATCCCTTGTTATTTTGTTGTTGTTGCTGCAACCAAAATATATAAAAAATGGAGAAAGGGAGCAGCAGTGTAATGCAAAGCGGAAGCGCATTTTTTTTCTTTGTCCGACACAAAAAAAGATGTATGCCTGTCTTGAATGCACTCATATGCTTTTTTTTTGTGCGGCTGATAAGGCTTCTCCGTTTTTTGTACTTTGGAAAAAAAAGCTCGTTTATTCTGTTCCATCAAAAAACGAGCAGTCCGAGAGATCGAGTATGCAACCGGCTCTTTAGATAGAATATAAACGATGGCTATTTTGTTGGAAAAGTGGAATCATTGTTAAATGTAATGCGTGCTCTTATCAGTAGAACCAAAACCATGAAACCAGACAAATAATATAAAAAACTAAAAAAAAGTGTATTGTAAGTCTGTGTACCGTTGGGCCGTGTGCGCGTGCATGACGATGATGATCATAATGCCCGGGAAAGGGAATAGAGTAACCATGAAAAATTGTACATTTCCTTTTTATCGCTAACTTTATCGTCATTCCCATCAACTTTTCTTCTTCTTTTTTTGCAAAAAGGGATTCACTTTTGAAAAGGAGACAGATTCTTTATTTTGGAAAGAGATTTTACAATGCACATATAGCTAAAGCAGAAAAAAACATGATGGTATAGCTGTCATAATGATCATCGTCATGGTCGCGCTCCTCTAATATTATCCCAAAAGAGTTGGTGTATCCTTACGTTACCTCCTTCTTTTGGGTGTATTGAAAGTGCTTTATCAATCATAGCCCAGCAAAAAGAAACATTATGGCATATAGGTACACATCTTTTTATACTTTATCCATAAAAACTCTCCGATTCTTTTCTCTTTTATCTTGCATGCAAAAATGTTATGAAAAAGTTGAACAAGAATACTTTATAGACGCATCACACACACAAGAGAAAAGGGAAAAAGAATAATGCTTACGATTCCAAAGCTTTTAAGTGGTTTCATTTCATATCGTCAATTTTTCTTTTCGTGGCTACTTTATGCATGCATCTTAATGCTTTTTGCAATGAATACGATGGGATGCCAGTAGTAATCCAGTTTCTCCTTCAGAAATTTTTTTTATCTTGTGAGTTGTGTCTCTTTTCAAAAATTCTTTTTTGTATACCCAACCTTCTATAATATGCAAAAGCCTCCAAGTCTGTAATAATAATAATGGGTGAAATATACACGCATTTAATGATAATACGAAATCGGTTGCCGTTAAAGCCAAGTTGTGTTCTTGAAATTTTATGTGAAATATGCGCCTTGTATGTATACTAAACCGTGTTATGCATGCAAAGAGCTGTAATAGTATGCATTATATAATAGGCAATATTAATGATAATAAAGGAGTCAAGTTGTATAGTAAAGCGTCTATATATACAAGGGTAACTACATAGGAGGAGAAGGATAAAAGGAATGCAAAAAAGTCAGTAAAAGTTTAGCTTTTCTCATAAAAGATTCGCCATTCAGATTATCTTCCGGGATGATCTGTGACCCGATTTCCTCGTTATTCAATGATTTCCTTTCCGCCTCTGTCCTTTTTTTTACCGTTCGTTTCAGCTCATTCCCGGCTGCTCCAGGCTGTGCTACTAAAAAAACGGCTGATCACACACTCACAGTACACTGCTGCTACTACGACTACTTCCCTACATCTGAAACATTTTCCTTCGGGTTTGCTTCAAATTCTCATCCAAAGTCCTTTCACTTTAGTTTTGCAAGCCGTAACGAACTGCCTACATATATTATGGATAGACTTTTCCCTACTTCCGAGTATCAAAGAAGATGAAAGGGACTTTGTATGTGTGTACCTCCGCCTCAATGCATATTGGAGAGAGTGTCCCTGTATCTAATGAAACGTCAAATATTTCAACTAGCTTTTATTCTCCAAATGCTTTACTGGCTGCTACTTGGTCTTGATACTGGCAAGATGACTAAAGCTTAGATGTTTCACGGAAAGAAAAAACCGATAAAAAATGTAGAGTAAAAGTAGACACAAAAATATATAAAAAGGTATGTGTATTTGAATAGCATACCATCAACATCATTAGGTGATCTATGGATAATAATGTGAAAAAGGGTGGTAAAAAATGAAAGGCTTACTATGTCGTCGTACACTTGGCCATTTGCTTAGACTAAGAAATAATAATGATCATCATTATTATTTTTATATCATCGTCAATTCCATCTTTTTCTACGTGTAATTTAAGGTAGCTCATCACTCATTATCATTTCCCGTTCGTCTTGCAACACTTTTCTTGCCATTCCGCGTGTTTCATGTGCTCTGATCAAAAGTCTCAATAAAATGTGGTTATGCCTTTCAATGTATAACACCTTTATGCAAAAATTCCTAGTCCTTCTTGTTTCCCAAACGCAAAGGAAAGTGAAAAAGCAACTTTTCATCTTTCTGTCCCAAGCACCTCTCTTAATTTTTATTCCAGAATGAAATATTTTGACAGGATTGGAGCACACCACTATATCTTCCCTATCCTGTTATTGCCTCTTCTGTGGGTGTAGTAGTCGGCTTTTTATGCGAAAATTGTTAATGCTTCAGTGGCGCAAATATATTGACATGTTCTACTTTAAGAAGGTTATGAAAAGTTTTTTTCAAAGAGCGTATTTCTTTTGGGGTGCTTTACTCTGGTGCGGCGCGACACAGACAATGTTTTCCAGCTTTAGTGTCTACGACAAGCAGGAAAGTCTAGTTGTGTGTTTTACACAGACAATATGTAGCATTGGCGTATTAACCCGGTTCATTGGCTTGGAATCGGGGGAATCCAGAAGAGACAAAAATATCTGTATAATAAAAAATGTGTTGACTTTGTTTACACTACTTGAGATATTACTTTTTTCTTGTGGTTTATTTTCCTTGCTACTTTTTTTATTATTATAGCATAGAATACTCTTTTTTTCTCTTAGTCTTTTGGCAGCACAGTGGCAAGAAAAAGGAGGGAAAGTAAGGCAATAATGTATTTTACGGGAGGATTGCTTTTCATCCTGCTAGTAGTCATCACCGTCATCAGCATATCGGCATGCTGCAATGCAATGTATCTATGGATAAAATAAATAGTGTTACCGCACCGCACACACATGCAAAAGTCAACCAAGTTTTCCATAAACACTCACACCCTTGCACACCTAATAAAAGGACTGGTTTGAAAAAATAGTTGTTTTTCTGGAATGGCAATATCCACATTTTTATTTGTGTTCGGTGTTTCTCAGAGGAAAAAGTACTCTTTTGCAATGGGGTTTGATAGTGCACAGACTTGGGTATTACCAGAAGAAAAAAAGGAATTCTATTTTCACTCTAAAAGTCAAACTTTTTTGTGTGTGCATCAAAGAGCTTGTTGTAGTAGCTTGGTATATGAATACTTATAAAGGGAAATAGCCTCCAGCAAAAGGAAAGGATGAAAGGTGAGATGTGGGAAAGAGCGCACAGGGAAATAAAAATAGGGAGAATCCGGATTGTCTATTTTGTAACAAAGCAATGAGAATATTCATAGACTATATATCAAGCCATTTATACGCGGGATTCCGATTGGAATGACACTTTTTTGTCAAACAAGAAGCAACAAAACGGGAGAAAACTGATGATGCGAACCAAACTATTGTCTTTACGCTGGCAAAAAAAAAAGAACCAAAATGTCATTTCTTTCTTGTTTTCTCTGTGCTTGCTTCTTGCACAAGAAGAATTTTTCACTTGTATCTTCTGTGCACAAAGAAATGCCTTTGCGTACACAGAGATAAACTAACAGTTTCCATTTCACCTTTACACTCTTCTTATTGCACCTTTAGAGAGAAAAAGGGAATCAAGTGAAAAATCAAAGAATTTCGTTTTTGGTGTTTAAAATGCAAAGAATACTGCTTGGAGGAAGTAAACGCGCTGCTGAGACAACAGATACATAGGAAAACGGGTGCAAAGAGAAAGTTTGCAAAGAGGAATGGTGCAAAATAGCAAGTAGATAGAGGAAGGAGAATAGAAAGGGAAAATTATAGATTTCCGCTTGTTCGATTACTTTGTACTTTCTTCTCATGTGCAGAATCAAAGTGAGAGTAGGAACTTACATATCCATACACACTAGCTTTATAGATTTGTAAACGAATAAGAAAACCGTTTAAAAGTGTCTTTCTTGTGTGCGGATTTGGTATATACCTAAACAGTAGGAATAGTGAAACTATTGCATTTTTTGGCGGAACTGAATGTCTCTTCTGGCTTGCTTGTTACCACTACTGACTTCCTACCACTATCATATTTCTCATGGCTCATAGATTGACTGAATTGAATCGTCATGTATAAATGGGAAATGCTTATTTTCATCCTTTTCTTTCCTTTTTTGCTTGCTACTTTGCTAAACTTGTTCCTTTTCTATGGCTTCTAAGTCGTTTTAACAGGAAACTGAAAGATTTTGTGAGTAAGCAGGTATATACCTACTAGCAAAGTATTCAGGATATAATTTTGTCATGGGAAAAATGTAAGTATGTATGGCTGGAAAGGAATAAAAGCTGAAGAAAGGAGAAAGCTAGTTCACTTCTTTCTTTCTCTCTTTCTCCTCGTTTTTTACACAGTTTGGAGAAAATGGTTCCCAGTTCCACATTCAATTTTGAAATATTGGGAGACTTCACCCTATGATCAAGAGATAGTCATTTTTTCGTGAGAAGAAGAGAGAGAAAAAAAAGTCAAAATCATTACTTTTTGTGGCTAGGGAATTGGAACAATCATGGTTTCCACCTAGTTATATATAAAAAAGCAAGACAACCATGTTGTTTAGTAGGTGCTGCAACATTTTGGTTGAATCATTTGAAAAATTGTATATCCTGAATCCTCTGTATACATTTTTTTCTTCAAGGAGAATGACCTGACGACGAGACAAGATGAACAAAAAAATCTGTAGTACAAACCATCATATTCTTCATCGGTTTTTTGTGCTATTTTTCCAATACAAAAAAGTAACTTTTTCTTCTTCTTGTTCTCTCATCATTGCATGGTTGTTTTGTCAGCAGGAAATAAAATGTATGGAAAAGAAGAAGAATGAAGAATGATCCACAAAGTTGGTCTTCTTCGTAAAAAGATGAAGTTGACGTTTATATAAATGTAAACTTGTAGTTGTAACAGTCTAAAAAAGTTTTGCAGTTTTTTCAACTTCCTTGTTGATGACAGAAATAATGACGATCATTTTCTATCCGCAAAATACTCTGCACACACAAAACCGTAATCCTCCAAATTAAGCATTTTATCAAGGAGAAAAACGATTTTTTTGTTAGTGTTGTTGTTGTACACACGTAAGTTGTAAAGCCTGCTTGATTGTCTATCCTCATTTTATGGCAATGGGGTTTAAAAAATGATGTTTGTGATGAGCCTCCTGCTACCCCTTCCAATAAAAAGTCGTTTTTTTCTCTCGGATAGTAATAGCATTGGTTTTGGCCAGAAGGAAATAAATTGTTAAAATTGTTACTAGAGAGAATAATAGCCTTATATACATTTTTTATTTCCCAAAAGTAAGTCGTGGTGGTGGTATATTGGAATTGGTAAAGATAGAGGGATATTGTTTCCAAGTCCCTTCTTTCAATTTCTTCCCATTCCAAAAGCAAAATGCTACTTCTACTACCAAAAAAAATCCTCTCAAGTTCTCAAAGTTGTTTATGTAATCTTGGTTTTTCCGTGTCGAAAGGTCGCATCTGATCGTCTTTCCAACGATTCAATAATAAATCATGGCATGAAAGGACACGGAGTTTTGTTCAGGTCCCATAGTACTCCAATATAGAGTATTACACGAGGACGATCGCCACGACTATAAAACCACAAAAATAAAGAAATTGCTACTACAGTTAGTAGCATGATGTGGGCTTTGGCGCAGTATTTTTTATAGGAAGATAAACCTTTCATCTTATTACCACGTAGTAGTATTATTATCATCATCACTACTTACTTGACTGTTATTATTAGAAGAACTAAAACCTTCCTTTTTACAGATTGTCCCTTGATACTACTTCTTTTTTTACCCGCTTACCTCTCCTCTCTACCTTCTTCCTTTCTTTACACAATGTTCTCAAATTTGTGCCTTCACTTTTCTCTCTGCCATGTTTCCTTCACATTCTCAAAATGTCAGAAATGTCCACAAAAGTGAAAAAAGTTCCGTGTGGGCATAACCGTGCGGGACAATCTGTTCAGAAAAGGACAAAACTTAGAAAAATCAGAAGAAAAAATAAAACAGCACCATCATCATCTGCTAGTATATAGAACGTACTAAACAGGAAATAAAAAAATCCAAAAGCAATCGGTTTATACGTTCATTCATTCACTCCTTCAAGTTATCCTATTGCACAATTGCACTCCTGTTCTATCTTCTTCAACTTTTGCTCAGCTGCTCAGCTTTGGGAATCAGGGAATTTCCCACAAAACATGCATTATAATAGGTAGATTTAGTATTTTTCAGTTAGTTTTAAAAAATAAAATAAAAAGTTTTCGGCTTAGGGAGAAAAAAGTGGAGCTTATTACTACACACTTATAGGTATACAATGTAGTCTGGAGTGTACACGGAAAAAGTGGATTTCCGTACTTTCTTCTTTTTTGGATATGGTGGTGTGTTTCGCAATTTACTAAAACTCTTTCCTGATCCACCGAAGGAAAAAGTTTCTTTTTCTTACTTTAATGGAATGACAAGTACATTGTGTGGTTTATTTCCCTGCACAAGAAAGCCGTAGTATATAGCAAATTGTGAAGAACATGCAATGCAGTTTTTGGAATTGTTTTTCTCCTGAACTCTTTCCCTCCTTCTCTCCCTCGCTTTTTCTTGTCCTGGGTGACATCTCGTCGTAAATATTTTTGTGCCAGCCAACTTAACTGGTGCATCTATCTACATATTATTTCTATTATTATTATAAACAGGGGGCGCATTTCCCTTCAAACAGAGTACTCTCTCTGCTACTCCGACTACTAACTCCTCTGGAGTAACTAACAATAATAAATTACTTCATTGTAAAGCATTCAAAAACACGTTATAAACTTTTCCTTCCAGAAACAGAACGAAATGGAGAGAGAGAAAGCAGAGCAGAGTAGAGAAAGCGTTTCGGTTTTTGTTTGCTTCCTCATTTCACTCGCCCTTCCCTTCTCCTTCGTCTTTGTCTTATAAATCGTCTCAAAATCTTGCCATGTGTGTGTGTGTCTGTTATGCAACCTGTTTTGGTAATACACACACATCCAAAACTGCTACTATTTAGAACATTATATAGAATGTATAGTAGTGGTCCTCTTTAAACCAGAGAATGAAACCAAAGGATACTCGCACAGACAGAGACAGTTTTATTACAACACGAAAATGTATGATATAACTTACTTCCTCCCCCTTTCTTTCTCTCTTCTCGCGAAACTTTATAGAAGAAGAAGAAACAAGTTTTTACTCAGAAATCCATTTCTACTATTTTCTACCGCTACCATTACTACTAGACTGGATACACTTTTAGTTTTTAAGAGAAAAGTTGCTCCTTATTGTGTGGTAAATACACATTCCATCTTTCACTTCATAAAGTCGTTAAACCACTCGCGCTGCTGTTAGTGCACTGCAGCCTGCAATGCGTGTGCATAAAACCATGTCGGTGGTGGTCTGGCGGTGCGGCGGACCCTTTCTTTTTCCTACGCTAATATACTCTCCAACCTCTCTACTTTCTCTGCTGATGATTATGGGATATTTTTACAGGCAGAAAAAAAATGATGCCGTTCCAATGAACTCTTTGCCTGCCGGTGCCACATTTTTTGTGGAAAGTGCCACATTATCGCAGTAAAATGCAAGCATGCACAAATCTCCATTTCATAACACCACCAAACACACATGGCCATACGCGCACTACTGCTCCTGTCATCTTTTTCTCCTAGTCTGTTTTTGAAAATAAGAGAGAGGCCAGTTCCAGTTTCAAACTCCATAAAGGTCACGCTGTATGGCGAGAGGCTAGCCTGCATGCCAAAAAATATTTCGGTGTATCATCAGATGATAATGACACGGGTATGAAGATGACAGTATGTGTGTGTGTGCGTTGCCAAGTTTTCAAACTAGAAATCCAAGCAAGAAAAAAGTGGAACTGGAAATTTGCTTTTTTCTTTTCTATTCACCGCAGCACAAGCAAGCAAGCTTTTTCTGGTGATAGAAAGAAAGCAATGAGAAGAAGAATGAAAACGATGATGATGATTATTATTACGATTATTACTATTATTATGAGGACGACGGATGCAATAAACTCCTTTCAAAACAAACATTCATTGCCAGATTGTATGAGGCTCTCGGAGCTGATGATGAAACGATAATTTTTTTCTATTCACACACATATGCTCATCACAAAGCTTTTCATATTGTTTGCTAGAGAGAGTATGTTTAAGCTCCGGGAGGGTGCTCAAGAAAGGAACGAAATGAGGGCACACAACGTGCAAAAGAGAAAGAAGGTCCTAATTTTCAGAAGAAAGCACCTTTCTGTGCATCTGAAATGCTATTATGATATGATGCTCATGATGATGGAAGGGAGACAGAGAATACAGCCACTTTTATTCTGCAGTATAAAACTTGCTATTTTAGAGCCCTAGTATTTTTAGTTTGTTTAAAGATGCTAAACGCGTGGCCTCCGGCAGTTTCATTAGTCGCCCTTTCTTCAATTTTCTGAAAGGAAAGTAATAAATGGTGCAAAACATCTAATAAACTTGGCTTTCTTAAAAAAGGAGGAACAAATTACACGTGGATTGTGTCACCATTCTGGCCTAATGATAAAGGCGGAGTAGTAGTGTAGTAGGGCATCTGTGTGTCATTGAGTTATTTTCAGCATTTTTACTTGTGTGCTGGGTGGTTTTTGTGAAGGAATATGTGAGTCGCATAAAAAATGGGAAATTATTAACCTGAAGGATTTCCTCCTGTGACATGGTTTGCTATTGAGCAGAAAATTTGCGGAGAAGTTGTCTCGCGTTGAAAGAAAGAAGGAGAAACAAATATATGGGAGAATTGTGAGGCGCTACGTTTTATGTAAAAATGGAATTTGGTTAAAAAATGGGAAATAATATATTTGGGCTTCAACAGAAATGTTCCAAAAGAAATTGGATTGGATATTGAAACTAATAAATGTTTTCTTTTCTTTTCTTGTAGATGAGGGATTTTTACGAATGTCACGAGGTGGCGAGGCATTTGGTCGACGACCGCCTCCCCCACCGATCCTAAATCCGCCACATTTGTCAACACAAACTCCGCCACGACAATACCCCACACCTTTGCCATTTCCCAAAGAGAAAGGGGTGCTCCCTTCCCTACCACCACGACAAATTCCCGGCAGCGGGGAGAAAGGTAGTTTGGAAAACGTCAACGGCAATCTCGCCAATCGAAACCATAATCGTAACAGAGGCACAAAGTCTGATGTAGATAAAGTGGGAAGTGATGAGGGTGGAAATGGTGGTCTCAAGCCAACTGGTCTCGACGCTAATGGACACCAGTCATCCAGAGGATTGGAGAAGGACGTGAATGGAGCCTTTTCCAAACCCTCCGCCAACAACGGTGGCGGCTCGTCAGACAACGGAGCCGAGTCTGATGCACATCCTCTGCTTGGAATTACCCCAGCTGCGCCTGGTGAAGCCTTCGATTTCAATCCCATTCTATCAAACCCTGCTGTCACTCGTATTTTAGCAGGAAGCTCCGGAAGAATTCCCCAATGGGAGCCAGCACTCCCTGATCTACATGGTAATAGTCAAAATGAACACGAAATACACACACATACAATAATCATAATCCTATGCATACCAACCAAACTTTGCTTTTATTTCCTTTCCCCGTCTCATCCTCCATTCTGTCTTTTTCCATTCCCTTTGTATTATTCAAAAAACATGAAATATCGTTATGCCCCTTGTTCCAAGCTGCACTCTCCTTGCTCAAAACATTCCCACAACTACAATTTTACCTATTCCATTATCATCTCCCGAAGGAGAGATCCTCTTTCTGTTTTTTTTTTCTTTGCCAAGCCAAACTTCCAAACTTTTGAAAATGTAATTGAATGACAGTAGTTTACAGTTTCTACCTTCATTTTTCCCATTTGTCAGACTATTCAAGTGGAAACGGTTCAAAATTTCGGGCAATGCACATTTACGTCAACATTTGTCTTTTTTCTTAGATATCATTCCGGAAGTCAACTATACCACAGATGTGCTGGGACACCGTGGCTATCCCCACGGGCACAACCCCTCACAACAACAGTCATCTTCGGGAACGGATCCCTTTAACAGTGGCTCCTCTCCAGGTGGAAGCGGCTCCGGTGGAGCCGGTAGTAGCACTAATAGTAACAATAACTTAGCTGGAAGCAATGGCCATGGTGCTGTCTTCAATCCGAAGAATCCTATTTTCATGCCATCACCTGTCAGTTCCAAGGGCTCCTCCACGCTCTACAATATGGACCAACTGACAAACAACATTGCCATTCCAAAGCATACGTTGCCAAATCCGAGTAACCTTGCAACATCCCGCAGCACTGTGTTGGATGATGGCAGTGACACTAATGGTGGTGGCGGAGGTGGCAGTGGCAGCAGTAACAATAATAATAATCACTACGGTGGAAATAACCAGGGTAGTAGTGGCGGTGGAATGGGTGGTAGCAGTGGTATTGGCGGTAGTGGTTTGGGTGACGAGTCAGATCGCGACAGTGGTGGAAATAGTCATCATGATCGTTATCCACCAACTTCTGGCAGTATCGGCTCCAGTAATCACTTGGACGGCAGCCGAGGGGAAGGAGGGGGTCCCTACTTCTACGACGAAGACGAGTCTGGTCTTTCCGAGGATTCGGCAAGAAGTCACGTTGCCTCCAATCCTAATGACGTGCAAGGGAAACGTGGTATCTGGAAGGATGCAAGTGCAGGTCATGCTGGCCAAGAGTCGTTAGATTCCCGGGATGAGAATGGTACGCTCTAGAGCCATATTAAATACCACACACAAACACATTTCCAATTACAAAATATAATAATATGCTCCCTTCTATCTGTTAAGGTCATTTTGGCCTGTGTGTCTATGTGTGTTTTCTCCCAATTCTATAGAAATTGCATCTTATACTATTACACAAGCAAGCATCCAAAAATATAGTCATTTATTCCATTTTACTAGTTCCATCTTATATTATTATGTCCCATTACTCCTTTCCACTTCAGAACCGTATCAGAAAATGTTAATGGTCAGAATCATTGAGCCTCTTTCTCTTTTGATAAAATCCCAGAGAAATATACAGAAGAAGGCAAAGAGAGAGAGGGAATGGTCGTTGTTAGTGTCAAATGCATGCCACCAAGTGAGACTTTTTCTCCTGATATCACACCAAGAAACGCCAGCACCAAAAATAGACATGAGTGGAGTAATAGTTTGGATGCCCACCCTATTGAATTGTCACAAAAAAGCTGTACTACACAATCCCATGTTAAAGTATATGTACCATATACAGCGTCCTTGTTTTTTTAATGCATCACTCTCCAAAAAAGCGTTTCAAGTGGATACTACAATCATTACAGCAAATAAAACCGTCAACTATTCTCGTTAGCTATATAGTAATTCATTGGAAAATGTAACCGAGGTTGAAGAAATAACACTTTTAATAAAAAAGCTCCATTGATTGTGCCATACGCACTTTTCAATTTTCCAGATACGCACCCCAACTTTCAAAAATAGTATCCCATCCGTATTCCATATCTCGGCTTGTTGATCTAGGTGACAGAATCCCAAAATAGTTAACATTTTTGCATTGTAGTAAAAATAGGAGTAGGCGGACATGCTTCTAAACCTGAAAAAAGGGTTATCGCATGACCATGTAAGCACTACTACTAGAGTAGCATGCCGTAGTAATAATAATAATATTATTATTATAGCGGTCGTTATAGCAATAATAATAGTAACCCAAATGTATATTGTAGTGCTAGGTGACATGCCCCTTAAAAATATAATGGTGGTGTAGGCAACTCGAAAAAAAGATAGACTTTCACTTTGCTTGTTGTAAAGGGACGAAAAGTAACACACACACACAAAGGCACATGCTATATTACGCAAAAGGAGAAAGTGACTTTTGCAGAAAGCAGCATAGTGGGGAGCCCTCCTAATAATTTTTTCTCGTTTCCTTTCTAACACAATATATCGACTTTAATGATCATTTTTAGGGCCCAAGTACATCGTTTGTGATGCTTTGTGCGGTGCATGGAAACATCAGTGCAAGTTAATGGGAATTCTCTTTTCGATCACGAGCGTGCTCTGTCTCCTCTTTGCCATTGCCATCCTGTACTCGCTCCAGTTTAACGTTAGAGGTAAGTCATGCGTATATATTGCTATATTATAAAAGTAACAACAAGTTTCCTCCAAAAAGAAAAAAAAATATTGGAGGAGTTTGCCACGACATGTCCATTGTGCCAAGTCAAACAGAACTCACAGCAACGAAGAAAGAAAAGATAGAGAAAAATGAAATCAAAAAGGCAAATTCCTATAAAATAAAGTAACAACTTTGCTGTGTTCTCTCTCGTCATGCACTACATATCAAAAAACTATGAGTATGGTGTTATTACATTTTCATCCGGAAAGCTATGACTTTTTTGTTATCTGTAACAAGCAAGAACTATAACTGTTTTTCTCTTTGTTTCATTTTTTTTCGTTTATTGCAAATCAGTTCGCATCCAAGAGAAGAGATTATCAAATGAGAAAAATTCTCATAGAAAGAATCGACATGAGCACGTAGAAAATATTTTTTTATCTGTAGGGTATAAAACTGGCGAAATGATGTTTTATAATGATGATATGATTTAGAATTGATACATTTTGCTGTATATTTTCTGTTTGTTGCTTGATCGAAAATCTAGTTCAGTAATAAATTCAGCAACATAGTGAAACGCCTTGAGCGCGTGTATAAATACAAAGTATATAGCGAGATTTTTTCAAAATGATAGAAAGAGACGCATAGACATTCATTTGTTTTATCTTGCTTAACAGTCACTCTCTCGCTAGTAAATAGATTCGCAAGAAAAGACGAGAGAGTGAGTGATCATCATAAGCAGTTTTATTGGTTTGCTTTGATATCGGCGCAGCAGAGTCGTTAGTCGTTTTAGTCATTTTGATTTTGATGTTGTTGCCTTTTTGTTTGTTGGCGTTGCCAGATAAAAAGCGCACACGTAGGGATATACTGCGATGTTGTTTGTTCGTAAAAGTGTGACGCGCATTTTGCTGTCTAATCGCCATATTCACGATTATTTATTGGGGACTAAAGGCTTTTGATGGGAAAGCGCGATAGTAGAACCTATTATTCTGTTTTGTGCTGGTAGACTGAGTAGTAATCCGTTTTTATGACAAAAGCCTTTAGAGTGATTTTTCTTTTGTTTTAGTTGTGAAAAATGTATGTAGGGCTGCTGCTAAAGTATTAACTTTGATATAATGTGGCATATTGAGAATGAAGCTAATTCGTGGAATACTAGCTCTCAGGGAAAAAGAGAGCTGTGCTGTGGGTCTCTGTCTTGTGCTTGTGCCGTGTCATGAGCGGAGCCAAAATGCGATAATGATAATCCATCTCTCTAATATTTCTTTTGTGTGACTTGATTTTTTTCCTGCCTTTTTGACAGATTTCGTACCATTTTCGATAATCCTGCTGCTCCTGTTCACCACTTCCGCATCCCGAGCTTTCATTCTCCTGTCTGGCTGGTTGTGTTCTCCAGACTCTCGACCGACATGGCTTCCCATCATCTCCACACTTCCAGCTGCCCTGTTTGTCATAACGATTCTGGTGGCGCTGCACCTTGCACGCTTCCCGTTCCCCTTTATCAAATCCTACACGATCCCGTGCTACATGATCCTCATAATCTCTTCAGTGGCTCTTGGCCCTCCGCTCTCCCTGTCACTTGGAGCTCATTTCCATCCCCATAACCACGGCTTATTATCTCAAGCTGCCTGGATTTTTGGACACGTCGTTTTGGCACTCATGTCACTTGCTTATCTCCTCAAGTTCAAGCCCTTCTACGTCAGACTTGCCAACGAGAGAGGAAATGCCAATGGACCTGGTGGCATTTCCAACTCGGGTGTCAATGGAGGCACACTTTCCAATGCCGGTGGGACGCCTGCTGTGGTTGCTAACGGCAGCAGTGGCTTGTCCGCCTTTAAAAAGCGAGGCTACGTCGCCAAATGGGGATGTCTTCAAGCCAGAGCCATGTTCGGCGCTTCTTTGCTCGCTCTCTGTCTCTCCAAAATGATAATTATTTCCGTTGCCATGGTAAGTCGACCTTACCACTCACACTCGACGCGTCTCATTCATTTATTCAGTAGTACATGAAAGTCTGAAAGTCTTACCAGACAACCAACTTATATGGTCGCAATTTTATTACTGGCCATGGATAAATAAAAATGCCAAAAAAATCAACGCCATCCCTCCATGACACATGTACCGCAACAAAATGAATGAGCACGTGTGTGTCTGTCAGTGTGTGGAGTCGTTAAAGTCACTGTCAGTGTGTATGACAAGGCAGTAAACAAGCGAATAAAATTTTAGGATTTTTTTCTGTCATTCCTCTTTGCAGGGATACGGAGAATGCGAAGCGACATCAACGTGGACTGGTTGGATTCTTAGCTTGTGTGCTAGAATGTTGGAATTTGCCATAGTCATTTTACTCCTTCTTGTAACTATTTCTTCTGCAGACATCCGGTTTATAAGGTAAGTTGAAACGCAAACACTACTAAAACGGAGTTTTTGTAATATTGGCAAGTTTTCCCCCAAAAATTTCCCTCCTTTTCCATTCACTCATTTTGGCACATTAGAAAATGTGGCTTTTGTATTTAAAAGAAACACATCATCATCATCAACAGTACATTAAAAGGTGCCATTATCCTAAGAAACATGTAATTCAATGGAAAAGTTTGGAAAAGACTAATGGCCATACTTCTTTGCGGTTTAATTAACTTCTGGATTTTTATTGGGTTTTTTCTCTCTTTTCTTTACAGTAGGTTAACTCGTGTACCAATAAATAAGAGCAACGTAGGATTAATGAATGCCGATATATTCCCCACCATGGTATCCTCCAATACCGCTGTACAAAGATGTATCCCCATGTACAGGTAAGAGCAAAACACACAACAAGTATTTTACCTATATTGCATTTTTACGAGCGTATTTCTCAAGAAAGTGATGGAATTGAAGGAGAGGCTGAAAGACACTCAAGCATATAAGCCAAGAAAGAAAAGAGTAATAAATGGAAATAAAATTCGCTTGAGTGTCCTGATTTACTTTTTTTTCTCTTACGGGAAAACGTGAAAAAAGAAAGATTTCTTTATTATGCGCATACATTTGGAGTAATTTGACTTTTTTGTGATGGCAAACCTCTCTTGTAATTTCTAGTTCGAATGCTCGAGCGGACGTGATGATGTTAGGACCGACAGAGAGTCGGTCGTCGTTACGAGGCAAGACTTTTGGAGAAAGAGCCCTTCCAGGTAAATAAAATAACTCAATTTTTATTTTTTTCTTCTTCGAGAGTGAATTTGATGGAATAAAAGTTTAGCCTATTGAGAAGGGTGAGAGAGGAATGAAGGGAGAAAGTGAGAAAGACACAAGAAAAGAAAGTAAAGTGGAGAGTGAGTAAATGAAGGATGCATATTTAATGTCCAGGTGAAAGACTGGGTGAGTACCGCTCCAGCGTTGGAAGGGGTTTACCTTTGCGTCTTGGGAATGGAGGGCCGTCTCATTCCCTGCCCGGAACGCCAGTTGATGGATTTCCTCAAGGACTTAAACTCCCCGAGCCAGCACCGGCAAGTTTGCTAGTAACCAAGGTAGTTTTTGGCACTCCAGCAAAATCCCGTGAAGTCAACTTGAGTCACCAACACGAAAACCCATTACTCTGCACTGGCGGGGGACCAGGATCCAAAGATGATCGAGAGACTAATAACATCTACGCAAGTCTTGAGAGCGTTAAAATCGCTCCCTTTGTAAATGCGGGCTCTTCCACTGGCGGCTCAAATCATAGTGGATCCGACCGTGTTCTTTTGTCAGCCCACCCCAGAGATTACATATACTCCATTTCAAGAGACTTGACGAAAACCATTGACTCCATTTATGATACGTCAAGACCGCGAGGAAACAACTTGGCACACACAATCGGTAAGCCAACACTCACAAACGCCACCATATCATGATATTCATTTTCACCCACCACTGCACTGCGTGCATTCTCTTTTTCCAATTGAACCAAAAGAGAACAATGCAAAAACCCAAGAAATGCTTCTGTTCCTAATTTCCTCTCCTGCTGCTGCTGTTGCTCCACTGTTCTGTTATTCAGCTCGGCTAATGATGCCAAATTTGCCTTACCTCGACCTGTTACCACATTCCCTAATGTTGTTATGTGGCTTCATTATTTTTTGCTAATTAACCCCACCTCTGGTTTATTATCCCGATTTTCCCCGCTACTCCCATTACTTCCCCTAAACCTCCGGTGTAGAATATGTGGTGGGATCTATATACAATTTTAGCGAAAAGGCAGAATTACAACTGCTTCCAAAAATATGTACATTTTATGTCAGACTGTGAAAGCACAGAGAAAGCAGCACACAAGTTGTATTATTCCATGTTTTTTTTTGCAAAAACTGCCTCACTGAATCAGCACAAAAGGAGAGAAGGCATGAAAGATTTCCTTTGTGAATTTTCAGCCTGTCCATATACCTAATAGATATGCATAAATAGTAGTATATTTTTGTACATGCATATTTCCTACTAACTCGGCAACAAAGAGAGTTTGAATAGAAACCCAAGTCGTTTTCAAGTGATACACGCTTATTTGCATAGAGGAGATTTAATTTCCGAGCTAAGCCCACTTGAGATTTACTCGCAGAGTTGTAGTAATGCTCCTGCAGTTTGCTAACAGCTTCATATAAGTCCAATGATAATGGTAATATACTGCCAGTCAACGAGAAAGCAATACACACGTATTCCAAGAATGGAGTTGTTTAGAGAAAGGCAAAGCCACAAAATATACCTTTCTATTTCTCTTTCGCTTTTCCCATTATTATTACCGGAGAAAGTGAAAGCAGTGATGGTGGTGCTGATGATGGTGTGAAGAAAGTAGATGAATGCTTCGATCTCTCTATTTCTATATATCTATTCTCTTGGTAATGTTTTCTGTATGAAATTGGAACAAGCCAATAATATGTATGTAGAGAGATGTATGCTTTCATGTTCTCCTTTGTTGAATTTTACAGAGACGCTCTGCCCTCCAAATTTAGCGCACACAATAGAGCAAATCGGCTCGATTCCAAATCTGAGTGGTAATCAGGCTGGTGGTAGAGGCGGAAGCACGGCTTCAGGTGCTGGTGTTCCTTTCAATTTACATCCTCACAATTTGCATCACCCCCACGGAAATGGCATGGCTGGTCGGACTGACTTGGCAAGAACGATAGACAGAATACGGTATGCTGCTGCAGCAGCTGGCCCTCCGTCTGCCTCATTGACCACACCAGGAAATAATCAAGCCGGACGAAACTTTGTGCTCCAGCTGGGCACCCCAGGCTCAAGTCATTTACCTGGAATGGGGAATCCTCCGCCGTACTGTTCCAGCGAATCTAGCCATGACGTGACTCCAGACTCTGGCATCGTCTCCGATATACACTCCAAAAACGGGAGAGAACTTCCCGAAGTCGTTTATGCCAGGTAGGTGGAATCTCTGCTGCAGACAAGCAAAACAACAAAAAACAATGCGAGCTATATAATTAGAGAAAGCTATAGAGATTTAAGTAGACTTTCAATTTCGAGATATACAGAGAAAGCACTATGGGTAATAATAGTATGCCGACACATGCAAGACGACAGAGTCATGCATGCGAGACGTGACTATTATGCCTTTGCCAGGCAGAGCCAAGTATAGTATTTATTGGAGAAAGTCTGCTCGTATAAAAGTTGAAAATGTAATTTTAAGTATTTCAGGATTAGCTCTAATTGTTTTTCCCTAATGAGTTGAGACCATTAAAGCGACTGGGATTGAATTTAATAACGTTATTAATTTTGCAGGGATTACAGAGGAAACTCGGTCGAGGACATTCGACGGCTGCCGATGCTGCCGCTGCAAAAGCAGCAGCATCATCGGACTCCGGTCACCACCCCACTGTACGATAGAACCCCAACGTCACCCAACAACCCCTCCTGTGCCCCGTCGCCTGCCGCAGTTCGCCCCGGAACCTCGCCATTGTACGTACCAACTCCCACTTCTAACAATACGATAGTTGGATGTGTGGAGCACCTTCTTAACCAAACGGAACATATTTTATCTAGGACTGAGTCTCTTGACAGCAACTCCCACTCGGCTGGACTCCAGCGTCTACTCAATCACAAGGAGCAACTGGAACACGTGGAGAAACTGTTGGCCCAGGCCGAGTACGCCATTTGGCTGGAGAAACGCAACTGTGCACAACAAGTTAGTCAACAACTGGGCTCCAACGAGTCTCCCAGCCCGTATGGCTTTAGTCAACGACCTGTTAGTAATGCCAACTCCGTGGGCAACGCCAGTTTCTCTAGTGCCAATACTGTCCAATCCTCGATGAGAAAAGAGACTCCAAATAGTTCCATCTCCAGTGGTAATCCTATGGTTGTGAGTAATCATCCGAATAGTATATCCAGCGCTGGCCAAAACTCCAAAAAGATGTCAAAAAGTTTAGAAGAGGAGAGTGTCGTATGATACAAGGCTAGGCGTTTCTAGACTTAGTTTCCAATACAGCAACAACCCTAATTTACTACGAACACAAGAAAGATTATATAGTAGCTATTATATAACTAATTATTAAAAATTGCTAATCTATTTCAAGTGTATGTGTAGGTTCATTTAAGAAGAAGAAAGAGGACTTATTATTGTAATGCTAAAAATGTGGAATCATCTTAAAAGTATATTAAGATACATTTTAATGAAAGCCTGTAAAAAAATGGCAATGATTACAGGATTTTTTACGCTAATTGTTATGGTGTCGCGTATCGTTCAAAAAAACGGTTCATTTTTTTTTGTTGTGCTTCGCTTTAATAGAACTTTTTCTTTGTAATTCTTCTTTCTTACCACGAACTGTGTTCGCAATTTTTTTCACCTTTTTTATAATCATGTTCCTGCTTTCTTGAACAATGTTTACGTTTTATCTGATTGATTTTATAAAGTAACATAAAATTGGAATTGTATAAATGTAAATCATGGAGCAATTCAAACCGGTTCTCTCAGCATTTAAAAACTATTTGATAAACTTGTTTGTTAAGACTTTTTGTTCAATATTTGTTAGTTTTTAAGCATCCAATTTTTTGGAAGGTTTACTTCATTGTTTATTATGCATTTCTTTTTCATTCTCAGGTTTACTCACAAATTCTAGCATTTTCTATATTATGAATTGTTACTCAGTCTACTAATCTCTTTACTATAAAATATACTACTAGGTATATAGATTACTTAACTGTTTTTAATAGCTGGTTAATGTACAACGTAGTGATTCACACAGTATAGCACATACACACAGAAAACACAGACGATACAATGAATTTCAAATGATTATTATAACAATTTTAAAACTAGTAATTACTTTTTAGAGCATACTACTATTAAGTGTAAAAAATGATGCCGAGTTCAATGTGATATTTTCCGTTTTTGTCTTCTCTTTTTTATGTCGTACCGTGTAAGTATTTTCATAAGTGTTGACGAGTCAATTAATTAGTTACAAAATGTACTACTACTAAAACAAGAGTAGAATATTTAAGGGAAAAAATATAATTTAGGCGTAAATAACAAGAACTTTAATTGTAAGAAAATTATTTATTATTTGTCACCTAGCAAAAACAACTTACAACAAAGCAGATAATTATAAAAATTAGAGTATCACTTGGAAAAAAATGTTACACACCCACAAAAATGTCTTGAGTAATTTGCATGTTTATAAATATTACACACACTGTAGTTTCAACTATTTAACAGATAACAGTACCTAATCGTGTCATAACTATATTTAAGGTTTTAAAAATGTCTACTTGAGCTATACCAGTACTTCTACACACAGAAGAAATTAATGAATTGCTAAATCACAATGAAAAAATCTTAAATAGATAGAAAGTGAAAGGTCGTGGTCGTCCTATAGTTAATCTCTATTAAGATGTTATAGATTCAAAAATTATCTTTATTAACAGCACTTACCAAATTTTAAGGTTTACAATGAAAAAATTAGAAACAACAATTAAGAAACTATATTTGGCATTACTGCAATACTCACACAGTCACGGCGCAAGTTATAAATTGAAAAGTTTATGATTTTCTAAAAGAAAACCCAACAAAAGACTGTTTGCTTCTGTTTTTAAGGGAAAAAACATTTCTGCAATTTGAATGTTAAGTTTCCACCAAAGGAAATTTAGCGCATTTTAATTGCGGATTAAGTGGTACACAAACACAACTTGTAAGAAAACTAATTCCTTGAAAGAAAGTTGTGTGTCAAAACCTTTTTAATTGTCTAGAAACCTTTCCAATTCCCATTTTTAGCTTAGAATCATTAAGAATTTTAAACACCAAAACAAGTAAATAGTATATTATTCAGATAAACTAGGTGACAAACACAGTATTTGAGTCGTTAACTGTTATGATGATAATACGGACTTTAAAAAAATCTTTTAATTGTTAACATAACCGCTTGTTGTACTCGTTGTTGTGGTGCGTCAGTGTTAAGCTATTTTTTATGCTTTTAACCAGACCATTTAAGGAACTTCACCTTTTTGGTCAAACTGTTCTTTCTGTTAAAGTCGACTTTATAATAGTTAAGGCCCTATAATAATATCCGAATTTAGCAGAGATCCTACCTAAATATTATTGAAATATTATGCCAATCCTTATTTTTTGTTATAATCTATTGACTAAGTTTTATTTAAGTTTAATCAACTCGTGTACTCGTGTCTTAATTTTGTTGTTAAGTTTTTTAAAACTATAGGTATGCAATCAGCTTTTATGAAGTTTGTACAGTAATTTGTATGTTTAGAGACTAAGAGATAACAAGTATGTACATATTATGGTTATATAGCTACGTTAACAATTAAATTGTACATTAATTTATGCGAAAATGTTGTACAAACTAGCCACCTGTATTATGTAAAGTTAATGAATATTGAAAGAGATGCTACATTAAGAGTATAACGACGTAAAATAAAAGACCGTTTTCAAAGACGACGGAATTGCAAACATTGGATTAAGTTTACCTTTTATTTAACAATCAATCTCACTCACATTAATAATTAGTTGGCATTTTTAGATTTTTCTTGGGCAAGTTTTTTGAGTATTTTCTTGATATTCCTGTCACACAAGAGATTAGGAACATGGTACTCATCTCGTTCGTCAAACAATCCGTAGGCGTCTTCCATGTCCCGTCGGAACGGGTGTAACGTTTGCGTTGATTTATCAACCTTTTGTCTGTTAAGTTAAATTAAAATGAGAAACTGTCAATTATGTGTGGTCAGCATAGATCCCAGCCCGTTTGAAGGCCAAACTGAAATTAAAATTAGCTCAAAAAATAAAATTAACTTACGGCTTGGCCACATTTCGTACAACGGTTTTCTTAGCCGGCTGTTGTGGTCCGGGGGCAGGGGTAGAATTGCTTGGGGGTTGTTCCCTTGACATTTTGAAGGATTTCCTAGAATTTAAAACATAATATCAACATAAACAATTGACACCTCTAGGACCCGTGATTCCTTTTAAATTAAACAAAATCTATACGATGCAAAATTTATACCTTACCGTTCCCTTATCGTCACTTTTTGGATTTTAAATGGAAAGTTAACCAACTTGCTTATTTATCGTAAATTTGTAAGGTCAACTGGACAGCAAAGACTACAGAGCAGAGTTCGTCACCTCGTCATCAGCCTCTCTATTTCACACCGTGCCGAGGTGGGCAACTTCGGGGAAAACTGAAACGAAGGCTTTGTCATTCTTTCATTGCACGCATATTGCCTACGCGTCATTTCATCTTGAATCATGAATTGTCCAAGACAAAGTATGACTATTACTGCAAATTCTGCAAGTCGAATTACCATACAATTAAGAAAGTTAATCATAATAAACGAAGAAGATCATTTAAAAAGTCATTTAGCATCCAAGTTTTGTGCAGTAAAAGGAACAAACTTTCTGGCGTCTGTAATGTCTAGTCATGAGTCATGATTAAGTACTTTGGTAAGGTGACAGACAGAAGTAAAGTACTTTTATGTGCATTTTGTTGCAGTATGAATCCCTAGAAACTTTCATGGAGCATTTTCTTCGTCCTATGTTCCAACCTCACATTTCTGGCACCACCATTGGCATAAAACTGCACCAAAATACCGTTTTTACTGTTTGGTGAAAGCTACCCGTTGTTTTATGGCAGAACAGCTTTTATAGCGCGTTCCTATGTGGAGCTGGCTTCCCATTTTCCAGTTGCAGTGGCTGGCTCCAGACAATAACACGAATGGATCCGAAGCTGCTGGAAAAGTTACGGAAATTCAGCCCGGGTACTCTTTAAAGGCTTGTTTTGGTACAAAAGTAGCAAAAAACAGTTTGAGACTGACATAAATCCTCTCTTTCCAGCAGAGTTGGTCAAGGCCCCGTCTAGTCCAAAGGCAAAGGAGAGACATAGAGAAACGAAAAAAAAATCTGCAAATTTGGAATTCCCTTGTGTTCGTGCAAAAGACTATGAGTCATTCTAGCATTCTCATTACAATTCTCAGAGGAATACATTCCAGTTAAAAGCTAGTCTCAAAACTACAAGGTTGTGAATTTAAAATTGTGCAGCATAAAATATTAAATTGGTTGTAAAATAGTGTACAGTTTTATATTCAGTGTGGATTCTGGAGAAGCCTAAATTGAGTGCAGCATTTTTGCATGCAAAATAACATTGATGTATTTTGCATGAAGTTTTCATTTCAAATACAAAGTCAACTCATAGTTTTTGTGTAGTGTTCAATGTTAAAAGTCAAGTTAATAGTAATTTTACTAAACATTTTTCAAGAAACCTGAATCCAATTACCGTTCACATACGGCGTCTCTGAAAAACGAGGCGTTTCATCTTTCGTCGTGTGAGTTGTTTGTGTATCCACGAGACGCAGAATGCGAATGCATACTCACCGTTTGTTGTAGCTGTGCATGTGGTAGTAATTTAAACAGAAGATTTTAATATAGCAGGCATCCCAAAAATGAGGATGACTCAACACCAGAAGATTTCGAGCGTAACAAGGTAAAATTAATTACAAGTTTGTATGTATATAGCATTCCCTGTCAAAAGAAATTCATATGGATTTGTATCTTCTCTTGTCTGTTGATATTGAGTACTACATGCGTACTAATATTATTATGTAACATTAGCGCGTATGCATTTTTCATGTGAGTACATTTATTTGTACAACTAATGCAGTTAGCATATAAGCACTCTGCTGATGCATACGAATAATAAACGTGCGTGAAAAATGCGTAGAGAAAAGATAAAGCAAAATGCGGAGTTGTGTGAACAAACGAAAAACAGACGGCAATTTATAAGAGAGTCCCCCACGCAGTCCAATTTAACACTGTCACGGTGAAAAAAGATTATCATGTTGTTTAAAAACGAAAGTTCATAAAGTGCACCACTTACTGCTTGCCAAAGCGATTCATTACTTGCCATTTAGTCTTTCACTTTGGTTCATGCTTCCATCATCAGAGGAATAATTTTCGTCCGGTTTATTATTCTCTGTGTCATGTGGACATACAAACACACACGCACAAATAATACAAAAAAGGATGAAAATGTAGTTTTTGGTTAGTTTGGAAAAATGTTTAATGAATACAACTTTACAACAGACTTAATTGAATGACTATGAATAAGTTGAAGTTCAAAGCCAAATTTAGCGTTTTTCATTATTAGCTGGCTAGCAATCCATTGTGCTTATTATGCAACCAAACATGTTTTTATAATGCACGAAATTACTATGCTAGATGCTTTCATGGTTGGGTCGCAGGTGTACAAACTCGTAGAGTGATATTTTATGACCTGCTGAAATTTCACACAATTTCCTGCTAAACTGAATAAATCATCATTTTGTACTGTAATTAGGTACATGATCAAGTTTTCAGCAAAGTAGCACTTTAATTTAAAACTAGCTTGTAGCCATATACACTTCAAATCAACTGCCATTTTGGTTGATGTAGTAATTCAAAACATTTTTTTTCTAATGGACTATATTGCCCCCAGCAACATTATATTATCCCAGGTTTTAAATAAAAATCTGCAATGTCCCAACCAACAAGGCTTGCATGACAAGGCTAAATTTGCAAATTATCGTGATGATCACGATGACGGAGGACGATACCTTTTTGCATTGGCTTTTATAATAAATGCCACGCCATGAAATAGTGGCCATACACAACAGTGTAAAACGGAAGCCAAAAATCTCCTCTCTCAAAACGACGACATGTCCTTACTCACACCTGAATCTAATTTGGCTTTGTGATTGATGGGCATGCATAAAAATGGTGTAATGTACAAACATAAAAACGGAATGAATGCCAGTGCCACTAGTGCCTCTTGTGCAAAAAGCGTTTTTTATAGTTTTGTTTCCCGATTCAATGCGGTAGTTCAGTGTTGAGCTGGGTTTGTTGTAATGGCCACTACCTAAAACAGCGTTTATTACGCTTTGCAGCGGCAGCAAAGTCACAATTCCTTTTTTAAAACGTAGGAAAAAACGCATCAAACAAACCGGCCCTTCCTCTCCATCATAATAATCGTCACCGCCGCCACCATGCGGGTATGCCCAACTGTTTATGGCAGTTTTTGAGCCACCGTCGTCGTCGCTGATATAGAAGTCGTCTATACTAAAATAAGATGCACAATGTGGCAATTTAACTGCATGAATGCGTCATCGTCGTTATTCTGACTTTTTTGCTGCTTTTGAATTCACAACTACCTTTTTTACTGGCGGAACAAAGAACGTGAGTACATGATTTTTTCTAATGAACACTGCAGCAGTGATATTATGTACGGGGAACATAATAACAACAGCTTTATGATCTTATTTTGTGGTGATTTTTAGAACTTGTGTAAAAAAAATTGTATTTTGTTGTTTTACTACATGTTCAACATATATACATAGTAGTCTGGATGGCGAAAAAAAATATGAAGCTCAAGACAAGAGAACCATATTATTAGAAAGAAACACAAGAAAATATACTTGACTTGACTGAAAGCAAAAATGATGGACGCTGTCCTAACATCGGAAGTGTTGAAAGTATCAAGAAACTATTAAATACAGAATAACTGTTTCTTTGAAACTTCAACAAAAAATTGAAGTAGGAAAAGCCCATGACTAAAACACTATTTTAAAAACATTGCATTTTTAATGCGTCACTAGCCAGCGTTATTTTAAACAAGAATATTATTTGAAATATGAATGCATTGTGCGCTCAACCAAAGAGCAGTCAATTCACAAAAATATTTTATTACTATTATGCTCAGACCCATAGCTCACACTCAACTGCTAACATTAAAATGACAAAAAGAGCCATTCATGAATTTTCCCCTGATATCAATTATTTTCATTGCATTTTCATTTTCCTTCACAACTCAACTTAGGCTGACATTAATGAAGGAGTTATTCCTGTCGAGAGACATTACTAAAAAACGGTACTAGACAATGTAGGGTTTTGTTGTTGTCGAATAAAGTCACACTATAGAAAAGTCGGTGATGACGATGATCATGGGACATACGGTATCTGCAACGGTTTGGTACGCAACTATAAAGTATGTACCAGGACCAGCCCATTTTTCTTTCTTTCACTTTTAAACACAAAACTTTTATTTTATGTGTTTGCACCGCTTGAGCATGTGTCTTCTATTAGAACGTATTACACAATGATGAATGATGACTTTATGACTGGATTCTATACTAGTCGCCATCGGGATGGCCATGCCATCATCATAATATCGCATCGTCGTGTTGTACGCGGCTAATAGCGTACCTTCCAATTACTGGTATTTCCCAGGTCTCTGATCCCAATTTCATCGGAGAGTATCCATCATATTTTATTGCACAACGCCACTTCACTCCCTCTAGAAAAACTGAAAGACCGCATTATGTTTTATTATGGAGTTAGAAAGAGTGAGAGAGGCAAAAGCGGAAAAGATGCATAAAAAGCCATCAAAGTTTTTTTTCTTCCTTATGTGAAATAAAGCTCATCATACGTAAACATAGATTATGACATGGTATATTATCGGTTCCTCTTTTCCCCCAGTCACCATTTGACTCTAGTAATATTTCTAAATTGCTCTCTGCTTTTTCCCCTTTTGCCATTTCATCTTGTTTTTTTTTTGTAAAAGACTGACTTTAGCTTGTACATAGAGTGTACAACTATAAATTATGAATATTACTACATGATGAACTATCAGCATCGTAACATTTTATCTGTGTGCGGCTGCTGCTGCCTCAAAATGCATCCTGGTGTCGGTTTTTGAAAAATGTTAGAAAAAAGGCTAATCATTATCTTAGCTATTACATGTATGACATAGATCAACACAGTCATCCTTATAAACAACGTGGTGGTGATGGTGGTGTGCGCGATGATAATAAATATTATGCAGACACACACCGCTTTTTATCTAAATTTATCGGGATGGTTACTCACATCGATCAGAACTCTCAATTAGCCATGCTACATGCAACCCAGCGTGACATTGAACCATCATTTTTTCGTCAGCAGGAGAGAGTACGTTGAAAATGGGAGGAAATTTGCATTTAAGTGTAATAGTCAATAGTGGCAGGGGAGGAGGATGACATTGGAAACACGCGGAAATGCACCTTAGTCCCAAGACAGCTTTCAGATGAATCCTCTGAGAAAGTCAATAGCGGAACTGCAGGTAATTTCTCAAGAAGAGGCTCATTCATGAAGGCTTTCCTCTCTGTTTTGAATTATAATTTGAAGCAAGCAGAGTTTGTCTTGTTTTCTTCCGCTTGACGGGTCATGCTTAATGGATGAAGCCAGTCACTCTGTTGAGTTGACTGCTTTCCTGTTGTTGCGTAAGATTTACACGTGAGTTTATAAAAAAGAATGACTCCAGTTGTTTATAATGCAAATATGGTAGACAACAAGAGCGTACTGAATTATTAAAGAAACCCGAATTACTCTAACAAGTAGACAGAGATCGCCTAAGAGAGTGACCATTTGAGCCCACTCGCTGTTTCACCATTTCCCAAATGCGCTGACAGACTGACAAACGGGCTGAGTATCAACTTAAGCATTGTGTATACAAATCCGAGGCTTGTACGCTTTTGGCTTTTTAGCAAATCGTTAGAAAGCACACAGTCAAATAAATTGGAAGTAAATCCCAAAACAAAACGAAAGAGAAAAGATTACAGCAAAAAAATAACTTGAATAAAACTGTGAGCAAAAAGGGTTGACAATGTTTTCCGCTCTTTGTACAGTTGTAAGTCACGCAACCAATATAAAATACGCTAAGAAAAAGCTTTACTATTTGTTTCGCTATATATTTTTCTTTTTTATTTTTCCACTCTTTCTTTTTTGCTTCCTCAGCAGCAGCAATAGTAGTGCAGTAGCAGTACAGCCATTCATTCATTTTCAGAAGACGAAGATTGACTCACTGGTTTCGCATGTCTGTCACTTTCAGCACGGCGATATAATAATATAGTAGTTAAAGCTCGGGTGTATTTAGCAAGCTACTACACACAGCTTAGACATTTCTTTCATTAAAACACTGTACTTTTCTTTATGTTACGGGAGAACTGGGTGTAGTTAGCTTCCACTTTCTTTACCAGTTTCCTGTTTACGAGCTTTACACATACAAAACTACCATATAATATGTACTCGTGTATATTACATTTAACTCGTTTTTTATTCCTCTGTGTGCTACTGAGTTGTAGTTGTAGTAGCAAGCAGTAAACTAAATGCAATAAGCCTCATCAACATGAATCTTGTAAAAGGGAACATTATTATAGATTGGCAGTAACAGTAAGTGAGTGAGTGCAACTGCTTTATTTCATTTTCATTCACTTGACTACCACTTTCGGCAGCTAAAATAACATCTTTCTTGATGATAATGATAATATACTGCGCCTAACACCAAACACAAACTAGAGCTGCAAAGTTTCTATCCTTTTTTGTAAGTCTTGCATGTATTCACAGTACAGTGGTGCTGCTATGGTATTACTACAGAGAGCTAAACAGTGAATGAATCCCCACTTTTTTAATACTTTCTATACGTATCAGCTTTCTTTTTTATTGCTGTTGTTGCAGGAAAGTTGAGACTCTCTGGAAGATTTGTAATAATCATAAAATAATCATAATCGCACGCCTTCCTTCCCGTCTTCTCATTTTTTTCGCGTTGCCTTTTACAAGGTTTTTTAAAGGCTTCTCAGTTGGCACAACCACTTACATTTACGTAATCCACCAAAACAGGGAGAATGTTTTGTGTGTGTGGAGGAAAAATATGCTTTATTCTTTGTGCTTGCTCATGCAAAGCATATTTTGCATTCCGAACAAACCATATTTTATATAACTTTCATTTTGGGTTGGATTTCAAGATTTTTACTTTGAAGCACACGCAGTACAAAAATATGCATGATGGGCTTTTGACGAATAGTACACCCAACACACAACTAAAAGCGTACCAATTCCTTTTATTTCTTTTTAGAGAAATTGCTATTCCTACTTTTTAGGGAATACGATTTCTTCTTAGCGTACAATTTAATTTGGTGAGTACACGTTTTCCAGACACGACTGTCAGCCTTGTTAGTAAACAAAAGTCTTTTTTGTTGATATGCCCGAGTTGATGCAATGAAAGTGTATATTAAGTAGACCATAAGCGGGCCAATGTTTTTTTATTATTGAATACAAGAATATATAATGTATTATCATCATAAGCTTTCTTGTACTTCGTTTTCTTCTCCCGTCTTTTGGGATGTTGGCTCTCTTATCTACATCAGATAGTGAGAACTAGTACTGCTACAGCTTATCAAAAAGTTTACTGGCTTAAGCAAACCAACAGCAGCACAAGCATTTTCAGAGAAAATATACAAGAACACATTACATTACTCACACAATCGACTGTTACTACACTACTAATAATACTGCACGTGTGTTTCGTGCAATGTTGTTATTCTTTACATCTTTTCCCAACTTGCATCTTGCGTGATGCTTCAACAAACCACACAGGATAAAAAGCTCAAAAAACTGGGCAAAAAACCCAGTTGAATACTTATGTTGGGTTGTTTGCCACTTTTGTAAATATGCAGGGCGTATATATGTATTTCTTCGGATATATATTTACGGGAAATCTTTAATGCTGTACTTACTTCAGCTGCAATGCTTCCCATTTCTCATAGTCAACGGTTTACATAATGCTCTACTATTACTACTTACTACTGCAGTTTTTCCCCATGTCGTATGCTTAAGCAAACGGAAAAAGTAAGTCATTTTCTTTGCTTTATCACCATAAATAAAAGAAAACTGCACGCATGTTCATAATAATGCACATGGCGTAATCACAAAATGGATCCTTGAATAGATTCTCTTCTCTATTCTGCTGGTTGAGCCTCTTTGCGTTTTCTCTGTAAACTTTCAACTACTTTTTCTGCATAATCGTATTTGCTTTGGAGGTTCCATATATTCAACAAGGCACGTACGGTAAATGCACATGATTACTTGTCCATTAACATATTCCATGTTCCAGAATCATAATCCAGCATGCAGCCATGCATCCATATCACCACCCAACATCTCATCTCATTACAACTCATTTCTCGCAAACCCGTTGCTTTTATTGCAGCACCACCAGTTCCATTTCTTGCTACGGTTTTTGTCGTACTTGGGACTTTTGGGAATTGTCTTGTTGCTTTCTTGGTTTATTGCCATAGTCACGCCAAAAATAATATCCAGAAGTTGCTTATTGCTTGACGGAAAATCATGAAAAATGGTACTTGTCTCCAATTTGCATGCAACACATGCATTTTCCCGCAATAGTCGCAATTTTATAGGAACTTGAATATACCTAATCAAGGGACCATTTCAAATCTAAAGGCGACTGCGTGTGGTTTCTAGAATGATTTGTTTTGCGATTACCATGTTCGCTTTTTCTCAAGGAGAAAACAAAAATGTTTTATAAATACATCAATGAAAAGTTTCTTTTGCTAGTTGGATAAACCCCCTTTCAACTTCAACTTAAGTTGCATAGCCTGAAAAAATATGAATGAATTTTAAATTTGCGTTTTGTAATAGGCAGCAAACTAGTGAGGCGCCTTGGAAAGGCACAAACAAGCAAAATAAGTGAAGCAATCAGAAAAGTTGTCGATCGTATTTTGAAGTTTCAGTGAAGCGGGTTATGGGAAAAGATTAGAATATCATATAGCACCCAAACATAAAAGCATGACGGGGAGTGGAATAAAGTAAGCATCAATGAGTTGCTTTCATCCTTGTAAGATGATCACAAGTTAGACATTTTTCAAGATAGAGAAAAAGAATTTAAGCAAACTAAAAAGTCATTTTCTAAAGGCTCAATATCAAAAAAGAAGAAAATTGTAAGGAAAAAAAGTTTAAGAAAAACTGTGTCTCTCTTTGACTGCAGCAGCACTGCAACTATTATACACACATCACATTGCCAGCACGGCATGAAATTCACTTTCGTTATGACTTTGTCATATCATTCGTCTAAGCTTTTTTTCTTCTTTTTCTCGTTACTTCCTTCCCATTCCTGGAATGATGGTGGGAGGCAACAAAATATCATTTTGTGCAAAGATGATGTACTAAAATGCACATTACCTCCGTTCTCATTCATTCAAGCTTCTTTTTTCTTCATCATCTTCAGATGCTCCTCAAAGGGAATTTTGCTTCACTGTTTTTTCATATTCCGCCTCAGTTTATAGCAGGTGTTTTTGTCAGAAGCACATAATATTATTGCAAATAGGAGGGACTCTTTTGGTCCTCATACGCACTCAATTTCTTACCCGGTTTACACTTTTACAGCTTTTCTTTTTCTCGTTTATTGAAAGGGAAAATTACATTTCGTATTGAAATGTGTCGTCAAAAGTTAGAGCCCGGAAAAATGCTTCCTTTTTTGCCTGTGTGACAAAAAAGTATTAAGACATAGCTTTTTTCTTTGTTAAAATATACGGTTTCCTTGGCTACTATGGTGGATACAAAAGCACACCACTACCACATTTGTTGGTACTTAACACAAAGAAAAAACCACGATAAAAGGATTCTTAAGCAATTTCATGGTTTCCAGGAAAGAAGTAAAAAAGCAGAGTCTAATTTTCCATGGCAACTCATCCATTGACTATTGCTGTCATTATGCAAAAAAATGCCGAAGTACTAGTAAATCCTCGAATCGCATTGCGGTCTATGTGTGTTCTTGTGTATAGCATGTTTTTACAATTATGTCCATTCAATTTCTCTAGGTACACATTTTCCATGTATTTTTCACCATTTGAATCGCGCAAAAATGCTTGTGCTTCTTTGTTTGCAACCGTTTTTTGCTCGCGTTTTTCAGTTAAGTGTGATTCCCGACTTGATATACCAAAACCAAAGCTGTTTTTACCACTGCGTACATTTACTACAGATCGTTTGCAAGCCAAAGCAACAAAGCCAATCTTTTGCAATACAGCACCACGACATATACAAGCACACACGCTTTAGTGTTTTAGCGTTGCGCTTGGGCTGTTTAACGAGAAAAGAGTTTAGATTCACTTTTGTATCGCTTTTGGTCGCGAAGCGAGAAGCAAAAAGTTGGGTAAACTGTGGGAACTCGAGCCAGTGTTGTTTCAGAACTCGACTGAAGTGCACGGTTATATTGCGCTGCTCCTTGCACAAAGGCAAGAAGTGCGTCCTTTTTTTGGTTTCCCCTTCTCTCTTGGCACCTCAACAATGAGCTAGTGTATAGAGAGCCGTATTTTTTGTGTTGTTTGCCCCTTTTTCAAAGCAGAAGCAGACTCAATATCATGTACTGCGCCTTACCAATACTGTTGCTTGTTGGTTTGGTGGGGCTGCCCGTGCAACATCTAAAGCAACTTTTGGCAACCTAACGTAACGAATTGAGTGTGTCTCTTTAGAATATTATTTTGTAAAGTTGCGGGGTCCATGTGCTGCGGTTCATCAGTTTGCAAACACATTTTTTTTATTTCCTTTCGCTTTTACTGTGTTTTGTTGTAGGTTTTTCGGTGTGCTTTATTGTAGTTTGGCTAAATAAAAAGCTATACATTCTGGTACGCAACGTTCTTTTTATTTGTCCATGGAACAATATTTTGCTACGTTTTTTTTGGTTATCCTCTTTGAACTTGCAAATTTGTTAGCTTCTCTGAATATAAAGGAGTTATCGTCCCAGTAATCAATTCCTCTGGGCTTTGAGTCTATTATTAATTATATTGCAGCGTTTTTATGACAATAAACGAACAAACAATAGAACACACACACATTGCCTTGAAAAACTTTTGTAACTGGGAATACTACTAGCGAGCAGAGTACAACTGTAGTAAATAATGAAAGCGGACTGAACCACAGTCATATTTTTTGCTACTATCATCATCCACTACTACTTCTACCTATCTACCACTCGACGCAAGCACCGCGGCGGAAGTAAACATTGACAAGATTTATACAGGTTAGCACAAAACATATTTTTTCATTAGATATTTTCATAGTGCCCCTATTATGTAGTTTTGTCCTGCTTGTTATATTTTATCAGCGTTATTCATAAGTGTCATCTAAAGCTCTCTTACTCTTTCGTTGCTGGCCATGTCAACGAATTTATGAAAAAGGCTTTTGTTTGAAGCGCTCTCTGCATATTATGAAAAGGGCTGAGTTCCAGATAAAAAGTGCCACCACCACCTCTCCTCCGTTTTTGGCCTGTGAATAGAGAAGTAAACCCATTGTTTGCCTGGCTAAGTCCACCACATTATCCGAAAAACGAATGAGCATAACCATTACCGCATTTTAGAGAGGCAACGTATGATTATATATATTTTTTGTCCTGGCATCTCATCCTTCTAATATACAGTCATGAAGTGCATACATAATGCATGAAAGCGTGGTCGTAGAATGATGCACAGAATTTATTCATAAATATGTATAATCTACATATTTTCGTAATCATATTAGATGAAAGAAAGTTACGTAAGGAATTACTTAACTGGAGCTTTCTTCAAGAGCTTCGCGCTGCTTAAAGGCGTCACTTTAGCAATGATGTGGCTTGCAGAATAGATCTGAAATGGCTTCTTTTGAACAACCCGAAATTATTATGCATTGCTAAAGTAGTGCTTTAATAGTATATCAGCGCGGTCTAGTCTTAATCTGCCTTTCATTTTTTATCTCGTTTATTGTAGGCTAAAACTTCATAACGACTGCGAATTTTTGAATTCTGAATTTTGCAATTTGTTTGAATAGCACATGCTTTAAAGTTGAGTTTGCTTCCAAATCCTTTTAGCATATTTTCCTAAATTCCTGTCCAACATAATTTTACTGAAACATCAAATACCCAAAAAGCTTTTGTCTTTGTAAAAACCATCACTCTTAGGCCTGCATGGACCAGCGCGCACTACTTCTCATGTTTTGTTTGCTTTTCTTCTTTGCCACCACCACAACCCCCACAATTTTGGTCCATCCACAAAATCCACATATCCAGTCAGAGATCCAGCCATCATAGACAGACAAAGATCACCTAATCTCTATAACCGTCTTCTCTCTGCATCTCTGTATAAGTAACTGTCAGGCTCTATGTTTTATGCAACAATCAGTATATGGGAAACTCTCTGAATTTCCTTTCCAAGTCAATCCTTCAGTCCTGGAAGGGTTTTTCCCAAGGAAGATGATAATGATGATTAAGTTTAAGGGTATATTATTGCTTGTATAACAACATTATATAAAGCATGTATTATTACCGTGGTATTCCCGCAACACCATCAAACGGTCCTGGTGCTAATGGTGATGGTGACGGTAGTGGTGGTGATGGTGAATGGAGCAGAAGAACACTGGCATAAGACTAATGGTCCAAAATACAGAATGCCTTTTGCCGTAAAAAGCGACTAGCCATGTAATGTACGGACTTTATCTCTCTGCCGACGAAAGTCTTTTTGGTTTTTGGTCTTGGCATATGAATGAATGCCTATGTTTTTTCTTCTTTTCCACATACTCTTCCCTTCCTCTCGCTTTCTGGTCTTTGCCGTTATTTTTCTTATCAATCTTACAAGATTTTTTTATGGGAATTGTCTGTCTGTCCGTATAAGACTCCGCTCTGTGAAGTACTGCGCTTTGGTACTTACTGGAAAAACGAACATGTTTAATAGTACATTGTAGTAAAAAAAAGTAGTGCCTCATGAGACTCTGTCATATACAAATATCCAATATTGATGACGATGAAAATGTATAAAGCACCACAACTACTACACAGTCTAAGCTTATAAGCCGCATTATATGCAAGCGCAAGTAAAAGCTCGCTTCACTGAGTGGCACTCTAGTACTTTAGCGCTTTAACAGCGCTGAACTACTAAAACGACCTTATCATCTTCTCGGGCTGATGGTGCTGGAATGCTAAATACATTCATGACCAAGAAACAGAAAAGAAGCTTATAAGCTGTGTGTATTCCTCTTTTTTCTCATTTCTCATTCCCTGCCTCTGTGCGAAACAACAACAAGTTCTTGTGTGCTTCCGCCATTTGAACGAATTCACTTGGTCGCCTGTAAATATTTTGCCTTTTGTGCCAGGGAATCAAAAGAATATGCACTAGGAATATAATGTTATTATACTAGTGACTAGAGAAGTAGTTTGGTAGTTGTTGATGATAATACCAATTCAGTAAAGCAAAAGCAAAAAAAGTAAAATCGAATTGGTTTTGTGTTGATAGGAAATCTACTACTCTCTCTAGTACAGACTCCCTTTTGTCCTTTCTTTTTCTTGTTTTCCGGAGAGCCTTTTTTCTCTCTGTTATTTCCTTCTTTCTTAAATCTGGAGACGAGACACAGTAGAGTGAAAATCGCAGTTCAGCCAAGCATGACGAATGGCATGTACTCTCACTGTGTCTATATGCGCTTGCTGGATCATTGTGTATTATGAAGTGAGATGCAAAACAGGATGAGCTCACATATTCCACAAAATCTCCCTGTTCCTTGTGTCTGTCTATCTATCTAACTATCTCAAAGTCACACAAGCTTCAATTATTATTAAAGGCACCCTCCCTCACATTCTTTCCCTTTGTGCCGTTTTTTATCTGCCTTTTTTGTAAGGCTTGGGAAAAAACAGCGGAGCATGTTAGCCTGGAATCCTTGCAAATGTTATTATCTCTCCGAGAATGAATCCACCCACCACCACCGCCACCACCTTACCCCATACAGTAATTTTCTCGAGGAAGGAGACCCAATTGTAAATAATGAGAAGGTGTATAGAAGCGAAAAAAAGGGTGACTCACACTTTGCTGGGCACGTCTATCACTTGGCAGTGTAGTGGCAAAACTGATAAGCGTGAGAAGTTTAGTTGAGCGAAATTCAACGAATTTCGGGTTGAAAAAAATGGTTCCTGTCTGTGTCTACGTGTGTGGGTAAAAAGAAAAAAAAAGTGGTACCCTTTTTTTTTCTCTGTACTATTGCTGGCTTACGCCAAGGTAAGCCATAAGACGAGATTCTAGGAAATAGAATAGACTTTTGTATTTAAAATTATGCCAAATAAATCCGCACAGAAAAAAACGTCGGGCGGAGATGTGGGATAAAATGAGATGCAGAGGGAGAGAGCAGTAAAAGGTTAAGCAATTTTTTTCTACCTACTACTGCGCATAGACAAAAAGGATAAATTATGCACGCCTTATTACTCCCGGAGATAAGTGTCTTTAGAAGCTTGTTCTAGTAAACTGTCAGCAGGGGCAAAATGGAAAGAAATGAATTTAAAGTCTGTCTGAAGTGTGTAGAATATTTAGGAATATTAAGTTTTAAGGCAGACAGACGGACAGAGAACACAACCTACAAGCGGAAAATTAGGGAGAGAGCCGAGAGAAGAGAAAAACGATTTCGCTTTATTTTCCCAAGTTGACAAGATATAATCATTAAAAACAAGGCTAGTAGTGAAATGAATATATACCTATGACCTAATACCAAAAAAAACATAACTAGTTTATAAATCTCACTTTTCTGTTCCCTGTTTTTCTGGTAAAAGTACATGCATAACAATAATAATTAAAAACATCTGTGTACACGCAACACGATAGAGAAACACTCTTCTTTTCTGAAGGGATAGAGTTATGGTATGGTGGTTTCACTTCGTTTCCACACTCCAGGTTGAAAAGTTTTTCCTTTTGGAAGAAACTGAGAAGCAGATCAAGTTATACTCACGGGGGAAGAGGGGCGCACACAAGATCAAATTAGAAAGAAGGCAAAACTTTTTCTCTCTCTTTATGCTTTGTGCAAAATTATAAGCAAAAATTCCATCACGACAACAACTTTCCAACTTTCTTGGAGTAATTTTCTTTCTTCTTCTTCTTCTTCTCTAGTAGTTCGTCTTACAACTTTTTTTTTGCACAAAAAAAGTGAAATTAACCAGGGACGTTGTAAGAAGATGGAGGAGAGAAAAGAGAGACGTTATTTAATATGGGAGTGTGAAAGGGCTCTTCATTTTTACTTTACCCCTTTTTTAATAATCATCGCGCCGTAATTCCACACATTTTCCGTTTAATAGAGCATTCCAGAGTCTCTCTTTCTCGAATAACGGGCAAAGTAAAACAGAGCTTTCATCTTACGTAGATTTATCCCGAAATAATAATAAAATGCTCACGTAGTAAGTGAATTAATGACTTGGGTTGCTGAAACCGTTTTTTTTCCTTCTTTCTTCTTTGGCGTGTTACTTGAGAACTCTGGTTGCAAGTTACAAACACGTAAGCAAAAAGCATATGCTGTGGAATTAGTAAAGATATTATATACTACATGGCGAAAAATTTGCAGAGGAATGTATATGCACTACTTTTGTAGATAAAAAAGGAAAAAATGCTAACATTTCTTTGGTACTTTGCTATCCAGAGAGAAAAAGGATCGATTGACCAAAAGGATTTATTTCTGACAGAATAGCAGCAGCGGCAGAAGCATACCTTCAGTTTACGTGAACAAATAACAGACAAGGCCCAAGCGGACTGACTGAACGGACAAGATAGGAAATAAAAGTCTTGTAAAAACGAAAGAAGAGATTTTTTCTTTGGTTGACTCTGCCCACTCTTCTCTGTTCAACTTAACTCTTTCCTCTTGTCAGGGAGGATCAAACGTGAAACAAGGGAATCTAAAAAGGTCATGCAGAAAAAAAACGAGAGTGAATTAGATTCTTGTGGTGGGTCTCTCTCGTCTTGCTTTACTTCTTCTCTTTTTTTGATCTGACGAGAGAAAAGGGGATTTTCGAACACAAATTGTATTACAGCTTTGTGGTTTGTTGGCATTAAAACATGTTTTTTATTTAACAGAAAGTCATGTAGTGAGCTAAGGCTGCTGGGCTATTTTTTCCATTTTGTTATAAGTTTACCCAAAAAAATTATGTGCCTTCACACAAAAAGTCAACTCTTTTGATATTTTGCTTCAAAATATATAAAGCTTGGATTACTGTCATGGATACTTTAACTTTGAGTGAGTTGATCTTATCATATCAACGTTTATTTTGCTTTTAAAAAATGAATGAGTTTTTGAGTATGCTGCGGTTGGCTGCTAGTAGCTGATAAAATGCTGGCTTGTCAGTCTTTCAAAGTTTAAAAGAGAATGTTATGATGCGTGTGTTTCAATGGTCATCAAAGTTTCTGTGATGGAGATGCATATCTCTCTGAGTGAGAATGATGGACGTAAGGTCAACAAAAGACCTTCTCTGAGGTTCATAAACGACAAGTCCATAAGTGTCATCTTGAATATCTTGTCGCCGACTGACAGTACGGCGCTCTGCCTATATCGCTATTTCAAACAAGGCGTATCACACCATACAAACAAACCAATTTTCATTCAAACTTCAAACGACAAGCTTCACTCGTAAAAAATTTGCCATCTGCTTAATGCTCTGCTCATTTTTTAATAAGTTTTCAGTCAAGATTTGCACTTTTGACAAAGCGGCGGCGGAAGCGTGGAGCCAGTATTGCACCTTGTCTATTTTGTCTGCAAATCTGCTCCCTATTGCTAATGGCTTGATATAAAAGCTGAAATGGTTCAATTTGTCTTGCACACTTGCAATGCACTACAACTGACCACTTGTTTAACCAGTCTCAAGTCTTGAATTTAATCTTTATCGGTTCATAAAAGTAGGTGTGGAACATTTACTTTGGTCAAAGGTGGCTAAATTGTTGCTGGGGCAACTTGAGGCACACCAAAAATACACTTTTTGATTGCTATATAGTCCAATGCAACTTGCTGTGATAAATGTCCCACTTACCCACAATAAATTATTTTCCCGAGAACATTTATTACATCCACTACTTTTTCTTCACCTGTCCTTTCGCTCTGTTGTACAGCCTTGTCAATTTTTACTACCTAACCTTATCAATACACACAGCAGCACCGCTACCTCCACCACCATCACAAGTTAATATTACATTTTTTGCAATAATTTATGAGAGTGATGCCCCAAAACGTGGATTTTTATTTATTCACAGACATTGGACAAGTTCAATAGTGCATGTCAAGTTAACAAAGATTGCAATTAAAAGTTATGCTTGAGCAATAAAATTACACACGTACGTCTTATCTCGTTTTGCTTCTTATGATGTCACTACCTAGTTTACAGTTGACGCTGTTGTATGTCCATAAACTTGTAGGTAATCCAATTTATAGACATAACTTGAGTTTTAGTACTTTATGTACACATTCGTCGTTCTGGTGTCAGTAAGCAGGGTATAAATTGTGGTTAGCACGTATGCAACATTTGTCACCTTTGAGGGCGCAATTGATAATTAACAAGCCCACGTTTGCAATGCACACCAAGTAAATAAAAATAAATGTGTGATGAGTGTGTAGATGTCTGAACACCTTTAAAAATAGCGCATTAGTTTAAAGGATCTGTTTAGTATTTACGACATAGCCATCATGGTCAAACCATATTGCGTGCTTTTGCTTTAACTAAAGAATTCCATTTCGCTGCTAAAGTGTATTGCACAGCAATTTACACAATAATCTGTCTCCCTCTACTTTACTTAAGTATTTATTCTTTAATACTGAAAATGGCGGTGTTAACTTTCTACGTAGGCGGGTTAACTGTTTTCCACACAAAATTTATTGGAACTTCATTCTTCTTCTTTATTTTCTTTTTTTCTAAAATGGATGCTAAACTGCGGTACACACAAAATTTAGAATTTCTTTCCAAAAACACATTAGTCTTGCTACTGTTTCTTGCATAATAGAGTATAATACTATATTTTATGTGTGTAGCAAAGAAATACTTAGGCAATATGTTTAGCAACAACTGTAGAGAAAGTTAGCATTATTGTCATTTATCTTTTTTTTCTTGCCTCCTTTCCATTACAGAAAATGCAATTTAAAAGCTCCCTTGAAACTAAAAACGATAACAACGTCTCCACCGAGCCATTCAAGTAATGTTGGTAATTTATTGGAAAAAGAGGGATGATACCACCGCAAGCGACTTTTTTTAACAGGGAAAAAAATTCTCTATCTATCACATTTCTCCTTTGGAGGTATTGATGATGATCATGTGAGCATAGTTATCGATTTGGGAAATGAAAAGAAAAAGAAAGTATGTGTACTCCTCACTGTTTCTGTTACTACTCACCAGTAGAATAATGTACAACCACTTACTTGTTTTCTATTTCTTCAATGTTCCACATTATGATATCGCAAAATGGAAACAGGAAGAAGCTTGGCTGACCACGCCATATAGATATCTACGAGTTTTGTTGGTGGGCCAAGAAACGGCAGTAGATATTGTTATTGTGATTGTGTTTTGTGCAAAAGTAGAGAGGTCCTGCAAAGCAGTTTACTAAAGTGTATATGTTTTATACATGTTAACTGTGTAGGATATTATCAGTGTGCTTTTTCCATTTATTAGAATGGCTTGTTGTTTGTTGTTGGCATAGCCTCACCTAAGTCAGGACACAGGACTAGGACACAACACACCATAATAAAAAAACGCAATGCAATTTTGCAATATTGAATAGTATATATTGCAAGCTTTCATGTCTGACTCTGACTGAATGGGTTTACCCTCCTAGTTTTTCGCTCTTTAATGATTCAGCTTTTCAGAGAACACATTGTAGCGTGTCTGGATGGGATAGCTTGGATTTATTACCTTTCTTTGTTCCCACATCGCGTCGTCGTCGCAGTCGTCGTCGCCTTCGAATTTTTAGTAGCATATATTCAGAGAAACAAGTAAAAAAAGGCTGCATATTAGATAGAGCATTTTATATAAGAGGGGTTTCCAGAACAGAGATATATTCCTGTTGAATCATATTTTACCTAGACATTTCCCTTTGAGGATTGTCAACTAACACTTTCTGCAATATTGATTGTTGTGTCCACAATCCGCACACAGGGACTGAACTCAATTTTCCGACAAAAAATAGCTCACATAACACGCTAATGTCTACTAGTAAAATGAAAAAGGACTGACGCTACAGCTTCAGAGGAACTCGAACAATTTTTCACTTTCCGTTTTGATAAGAGATAGCTAGGCAGTTGTGTTTGCAATTGGATGTATAAAGTGCCTATAAAGTTGTGCTAAGGATGCGCAAACATACGCACAATTTTTTACAACTCTTTTTACTCCTTTTTTTGCTTAAGGTATCGCCAATCTCTTATCTAAAAACTAGCGATGTGGACGTAAAAGAAGAAGGCTTTCTTACGTCTCAACTCTTTTTTGGAGGCACATTAAGACATTTTTCCTTGTTATCGAAAAATGTTATCAAAAGTTGGGAGCTAGCTAGAGAATGCTTAATTCATCGTTTATTGCATAATCACGTGCAGCCCAAAAATAAAATGGAAATAGTTTGGTGGTGGTATCCGCTGATAATGCCACACATTATTGCTGTTACACGCCAGGTTGTACTTTGCCGAAGTAAAAAAAAGCAATGAACTTTTAGCAAAAAAATGTGGCGCATGCTGATTCGACATTCTCTTTTATTTCAATAGCATCATTACCAGTATAATTTGAGTAAAAACATTTTTGCACGCGGTAGCAAATTACTTCCTTTTCTATACATGTTTCAGAGACAGGGTCAAAATTCTATTAAGTGCAAAAAAACACTTTTTATGGAAGACGAAACATGTAAGCACACATTTAAAAAAAATAGGTACTAGGCAAACAAAGTTTTGTTCTTCTTAAAACTTCAATTGAATCAAAGTATATTTTCCAGCAGGCAGGCAGCATGGCGCTTGCCGCTCGACACGCCAAAAAAAGATGACTAGGAAGACAAAAATTATATAAAGAAGTTAATCTTTTTGTGTCATCTGTCTACATGCTTGCATAGCATCACACACATAAACCACTTTTAGACTTGTAGTTATACTGACCATGAGATTGTTTTTCATTCATTCTCTCGATAACAATATGGATTGGTGTGGCAGTCCATGAAAAAGCATTTTGGGACACATTGACATGCATTTTACGGCATATATTCAACACACACTCACATATTATTCAACATGCCAAGTTACTATCATCATCCGATTACTAACCATAACCAACTGATTCTATAGCCCCTTTTCACTGATTCCATTATAGATAAAGGCCATAAAAACCACAGTTTATAATGCAATATGTTTCTGTTAATGGAGAAACGTGCTTGTGGTTTAAGATTAAATACTTTGGTGAAACATGTGGCACACTATACAAAATAAGTGTCCCTTGTAGCAAAGCATAAAGTGAAAATTCATGGAAAACTGGAGGAGCAGCAGCCACCCTGTTAAAGCGGGCGTTAGAAGTTTCCGTACCCTGTATCCCTGCTTGGTAGCGGGTCTGGGGCAATGAGAGACCTCCTATATGACGACTTGCTTGCCAAAGTTTATAAGCATGAGCTTTAAGGCTCTGCGCAAACAAAGTAAAAAGAAAAACAATTTCGTATTAAATGCTTAGTACACACTGTCGCAATTAAATTATTACTGATTAAAAGGGCTTTGTTTGTTAATATTGACAAAGTTTTCTGCAAAGAACCCCAAGAAGTGCTTTGTATGTGTTATGGGGTTCAGTTCACCGCACAAAACAAAGTATGACTGTATGACTGGAATATCAACCAAAATGCTTCCTGTCGTCTTCTTAGAAGTATGCAGTCTAATTCATTCAATCTTACAATATTGTGGTTGATAACTGGTGCGTAAAAGGGAGTTAAGTTTCTTACATAGCTTCCTATTACTCTTTAAACATAATAAATTACAGCAACAAAGTTAACTATTGTTATTGATTGATTTTTACATTGTTCTTTTAACTGTAACCGCAATAACCACATATTATACATACACGATTATATACATAGACCGCAAAAAGCCAACTGATCTTAGAAGTTTGTTATTGTAATGATAAATATAAATGCGCAGCTCATATGACTAATTATACAGTATATTTTATTGAACGGTTTACAGCACTTTTGTGTTGTTTTATACACACTGCTTTGCTAATTAAAAGTTTTAATTTGAAATTGATGATGCAGTATTGCTACTCGCAACTTGTAATTTTCCAAAACTATATAGCAGCATAAAACATTTTACTTCAGATTATATGGCTTATGGTAAAACTTTCAATGTCAGAATGGCTCCATTCTCTCACAGGACCAAACTTAAAAACTGGTATTCATTCATCGGCTCATGTGTTATCTGCGTAGCAGGAAATATTCACAAGAGAGCTTAAATAAATCCATATAGTAGTTTCAGTAATGATATACCCACCTAATTCATTCACCTTAGTATTTTTATAAAGATAAGTAGCTGTATTACCATTGACATTCCAAAACCGTTATGGTAATGACTTATTGCTGTACAGCATTCCAGTGAAATCCTCCTTAGTACAATGTGGTATTTATATAACGCGGCATGAAAACAGGCTTGATATTATTATTATTTTATTCACTTTAAAGCGTAAGCTTTTAAAATGATCAGTGCGTGTACTATTTTTTAGTGGTGGAATCGAAAGATCTGTTTATTTTTGTTTTCGCCTTGTGCAGTCAGCTCAGAGTCTTGGCTGGAGGGTGGCTATGAAAACTCATAACTCACAAAGTCAACCATTTAAACATGATTCCACTGACAAAATAGTACAAGCTTACATTACATTTTTTGCTAATAATAAATGTACCTAAATATGTAGTTGTTCCATCTTTCACATTGTAAATTTTACAAGCATTTTAGCCATAAATTCATTTCATTTTTTTTGTTGGATTGTATTTGCAGGTAATGTGATATGGCTCATTGTACCGCACCACCGGAGCAGCATAGTAAGCCGCAGAAATTTCACTAGAAAACTATTTTCCTTCTTTCTCTTCAACTCCCACAACTTATACTGGTGTGGTGCGGTGTGCATCATCAATGCCCGGACGAAAAAAATGTGGACCACCGACACAGGACGAGTAAACTTGGAAAATGAAATTAGTCATGGGGCATGAAATGGAAGCTGGATGAGTATTATTTTTATACAACATTCTTTATACATTCATCTCACAATTCCAAAAAAGTTATAAAAGGGTCGCTCTTCTGGTCTAACACACACACAGACACAGGAACAGACCGCGTGCTCAACATTTTTCGGAATCAAACCCTTTTGCTCCCTGATTTATAGTAAGAAGATATACAGTGTGATTCCACAATTTATTACGCTCCCAGTTTTTACCATAATATACATTTAGTCCGTTGTTGAGAGACAAATAAAAAGTTACAAAAACATTTTTCTACTAAAACCGCAGTAATAATTGCCATGTAAAAGCTATCCAAAGTGAGAGTTTCCTTTGCATGTAGCAATAAAACATCAATTTCCCATTTCACTGAACATCTTTACCTATAATTCTCCTCACATTTACAAATGAACAAGAATCTCTTAGCATAGAAATGCTTCCCGAATTACTTACAACTGGTCCAGTAGTTCAGCTTCAGCCAGTTAATTCACCTTACCCCACATTATAGCTACACACTATTTACCATCATCAATACATGGATAAAAATCAAGACTGAGGCAAAGGCAACAACAAAGACTTGATTTCTTTCATTTTTTTTGGAACTCTGGCTAATGTACGACGTTTAGTGGGAGCCACGTATATGTTTACATTTCTTTGAACTTATATTCTTGGGCGCAACCGGTAACCAATATTTGTGCATTTTTGTCTCCAGAGCAGAGAGGTGGTTGCGTTCTTGCGGTTAAATATCATGCTAAACATTGAAACATTTTTTGAGCTCTGATATTTTCAAGACATTTTTCAACACTACAAAATAATACGTGCTTGCCAGTGTAAGACAGCCTGTATCAATAAAACTATATGGTGCGGGGTCACCTCCACAAAAATATCCTACACACTGCCGTTAAGACGCCTGTCACGATAAGCCCAGAGATAGCTTGCGTAATCTGTAAAAAATGGATAATTTTCAAGCAACGTGTTACCACTGCTAGTGAAGTGGCTATCAGAAATTATGGTTATCTTGCTGTAAAAACAGACGTTATCCTTGTCTTTTGAGTTTTCTCAAGCGAACAGTAAAAAAACGGTGACAACACTTGCCCATAACCCACATAAACACTTACCTTTTGCGACTTAAAAGAAAATGCCAGAAACTCAGTGAAGCGTATACACTCTTATTATTTTTGTTTGTCCAGAGAGCAAGAAAAAAGAAATTACATTTTATTGATCATTCTGGTCATCCGACACACACAGTAAAACGATAATATTCCCTTTTGGACTGATCCTTCCAACAAGAACAGTAAAACAGCGTCATCATCACCACCACCACCTTCATAACCAACCAAACCCATCAGTTTTTTTTCACCGTAATAAAAACAGTAGATATTTTCTCCTCAATAATGTAGTATGGTGCAATATTCCCACCTATTGTTTGCCAATTCTTCTGCCAGCTCACATCATCGGGGAAATAGTAGTAGTAGCATCGCGTCCTCGAAACTAAATTTGCCAATCTACTCTTCTTCGCCCATCATCATCGTCATCACCACTGGCTCCTCGTTACTGACTAGTACTTTCATTCGGATATTTTGTGATGTGTTGTTGGTGCTATCATCATTTGTTCAAGTATTATTTTTGGAAACAAGGTTATGGGTCAAGATGATCAACTCACTACGACCAAAAAGTCCCATGGCTGAACTTAAGTTAACAACTTGGAAGCGCAGTAGGAGAAAGGGCCAACCGTCCAGTACTAGTAGTTCACAAACTTTTTCTACTAATAAGAATAGTAATAATACATCTTGTATAGACATTTCCGGTAGTTCAACAGTAATTCGCAACAAATTTAGTTTTGCGCGTGCTCTTCAATTTGTACTTTACTTACTTATTGTTGATAAGTTCCATCTGCTCAGTGGTGCCCCGCTGCCCCGCACTTTTGTCAGTTCCAGCTCAGTGGTAAGTGAAGAATACAACTTTTTACTTAACTTTTTTTCTCATTTTTTTCTGTTTACTTTGCATTATAGTCTTTATAGTAATTTGCTTCGTTTTCGCAAAGTTGCTGATGAAAATTCATTTTCTGCAAAGTGGAAATAGACTTTGTACACTTCATTGCATGAAAAGGGCAAAATGAAATGGCTCATTGTGCAAAAAACAAACTTTGGTTAAAAAAAATCAATCATCACGTTCTCCCATTTTTGGATAAAAAACATGACCACATTTTCCTCTTTGCAAGTTTCTGAATGTGTTTCATTAAATGCATCATTAGAAAGGAACGCGTATACACTTTTGCTGATTGCTTTTTCTAAAAATACACCCACTATTTCTCTCCACAGACAAATAAGAGAAAGCAATGATTTCCCATTGTTGCTTTTTCCAGCTTTTGACCCAAATCCAAATTGAAATTTGCTAGCACAATTGTAATCTCTCTCTCTGATGTTGTTACATAACTAGAAGGAAATGTAGGGAAAAAAAGCTTTGATAACTTTTACCACATTTTCGACATGCCTTTCTTTCCAACATTCTTTCCATTTTTGGAGAAGATCGTGACACAACTCTTCAGTTCTGCTCCAGATCATTCCAAAAAAGAAAAGCCTTACAAACTCAAAAGGCAAAGGTTTCCCTAGCCCAATTTCTCCCCAAAGAAGACCCTTCCTTTGATGCATGGCCAGAAGCTTGTTGAAACTGATATAACCCTTCAGTCACTCTGCACGTCACTTTCCCGTGTACTATCATGCTACCTTACAACCTACGCGCAAGCAACCCTTTTCCGGCATTTGCCCTTGTTTTTGGAAACAGGGAGCTATGTGTACTGTGTAATAACCAGTAGCACATTTATAGAACCTTTCGTCATGGAGATCTCGAGGTCTAGAATCAAATCGAGGTATTCCTTTGGAGATGATGATAACTCAGGAAATTGTTTTTATTTTTGCTCGTGTACACTACAAGAGCATAGTACTCCTGCTCAAGTGGTGTACTGGGAAGAAAGGGAATGTGTGCAATGTAGTAGAAACTTGAGGGTACTCTAGCAAAAAGAAACCCGAAAAGAAATTGCTCGTGCTGTTATTATTATTTTACAGAAGACGAGAGCTCACAAGATTGCCTGCTTGAAATTTTTTCTTCGCCCTCGCCTTCTTCAGTAAGGCCTCCATATGTCATATTATTTACGCCTCCAGGCTTTTCCTCTTAAAATGTCACATCTTTTGATCCCATTCATTGTCAATCGCATCCCATCTTGTTGATGGTGTTCACGCACGGTCTGGCTTGTTGTTCTGTGTCCTCTCCATATGCTCCCTTGGAATACAAGGCGTACATATAAATGACTCTGTAGTATGTGCCACCTCCGGTGGCGATAGTAGCTCTGTAGTAACAACGGGGCAGCTGCCGAGAATCGACAAAGTCAAATGCTTAGAATAAAGTTGGTGCAAAAGCTGAAGTAGGTATGGTGCTCATTTCGAAACACCATCGTAACCGTAGTTACATCAGTGGAGATAATAATAGGAGAAGCTATATGACTCCCTGTGTTGCAAAGGGAGGAAATTAAAGCCGTGAAAATGCTCCTTGAACACGTTTCACTCGCACGGAAATTCATTCAAGTGCTGGGCTCCGTATCGTCGTTGTCGTTCCTTTTGTTGGGATTTTTCGACTTTCTTACATTTTACTAGTGCCTTTTGCTACTCTTTTGAAGCTATACTTATTTAATAATAGTCAGAATAATGAACCCTACCCTTTCAACTTGTTCGTCTCTCTCGGAGGAGGACAGAAGAAGAAAATGGAGAGGGAATAATTTGGAGAGACAGAGACAGCAAGCAATAAAACAGAAGAAGGACAGGAGCACTCTACCTCTTTTCCGTTTTCCCCAGAGAGATAGCTACAGAGCCAGCGAGAGAATGTCGAATGGCACTGATAATGATGATGAGCGTGGCAATGCATAAAATGTAAATTCGTACTACTGGATATAATTTTTAGCACCACTTGGGCCGCTACTCTGAAGAGCGCATAATATTTGCAAAGGGTACAGCCACAGTTCCTTTTTAAAAGCTCTCTCAGCCTCGGCATTTTGCATTAAACATTCCTACCGCAGAGCTTCTGGTGGGTCGTATAAATCAGAAATAGAATCTGAGAGGAAATGACTGACACAGAGACACTTTACATCTCTCTGCCTGCTTGAAATTATATAATGCAACGTAGGAAATTTATCCTTGTTTTGTCATGCCATCACGTAGTGGCTCCAGTTTTTGCTCAATTTCATCCCTTTCGGCATAAAAAAGGTACGGTAGTAAACTCCGCACCCTCTCACTAAACTAAAAAGTGCCTACAAGCTATATGGCCATGGGAAGTAGAAGGGTAGTTAATATTGAATGTGGTAAAAAGCATTTCAATGAAAGTAAAGTGAAAAGTGTAATTGATTTAAAAGTAGAAGTGACAACCACAAAAAGCCTTTCCAGGGAAATTATATAAATGGGGTAGACGTCAAAAGGAGAAAATAGAATGGGCAATTTTGGAAGGTAGAAACGGAAAAGCCAGAGCACTAGTAGCTCTTGTGTTCTCTTAATATCCGTTCTGGGTTGTTGCCTGTGTGCAGTTTTCTTTTGCACTTGGGCTCACAATTTACATGAAAACAGTCAGAACCTCAGAAAAAGCTCATTGGTATTTTCCCTCCGTTCACGTTGGCATTTTCGGGAGGAAAAGTGGTAGTATTTTTTTTTGCAAGCGGAAAACAAAATTACTCTCTGCATGTTATTAATATTACCCAAGTAAGCAGATATATATGCCAAGAATAGGTATGTAAATATATTTTTAGGCTTTTCGTGCTACGAATTTCCTCGTCACACGTTATTGCAAATGACAGACGATATATCCCTCTTGGTACGCATATTTAGTTTTTGTTGGTTACGTGCACAGCCCGACAAACTGACTGACAGAATGATCCTAGAAGAGAAAGCAACAAAAAAGGAACGGTGACACATAGCATCCCTGGGTGTACACATATTATGTGAATGGCTTCCGTTTTCTGCTTTTACCTACACAACAGCCTATTATATATTCAACCTCTTGAATAGTAATATAGTTTTTTCTTTTGCTTATTTTTTGCATTCCACTTTCCATGTTTTTTTGGTTTAACTACTATACATAATACATACATAATGCAAATTCTCTCGTCAAAATTCCATTGGGTAAAAACGAGCAAACCATACAAATAGGAAAAGTCGGTCCTGTTTCCATGTCGTACATGGTCACTGGAGTTACTTTTTTCTGGATATTTTTCCAAGGGGGAAAAGTCAATCAAAAGCAAAATTATGTTTGAAAGAGGTTGTTGTGTGTGAATAGACTTGGAATTGAATGGGTCTCTATTACATTATCGCAAATTTCCAACTTGCTGATTTATTAACGTGTGCGTCAGCAAAAAAGCTTGTCGCGATGTGCTTTGCGAGAAAAATCTTCAAAATAGAAGCAGCAGCATCCTTGGTTGCTTCTTTTCAGAAGACACATTCACGCACTCAAGCACTTTTGAAACTTTTTTTTATTGTTATCCTCTCTTCTCTTCTTCGCTGTCCCAAGTTTTTCGAACGTGTGAGATGCCGGAAACGCTAACGAACGTACAAATCGTTTCATTATTGCGCGCTATGGGAACGGAGAGAGCAACTTTCTCAAGCTTGTGCTGTTGACAGCAGGCAAGTTTCCGTTGGCGTTACAAGCTCGTCTTTTTTATATTCTCGGCTTTTTTGTCGTAGTCATAAACGGAAACGGGAAAGTGGAGTGGTGCGCATTCAAATGTATCAGTTTTCTTTCCGTGAAATTTTCGTGAATAGGGATCATTCATCATCATCATCATCATTCTCCTCAGCAGCACCATATCGGCATCATATTTTTTGGTAAGATATGGCTTTTGTATCCTCATCTTCTGGTGACATAACACATAACGCCAAACAATAGAAAAAAAAGAAACTTGTCTTGTGTGTTGAAAAGGCAAGCAATTTATATTTTTTTGGACAAGTTGTACAAGTAGCAGAGAATTTGGTTGCAAAAGTTATTGCTTTTTTCAATCTAATCAACATTCTCAAGTTGAAAGTAACACGTTGCTACATATATTTGCACTTTTAAAAAAACTATTTTTACTCCTATATTTTTCCAGCATAATAACTTACATAACTCCAATATTGCAAATGAGTTGTGTTTAGCAAGAGTTTTTCAAGTGACAACACAACAAACAACAACGACATTGCTGTTGCTCTGTTGAGAATTGCGTGCGTTGTAAAAACAGCGTCATCATCCTCTTTTCAAAAAAAAAAGTTAATAACAAAGCTTGAGGTCTGTGGACGTACGACATTATCTCCCTCAGTTCGCTTCATGGATTTTTTATACTACCGCTTCCTGCAAATTCTTTTTAAAATAAGGATTCTTGACGAAGCAAAAAAAGATATGCGTTGAATATTGTTTACACGCAAGTACAGGAAAATAAATAGGCTTTTTATACACACACACTACACACTATCTACACAAAGACAGACGGAGAGACAGAAAGGCAAAAAAATCATCAGAGAGTAATATCACCAAAGGCAATGTCAGTCAACGCACATTTTCTTTAAAATTGTGTACTACTCCAGTAGTCTAGAGAGAGTACTACTTTATATTATTATTAAACATTCACTCCAGCAATAGCATAGCTAGTGCAAAGCAGTTTTTCAAACTTATTTTCTGAAGGAAATGACGAATGTACAGTATACACACACAACACAACAAACATAAATAGTAATCATAATATGAATGGGAGATGGATGAATAGGGAGACTGATGATGAGACAGCGGAGGAAAGGATGCCATGTGTGTGCTGCTATGTTTGTCAACTTAAGTGTCTCACAGAAAATGAAATTAATGACGGGTATGTCACATAGTGTCGTTCCCTATATCTCCTTGTCGTTTTTTTTCGCTTGCCTGCCTCCATTTTCAAGCGCCCATGTAGACACATATTGTTTAGAGTGATAAGCATAATATTCCATTTCCAGAATAATTTATATCTGTGTTCCCTATATTTTCTGACAACAGTGCTTAAAGTGTGGGTGTAGGTAGGTATAGGTTTAAATGTGTAGTTGACATTCCTTTTTAAATACAGTCAAGCCATGACATGAATATCAAATATTCGGTTGACACAAAAGGGTATTTTTTTCGGGAAAAAGAGAAAATTCTTGTTTGCAAAAAACCTCTTCTTTTCGGTTCTCTGAGCTTTTTTCGGGGCTTTCAAAGCTTCCGTATTATCATGAAATTGTAAACTGGCGGAAGTAAGTGTGTGAATTTCAATGCAATAATGGTCGGGTTTCATTTCTTGAAAGAGAGATAGAGAGCCCCTTCTTTGACAATATGAGGAAACGCTTGTGTGTGTGTATGACGTGATGGGATGCTAAATTGTAAACGCTCATATCTTCTTGATCATCTTATAATAAAAAACGTGTCATGCCACATATAATTTTCTATCATGATTATCTGATCACTTGCTCGGGGAATGTGAAAGATTCCATGCCAAAAAATGTTAAAAGTCTGGGAAATCCTGGTAAACGTGATATGAATCTACAATGTGTCACATTGCTACGTAAATAGAAGATCTGCTTAAAAATACATGTATTCAGTATAAGCACGCAGGGTAATGTGAGACAAGTGCTTTTCTCTATAGCTAGCAGGGAGAGACAGGTGCTTCCGGATTTTGCTAACCTGCCCTGCGTCTACATAGCATTATACGCAATTTGAGTTTAATTTGAAAAGAATTAAGCTGTAAAAGTACTTGGTAGAAAGGCATTTAAGCCGAAGTGCTCTCCAGATTACGTTTGTGACCACCTCATAGTCATATCACTACAGATGTAGACCACACACAAACTGCTGAACTTCCTTCACGGGTTGTGAGAATATGAGAGAATACTCTCAGGGAAATGAGATGATGAAACCGAAACGGGTGGCTGGCATGATAGCATTCCTTTGTGCCCAGTTCAATTTTAATAATAGGTATAATGCTCCAAGTAATTTTCCACCGTTATTCGTTTTTCGTCCTCGTGTGTGTGCACACGCTGGAGCCAGACAAATTTCCACGCTGCTGATCCGTCTGGTCCTTGCATGACTCACATTTTGTGAAATTTAGGCACAGAGTAGTATAGTTGGGAAGCACTCGGGATTTATTTCCCATTAACAGTCAAAGTGCATTAACATCATCCTTTAGGTTTTTAGTGCTTTCCTTTGGGTTCTACATGAATGGATGTATATATTTCGGATGAATAGGGGCTTGTTAAAGTTGGCTCCTGGAAATGCGAGAAATTGGGTTGGGCCATGAAGCTGGGCTTGATGAAATAACTAGCCTTTTATGCTATTTAGGTATATCGTAACTGACTTACAGAATTACAGAGCAACAAAATAACGGACATAAATGAAAGAACATGGCGCAAGAATTGCCATGTGTCTCGTGCAAATGCTCTGTGCATTATTATTAGACATTGAGCTCACACAGTTGACATTTTCAGAACGAGAAGAGTTTCAGAGTGCCCACATTTCCCGCTAACTGCCTGAGGTTGTCTGCCTGTCCGTGCAAATATTAAAAGTGATGAATTCTCGCGAATAGGTTGCTTTACAAGAAGGCTTAAGCCCTTTTCCTAGTTTCATTTCCATTTGCTAGTCTAAAAAAGGATTTATGTACAAAAGTTTGTATTTTCTCTCCTCGCTACTTTTGCAGTAGCAGTTTTATCATGCTAATTTTTGGCTGAGCAGCAGTCAGTCACGCATGCAAAAGCATTTTTATGTCATAAATTTTTCTACATTCTTTTCCATTAGCAGACTAAGTTCCTATTTTAGCAATGTGATGGAATAAAACATTAAAAAAGAAAGCGTGTATTTATGCACAGCACAAAACAGGTCATCCATCTACATTCGTAAAAATGGAATAAAATCCGTCCACCCCTGCAAAAAAATAATTCATAAATTAATGAATTCCAACAAAGCGGACTAAAGACTGGAGCACTGGAATAAGTAATAAGTTGGCTCGTTGTGTATAGCGAGCATGCTTTAGAATGATCCATCATTAGTAGTTTTGCTCTTCATTTGCCAATGTTCTTGCATAAATATATCATTGGTCTTGGATTACAAAGTGAAAATGGAAACGAGAAAGTGAATCCTTACAAACGGCAAAACGCCAATGTTGCTTATTCGTCAACCCCACTCCGGAGGCCTGGAAAAACTGCCAGTTTCACTTTATACAAGGACCTGTACGAAAAATCCTGTTAGGTTTGAGCATAATTAACAGGGTATATAATTACATGATAGGATTTTTGTATTTACATTTGTTCGCTTGGCTAAAAGCGCGTATCAATCCCAATCCCAAGGCTTCTCTTGTAAACTCGAGCATAGAGAGAGATTTTGAAAAGCAAAAGGATAAAATATTATGCTTGCATGTTACAACCCAGCACAATAAATTTCCATAAATGAGTTATGCGTTTGCATAACGAGAAATCCCATTTGGAAATGTCTTGATCAATTATTGCCTCTGGCATGAAATTTGCCTGTTTCAATTTATTTCACAAGAGCTTTTTCCCGTCCTGTTCTTTTTTTTGTATACCTGCGCTGCTGCAAATAAACAACGTTTTCGTTTCTTTGAGGCTTTTTGCATACATTCGTCTTCAGTTTCATGTTGTTCGTTTTGAATCTGCGTGACTTGACTACAATTCTCTCTGCTATTTCGAATATCTGATTGGGATTCATTAGGAAAATGATTGTTAGTGAAGATAGAGAGATAGGTAATACATACACACGCAATTTACGTTTACATCCTTCCTTTCCTCTTTTGCAATCATTTTGTGGCCTTCGGTTTCATTCAATTTCTAAATATACTCAATACTCAGCCATTTGTATATTTTTTAAATAGGCATTCAGTGTACTTTGTTTTATTGTTAAGCTGCCTGTCTGTTTGCATAATATTTTAGAACTGATATCTAAAAAAGGCACACAGACACACAAGCCATCATAACACTGATTCAAATGCTGCTAAGGACGAATGCCTATGAATTGTATAGATTGTTTATTGAGATTATTGAGACTTGGGACAGGGACAGCGACATCAAAAACCAGAACGCTATCAAACTTGCAGAGAACAATGACATTTTCTGAGTGATTCCCCTATGTATCCTCATCAACTTTTCAGAATTTTCAGAGTTTCAGTCAAATTGTTCCAATAATAGAATACACACATAGAGATAAATCTCTATGCAAATTTGAAAATGAATGAATGGAACCCATATTTCTTCAGCTTCCCAATTTTCCCATCGAGACAACACATCTGATCAAACTTTTTTAGCCAATGAGAGTGAGTGCCTTACTTTTATTTCCACGTTCCACGCTTTCCATTTTACTACCAGAGAACCTGGTAAACTAAAAAGCGGATTTTCATTACTAAGCTGGCGTCCTCGTTTCTGATTCAAACTTGCCTGTATATCATCATCATCGCAGCACCAGCATCAGTGTTCTTTTTGACTGAACATTATCTTGATTTAGGAACGCGCAGCAGGAAAAAAACAGCCATTGGATTTGATGGATAAGCATATATTTTAACAACGTGACTCTTTCCCATCCGCTATGCACATTGTTAGAGCACACGGTACGCTTTAAAACTTTACACGATCAAACTATAATTTTTTTGGCTGGCAAAACTTATTTGAGCCTTTTTCTTCCGCATAGAGATATTTTACTACTTTTTATATCTCTTCATTCATGCTTTTTTCAGCTGCTGTGTGTGTGTGTGAAGCGAAGTTACTGATGATGATAATAATGTGCCTAGCAAATTTATAGGGAAAATTCATGCTACATCAATTTGTGGAGCATTTGTGTCTGAAATCAACATGAATTTTACATTTTTGATTCCAGACTCCAGTTACTACACACTATAAACTCTACAGACTGAACAGCCGACATTATACCAAAAAATATATGATTATGGCACATTTTTTATCCTCCGTTGCTCTACACATGATATGATTATTATGCTGATTACTTTAGCGTGTCCTACGATCTGGAGGGTTCATCAAGGCTTTTTAAACGAAACTTTATGACAGGTCACTTTTTTTTCCACAGCTTCATTAAATTTATTGAGTGCCCAAAGCTAAAAAATATGCTAGAGCGGGGACCCAAAGAGTAAAGAGCCGCAACGAAGTAAAAAGAAAAAATTGAGTTATATATAGAACCTGTGATTATTAAGCTCGGTATAAAAAAACTGTAATTCAATGAGGCAAGTTAAGTATTTTTTATGGTTTTTAGACAAAGGGAAATCATATATTGTGTGTTATGTCCCAGCTATAAAACGAGTGTGCAAACAACACAATATTCTACATAAATTACTCTCTGTGTGCATGAATTTTATGAATTATGAATTTTGATCCTTTACATTGATTAGCACATTATACATTATTACACAGGCGCTTTTTTAATAATCCCTGTGAAGTGAAAATGACCCAATGGTCACTCCTCATTTTGGTATAACACACACGCGGACGGTTTTTTAAAAATGAAACATGAAACCTCTCACACTTTCCCTGTTGCTACTAAAAAGTATATGGTACCTACATATATTCTTGACATTATACTACTTCTGTATAGTAGTTAGACTTTATTAGTAAGCTTTGCTTACTACTAATATTGCCTGAGTCGTTTTTTGTGACCGCCATATCTCTAACACCAGATTGAATTTTTAACTTCCGTTTTCGCACAAAGCTTTCTGGTCACTAAAACCTGTTCATGACGGAGCCCGAATTTTGAAATTCGACCTCTAAGGTCAAAGGTCACGACGGATTTTTAAGTTGCTTGAGTGACTTATGGCATGTGACACATGATTATAGGTTAGTTTTTGACCAAATTAACGAATACATCGTCAGTTTTCAAAAATTCGAAATCGTCTGACCGTTATTCGAATTTTAAATCTTGTGAGCACGATAACTGAATCCCAAAAACGATTTTTGAAATTCTGTTTTCACAGAAACATTCTTGGTCATTAGGAGACGAAAATGACGAGAGCGATTTTTGAAATTCGACCTCTAAGGTCAAAGGTCACGGCGGATTTTTAAGTTCCTTGAGTGACCTATGGCATGCGACACATGATTATAGGTCAGTTTTTGACCAAATTAACAAATCTTTTGTCAGTTTGCCAAAATTCGAAATCGCCTGACCGTTATTCGCTTGTCAAGTTTTGTGGAGAGCATATCGCTAGTCCAGTAAATTTTTTTTTGAATTCTGTTAACGTAGAAAGGTTTCTGGTCACTGGAACCTGTGCAGGCCGGAGCCCGATTTTTGAAATTCGACCTCTAAGGTCAAAGGTCACGGCGGATTTTTAAGTTCCTTGAGTGACCTATGGCATGCGACACATGATTATAGGTCAGTTTTTGACCAAATTAACAAATCTTTTGTCGGTTTGCCAAAATTCGAAATCGCCTGACCGTTATTCGCTTGTCAAGTTTTGTGGAGAGCATATCGCTAGTCCAGTAAATTTTTTTTTGAATTCTGTTAACGTAGAAAGGTTTCTGGTCACTGGAACCTGTGCAGGCCGGAGCCCGATTTTTGAAATTCGACCTCTAAGGTCAAAGGTCACGGCGGATTTTTAAGTTCCTTAAGTGACCTATGGCATGCGACACATGATTATAGGTCAGTTTTTGACCAAATTAACGAATATGTTGTCAGTTTTCCAAAATTCTAAATCGTCTGACCGTTATTCAAAGGTCAAGTTTTGTGACCGCCATATCGGTATATTTGAAATGAATTTGAAATTTCGGCAAGCTTACTCTCTACTACGTGTTTACCATGTTTTATTGGGTTGTTGTTTTTCCATGATCAAGACCTTCAGCACACTATGTAATTTGGGTAATAAAACACAAAGTAAATTGCAGCTTTATGACTTTTTTCCTTTTCGTGCTTCATTTTTTTATTCTCTTTATAACTTTCTGGTAGACAGAGGGTGATGGGGGTGTTATGGGTATAGGTACAACAATATTTAATATCCAAAGAGTGTTCAATAAGCTTGTCGTTTCTCTTGTCAAACCAACGGCCGGCTAGTAATTTTCTGCCTAGCCTAGTTTAAGACAGGCTGATGGACGTCTATGAACTGTGATTAAATGATGAATGCTAAATAAAACTCGTGCTGCTGTCAAAATGAATGGCTGTTTTTTTTGCTTGAGATGTTACTCTGTTTTGTTTTATGATGTTTTTAGTCAGTCAAAATAAAAGCAGGAAAAGTGTTATGTGTTGTTTGCAAGTTTTAATGAAGAAAAATATGGTTTCCCCTTTTGCACGCGGAGTGAGTGACCATCACATCACACCACCGCCAAAACGTCATCATCATAATCTCATAACACAACAGACAGGCGTAATTTTTTTCAGCGTGCTTTTATTAGGTTGATACACTTTTTCCCCTGAAACTGAAAAAGTTCAATTTGTTTCTGGAGCTCCTGCTGTTTGTGGCCAGAGTAGTGTATTTAACTTGAGGAGAAATTTCGTTTAGTAATAAAACGTCCATTAGCCGTCGCTGGAAAACACGTTCCAGAAAACTTTTTAAAGACTTGAAATGCATTTTTTATTAAAATGGAAATGTCTTCTAAAACTAAATAGCCTTTCTGGATAACTACCAGTTCTGTTTTCTCTATGAAATTTACACCCGTTGTAGACAGTAGACAGCATGTCTTACAGACTAACAAAATGGCCAAGAAAAAAAGCTTATGGCATAATGAACATTACTACTACTGGTTTACTCGTAATGTTCCTTGTGTTTTGTGAAGCTGGACGAGAAGTAACTATCTTGTCGCAGTCATTTCCTACTTTGTGAACAGATGCAGATTACACACATATTATAACTCATGTTGCAGGCATGAATTTGTCCAAGTGAGTGACAATGTCCATTACAGAGCTTGACAAGAGCCCGAGGTCGCAGTGGACAAGGTCTTGTTCCTCAGTCAGTATGGCACTCCTAGTCAACTGACAAATGCACTAACCCGTCATTTTTATTAACTTTGCATGCATAGAGAAATGTATACACACAGCAAGTTTATTTTCTAATCTGCGTGGCAATGCTTACTAGTAACTTAATAGGTAGATATAATCATGTTATTAGCATTACTACTACTGTCATTTGAGTTGGCATAAAGAAGTAATTGGATTCGGGTAGGCTACAACATAGGTGACATGCACAACGGAATAAAAAATAAACAGATAAAGTTGACACTGTTGTTGTTATAACTTCTAATTTAAATTGGCTAAGATAGTATTCCTTGAGGTGTTTCAGTACTTCCAAGCGCCTAGCACACATAACTTTGGTTAATCTTGTTTGCAGGTTTCATAATAGCCTACACATCTGCTCAAAAATTATTCTACTGGAAATACCAAAACTACTAATTTACTTGTAATTAGAACCAGGTATAAATGCATTCAACCGTAAATATTCAAGCTAATCGTACTTCGTACTTGTTCCCCTGTGTGCAGTACAAACGTAATTAGATTGTGGAGAATGTTAGAACTTAATTTAATGAGTGGCTGTTTTTGTCACTGTTATGCCATCAGAATTTTGCTTAGCGTTGCAAATGGCAAAGGGCAATAATGTCATTTTAAAGCGTGCCATAAGATGCCAAATGCGAATATTTTTTATTTACCTTGAGGTTCGTTTATTGAACAGCATTATTGCATTTTTTGGCCTTTGCTCATTTTGTACTATGAACCTACCATAAAATAAGGTGCTCCTTTTCAAGAGACGAGAGACAAGTCCAAATTAGGAATATTGCAAGTATTGCAAGGCAATTTATCAGCAATTCACTATTCACTGCTCGTCTCTCTCGAGATCTTCGGTGGTGGTGATTGTGCGTAAGGCTATTAAAATTTACTACATGCATCCCTATTGTCTGACGGAGAGCATCATTCATAAAATCTGTGACGAGAAATTTGATTATTACTTGTGGCCTGTGTTTCGTAAATATTAAAGAAGAGAAGGGAACTCAGAGATATAAAAAATCGTCTGCGCCCTGTGCGCCGTAATGTGCTCTTGAAAAGGTAGGACACATGTTTTATTGCATAACTTTATATTTTATACAAGAAATCCTTAATTGAAGCAGTTATCCGCACAGACAAAAAGGATGCATATTAATTGGAGGGTTGCGTCGATGAAATCAAATTAGACGGGCGTGTGTAAAAATGTCCATTTCTTTTCTAATTTAGAAACAATATGTAGGTATGATTGGACTGTGGGCGATGGCAAAGTTCTATTTTAGCCTTAGATGTACTGGCTTGTACCTACGGCAAAAATGTTGAATTGAATAGTGCGTTTAATAATAATGTCTATAGTCGAGACTCGAGACAGACAGTGCTAAATTACAGTTGCACTTGAATGCAATCAACAAACTTTGTATTCCAATTTAACATTTGATTTTCTTAGAAATAGAATTTAATAATCATAAAAACAAATAGGTACATGCGTGCTGTAAAAATATCCATAAATATTTCAGCTCTACAACTTTGAATGTTTTGCTTTCTTGTAGTTCAGACTGACTTGGTTGATTCATTGGCTTTTTGTTTTTACACAAGTTTCTTTTAGTATTATTGACTAGCGGATATTTGCTTGAATGAAGGCACGCACATTTTTAACAGCGTAACAATAACAGACCCAAAAGGTCTTCTGAGAAGACCCAAAAATCCTGTCACGAAAAAAACGCTCTGTTAGCTCATTTTTGTTTATCATACCAATTTTCAGTTTATGGGAAGCCATATCAATTCTCAAGAAAAAAAGTGTTTGACTATTGAGCGCACAGGATGTAGTAAAATTAAATCTCTTACAATCCATCACACAAAATTTGCTGCAAGCTTGAAACTTTGTGCTACCATGTGTTTTATTAATCGCAATTTGCCATTGGGTGCGAAAGTAAATAATTTGAAGAAAATTTAGTACTTTATTGCGCTTAATAAATATTATGGGCAGAACTCAACGTGTTTTCTAGAAAGCCCTACAGCATCTTTCAGTATATTCAGTTTCTTTTTTAAAGAAAACACCGGAAGCAAGTTTGCCAACTTGTGATTACAAGCATTTTAGTACAGAGGAAAAAATGCACTGCTGTTGCCAGACGAATTCATAAATTAATCTTCATTTTCCACATTCTGTGCTAACAACCCCTCAACAGTGTGTAATACCTATTTTTTACTGAAAAATAAGCAGGTACAAATAGACCACGAACCAAGTAGATGGGTAACATGTCAATAAATCATGTAGACTCAACGAGCATGATTCTGGTTTTATATAAGCACCTACAGTCAATCCTCAACATAATAATTTTCGCCTTCTTTCTTCACTGAAAAGCCAAGTAGCTAAAAGCGCCAAAAAAAATTATCCTTTTGCAAATAACGACATACACACGCTCCTTAATAAACATTTATTTCCTTAAATGAAAGAAACGCGTTGCCTGAGTCAATTTAGCCTGCCTTGAAAAGTGGCTTTTGAAAAAGCTGGAGACAGCAATGGATTTGCTACGATGAAAATGCTTTATGATTTTTGCATAAGATATTAATTTCAGTCGTCCGTGCATTATTCGGCTACTCATAGTTCCCTACTGAAATTAACATTTTTTGACTACTTTCTTTCAGAGATGGTAACATGGCTTTTGTTTTATGATATTATTATACTCTTTTCTGCTCGACAATCGCTTCGACAAAGTTTTAAGCACGACTTTTACGATAAATTTGTTCCCGTCTTGCCTAACCGTTAAATCTGGCTGGTTTGACACGTTGACCTTACAGGTAATAAATTGCCGTTGAAAAGAAAATGTGTAAAGTTGTGCAGCAATCTGCTCACAACCGCAACCGCAGCGTTGTACTGGTGTTAGTAGTACAATGTTTGTACAGTCACCATAAAAAAGACTCCTTGTTAGCTTAACGACACACCACCACGGACAGATTTTTACACTTTTTTTCAAGCCGCAAAACAAGCAACAAGCTTTCTAGGTAACTTTGTAATAACATGGTAGACAGAATGAGAGAACGCTTTTTGGTGAATGTTTGTATTATTTTTGGTCCTCGGGGAGAAAACAAGTGGGGCAGCCTACCGTGACTCGAGATAAAATAAAATGCATGTCAATTGTTTTTTTCTCAGCTTCTACTTTGTTTGTTGTAAGGTAACGAGAAAACGTGCCTTGTGCTACAAATCCAATCCAAATCGGTGGTGTGAAGAAAAGAATAATGAGATCGTCTTTTATCTGCCACCCTTTTTTTATTGATTACGTACCAAGTACTACTCCCTTTGAACCTAAAAATGATTGACAAAAATGGGATAAACACAACGGAAAATTCCCTTAAGTACTCCTGTCACATAATCATTTTGTTGTTGTTTGATCTTGAAGCGGGGATCAAAGGAGCATAATATTATCTTTCAATCTACATCAAAAAATCAAAGAAAAAATGGAGAAAGAACGAAAGAGGCTGTTCAACCGAACTGCGCTGTTTTTTGCAATTTAGACGGATATACATATTACTTGTTGCATATACTTGGTTGTTCATATAGTTGTTAAAAGGATTTAATGCGAAAGAAAAACAAGCAACAATAAGTCAGTAGACAAGGAAGACACTTGACTGGTCGTAAATAAAGCACACCGGCGAAGCAAATGGCTGGGAAATAAAAATCAAGTCCTTCGCAATAAATACTGAGTTGTGTTTGTGTTTCCCTGTTGTTTTCAACTGTGGTGTATTCTGCACTGCGGAACACCACAGACTCATTAAATTTTATTGTGCAACAACACATTTATTTCTGTGGGGAACACACAGTTGTTGTACAATAACAGTTGCAAAAACTAATCAAAAGGCACGCATTTTCACAAATTTTTGCACATGCGTTTTACAAACCATGTAGTTATGCAAAGGAGGGGAAAATGAATTGAAAGAACAGCACCTTTTTTATGAGCTTCCATGAAACATTTCCTTAAAAAACTAAAACAGAGATTTGAATGATAACCTATTCTGCTTTTATTGTTATGAAGCCTCATCTTCATGAAATTTTCTAGACTCCGCCGGAAATCCAATAATATGCGTTTATATGGTTTTACCCAAAGCTTATTTATTCCCGTTGAGCTTATTTGAACTTTGAATTTCGGTACTTGTTAACTTTAAAATAAACTGACGTTACCTCTAAATGCAACTGCGTAGCAAGCACGTGTTTTCAGGTTGAACTGTTTCTAGTGACTAGAATCACCCAGAAACTTGACTACTGATCAGTAAAATTAATTGTTAAAGTTTAGAAAAAAATATTTAGGACGAAGCAAATCTGTTTACTGGAACAGTGAGAAATCCAAGAGAAATCCAAAGATGCTGGCTTGGAGTTGGCGGTTATTATCAACAATAATGTCTTCTAATATTTGCTATGCAATACGCTATAATAATATGGTTAACACGTTAAATAACTTGGTTAATTTGTTGTAACATTTCTGTTTGATTTTAATTGCATACTAAACCTTTTATAAACATCCAAGTGCATTCCAAACTTAATCTAAAGTCACCAAATCCGGCACCACTCCCTTGGAGGACTTCGATTTTCTAAGAAGATCGCTGTAGTTACGCCTGGTACGTGGCTTCGTGTCACCTTCAACATACTCTTCAGAACTTGTTTTTGACTTTAAGATGGTTCCAGCACACTTACACTTCGGTTTTATAAGAAGATCGCTGTGATTTCGCCTGGTAAGTGGCTTCCCCTTACTCTCAACAAACGATTCGAACTTTCGTCTTGTTAAGGTTATGGATGTTCCTCCACTTTCCAGTTCCAAACTTCCAGAACTACTCACGGGTATTACGTCACAATAAGGCAGGTTTATGGTGTAAATCCCATCGTCATCGGTGCGGCGATCTTCTAAATTGGAGTGCTGGGCCGTTGAGACCAATTTCGGACCATTCCGATCAAGTGAACTTGAGCTACTTGGTTCATCCGGTCTGTATTGTCACCCAAAGAACAACAAAATCATTTAGCACCATTTACTAAACAAATTCCATCACAATAAATGCTCGTTTTTATTTTAAAAAATACAAAAAACCCAAACCTGTTGTCAGACTTTTGTAGCTGGGCATTCTTTGAAGGAACGTCCTTAAAGTAGCGACCAGCTTCCGGTGTCCTCCCTCTCAATTTCTTCACAGCGTTGTTGACCAAACGACGACTTTTTGGTACTCCCCCCAACACGGGCCCCCTTTTTAATTTCCCGTCCATGGATAACCTGAAACACAAAAACAAAACCTGGTTTTAATTACTGTCCGTCCAAATAACAATTGATTGCATTGAATTAGTTTATAAACACACCTTATCAATTAAACTTGATCACCGTTATTATTATTTGAAAGTCCTCAAGGGAGCTAAGCTAATGAGAGCAGATTACAAATCGTCAAAGTGCAAGTGGCAGCACACTTTTTTTGGTCCAGAGTAGTGAGCAGCAAAAAACGTCGTACAAATAATAGTACTAAAAAAGGTAGCAAGCAGGTTTATATAAGTTTTTTTATGTGCCGCTATTTATGTACTCGATTGCAATGAATGTGCCTACTTACTACTACTTCTACACACAGGGCATATTCTTTCAATAATATGAATCAAGAAAGAAAGAGATCCAGTTTTCCAAGAAACGAGCCCGTTATTCGCAATAACTATACACGAAAAAAATAACCAACGGATATTGTAGCATCTAGTTTGTAGTAGCGCATCTTTCTTTCACTTTCAACATGATGTGTGATGTTTCATGTTGAAGGTCGGCTTGGTATTTTGCCTCTTTTCCTATTTCTTGCATACACTAAGTCCCTGCTAATTACAAATTATTGGCATCATTATATTCCGCTACCAGAGCCCAGGCTGACGGCTTGTCATATAAAAGACTCTGTTCAATGGTTTTGGCAGTCCAAACAAAACCATCTTTGTCTTTTTATGGGCCCAATTCAAACTGTCATCGTTGTCTGCTGCAACGCATGACTAAGGATTACTAATAGACATAAATAAACTTAATGTTTTTTATTTATTTGCAAGCTAGCAGACTGCATGGACACTTGAGAGTTTTTTAGTGGGTCTTTTACCCTTTCAAAAATACATAATCGTTTGCTAAGGTTGATCGGAATAAATGATGCGTTTCTTAACTGAAAGGCTTCAACAGCATCATTGGCTCGACCAAATATTGAAACCGATCTTGCAGTCATTTCATTTCCATCTTACAAATTCGAAACATGATGGTGATGATAATCATGATGACGATTTGGATGAAGATGTATGTATTTGGTGGTGGGTGACGATGTCTTTGCAATTTGCATAATAGCTTTGGCACAATCCTGCAGGAAAATGCACACACTTGCCAAATTGGAAGCCTTTAACAAGTCCTCTACTTAAGCGCTAGAGTCTATACTAGACAAATGCGTGTGCTTTAGGGATAAGCTGATAACAAAATCCTGTGCTTTTGTCTACAAAATATGGACAGACAGCCAAAAACTGGCAGATTGACTTGTGAACATGTCGCCCCGCCAATATGTTTGCGTTTTAAACAGTTACAATATTTTCCTACATCCGGTGATGTCAGTAACCTTCTGCTGTTGGTGGATTGAAGGTAAAAAACGAGACATTGCATATTATCGCTTTTTAGCAGAAGTGTACAAGCATTTTGTATTGGAATTGAAAGAAATGCTATAAAATCCCATGCAAATAACTACACTGCTTATGTAAGACGATACAGAGGAAAGCAATATTTGGCATTGGTTAAGTAAAGTAGTAGTGGTTTTTTGGTCTGTTGACGTTTGTAAACCTATCTGATGCACGCATGAAATACGTAATGCACCCAAGCTGGCACAGATACTACGGGTCATCAACTTTCATTCAACGAAAATGCGTATTTTTCTTTTAGAGGAAAAAACTGTTATTTTGGAATGAGCTTTAATGGGCTATACAGCCACAGATTGAAAAAACAACGTGCTGAGAAGACGGGGCAGTGTGTAACATCTTGACAGTTGGGCTTTTCCAAGGTCTAATGATATTGAAAATTGAAAAATATATTGCTTGGGTGCAACTTTGGGATACAATTTGAAACGCTATACACAGACATAATACCAGTTGTGCCAGACAGAGCGCAGAAAAATTGCAATGCGGCGAGACTAAAAATTGTAGGCAAGCGTATTACTCTTTCTTGTGTGATGAAAGCTAAGTGGAAATTCTGGTTGTTCAGCAGGCGTGTAATATATCATAATTATGCAAATTTAAATTTGGCAGTGTAATTTCTTACGAGATTGAAACGACTGCTGCTGGTGTTGTGCTGTTAAAATGAAAGTAGGCTTTTCTGGTCTGCATCTGCATCTGGATGGATGGATTGATGATGATGATATCACTCATTTCTCTCTCTCTATGCTCAGCTTACAAAATTTATCAATGGTTTTTGGGCTACCAAAAAGTCAAAACTCTGTTGAATGGCCTGTCGACCAACTGGGAGAAAGCCACGCATTACTCCAATTCCTCTTTTATTTGACGTCCCAAAAGGCTTTTGCTCGTATAAAATTTGAAAATTGCATCAAACTGTGCAAAAAATTGTAGCGTATGGCAGAATAGGTTGTAAATCATAAAGTTGGAAATAGGGGCCAGGTCCTTTTTAGGTACACTCGTGTATGTATCGAAATTTCAAGCCTTTTAGCAAAATTGGCACGGCATTTTTTATTGAAATAATTCATCTTATTGACAGCGACATATGTACGAACGTTTCAAACTTTCTAGCTGTAAAAATGCAATTAGATATAATACGCTCAGGTTTTTTTCCTGTGTTCTAGCAGCGCAGGTATATCCCCAGCTTAGTAGGATAATGCTAAGCCTAAAACAAAACTGGATACTTATTCCGGTATTAACTTTGTATTCAAAGCTTTACGGCAGGGGTAATAAAAGGTAATGCAAAACTTGTAAAAGAGGAGCAAACATCAGCCCATAAAATACTATTTTCGCAAAACTTGTTTTTATGAGCCTCCCTTGTACATTTTTCAAATATTTGCCTGCCGTGCTCAACCAGTAAACCTAGATATCCGCACATATTTTTTTTATTTTACCAGAAGAGAATAACGCGCATCTATATTCGCATATTAAAACAGACGCTGCTGCTGCGCTGTTGTTGTGAAATATGCGTTTTTATGTCCCACAGATTTGGCATAGTATAATATATTGGACACTTATATTACATCCCGATGTACACACAACGGCACACTGACTACTCACACTACTGTTATTTATTTGGGAGGAAAGGCAAGCAAAAATATTTTATGAGCCGTAATCCTTTTGACATGACTCTTTGCAAGGCACTTATTCCAATACAATTGCCCTCTTTTCTTCTGCCATATTATCTTTCGAAATCCTTTTCCTCCAAGAAAATTGCCGATTGTGCTTTTTATTCTTTGCCGGATTTGGGAGCAGCAGCAGTTTGCTATATCACTCCCTTTTCTCTTCTTCTGTATAATAATAAAGGAAAAGAAGAAAAGGCTTTTAGAAACCAGATTCAATTGCAACTTACACTTTTTAACAAAAAACACACATTACACATATGTGTGTTGTTTGGTTGTCTCTTCTGCAATTTTTGTTTTTTGGACTTGGGGGAAATCCCTTATATGGAATTTATAAACAAGCTACCACTGTCACTAAGCAGCATGTTTTTTGTTCAAAATGATATCATACCTTGGAGCAGCAATAAAACAGAAAAAGCAGCTTTGCAAAAGTATTATCATCATCGTCATCAGAATCATCAGTATAATTTTCTTGATAAAATATACAAAGTGTTTGGATACACACCAGATGTATAAAATATTTTCATGAGACTTTTCCCTGAAAATATGAAATGGAAAATGTAATGTGGATGGAGAGGGGAAATGCACAGTTGCACATATTGCCTTTTTCACTCTTTTCTGTCTGGTACTGCTGCTTGTACAACTGCTTTTGGCATCATATCATATCATCTCATTTTGAAAACATGTGAGTCACTCAAAACTCAAACATGGTATGGTAATCACAGCAGGGAGCCTTTCTCAGAGGATGAGGATGACGACTTTTGTCCCATTTTCATTTTGGTGTCAAGTCACTGTAGATTTCTCATAAAAAACTTTCAAGCTGGTGAGAGAGGGAGACTTATCATATCGTAACATAACTTTGGGACACCACCACTTATTACATCCCCGAAAAGTCCCAACTGGTAACAACTGTACGCATTTTTTATCATGTCATCATCAGCTTGTGGTAAATGGACTTATTAGTAGTTGCTCTGGGATGATATGATTTCCTTGTAGTATTTATGCGAGACAACTTTGTTCAAAAACTTTTCTGCAAAGCATGAGCAGCATGCCATGCCATGAAGGTGCCATGCTTGATACTTGCTACTGTGCTGCTGCTGGCTGATGATGAGGCTAATAAAGTGACTCAAGTGAAAAGTTTTATGAAAAAATAGATGAAAATAAAGTGACAACTAAGTAAGTGGTCCCAGGGTAGTGTGAGGCCGTGTCTTTGTTCATCTTCTTTTTTGGGAAAGATATAAGCATGTCGTAAAAGATGATGAAGCAGTAGAAATTCTCATGCAAGTTTGAAAAGCTCTATGTGCCCTGGTGGTGTGGTATGGTGCTGTATTGAATTTTATTGGCTTGCGACCGCGCCTCCACAATTTATAAGATGGTTTTTGTCAGACCTTTCTTCCAAATTGCAAAACTGCTACCAGTCACCACCAGAAGCAGTAACAGGGAATGAATATAAATGGAAAGTGTAATAACGTCAATGGACATTTTTACACTTGTGGTCAGCAGACAGCACCAGCACACGAGATCAAAGGGTTATTGTCATGGTTGTGAAACTTGAAACTGATGACTTGACATGGAACGCATGCGTCAAATGCTTATGCAATTTTTTTAGTGTTCTGGAAAAAGCAAACACTGCGCTAATGCTACTGATAGTGGTGATGATACCAATGAGAATTTACTTTTATCCTTGGCACTTCTCACCACTTAAAGTGCAATGGCTTTGGGCAGCAGCTTGAGCATGACCACGGATTTGTGTCTTAATGTAAAAGCAAATCGGCAACAATGACCTCACAAGCACTACTTTCTGACTGGAGTATCTTTTTTGTTTGCTGGAGAGATCAGTAGTAGTGCATAATATTCAAAGCAGGTATTGTGCCAAGTGCCGATAAAAGGCGTTTTAAAACTGAAGGAAATATTGTTTCCTTTTGTCCTTGTTTTCCCTTCACTTCACGGAAAAATGATGAGACAATAAGTATGCCGCTTTTGTTAAACTTTTTCCACTCCTTATCTCATTTGCGTGGAAATTGCAGACACATGTTGGCATGCCCAATAAAAATGTATATTAGACAATAGCTTGTTTCACTTGATTCTCTGTAAAGTACTCAAAGGAAGTTATGGTCGTGATGCATAATGCAACTTGACGAGAAGAGTGGCACAAACACGATAATATTTTCATTATGCATACTGCACACAAAAATACCTAACTGACATGATCACCAGAGAACTCTGGCTTGAAAACATGATTATCATCAAAAAGCAGGCAATCGTGTGTGCACCATATGCCGTCATGCCTAAAAAACTCTTCTAAGGTTATTGCAGACAGACATGCAGAGAGATGCACTTGATGCGGAAGACGGTTGTACCTTTTTCAAATGCTTTTTACCAACGCACAAAGTAATCTTTTAATATGTCGTGGTTCCAGGAACTCAAGATAATAAGCAAAGTCTTGGCAGAGAAAAAAAAACATTCTTTTAGCTTCTTCGCTATCTTATCGCTCATGAAACCGTGCTCATCATTTTGCTCGCCTGTGTGAACCACTTGACATTTTCCTTTGCACTTTCTTCATTTCCCAAAGCTCGTTTTCCTGTACGTGTCTAATTAACCGCCGGAATTAAGTAGAATGTACTTTCCTTGTTCCAAATAGGTATGCTAGTTAACCGGGAATAGGATTTTGCTAACTTTTTTGATGAGCTTTGAAGAAGAATGTCATGCATAATTATATAAGTCGGCAATCTTCTATCTCTCAATTTTCCTTTAGTTTATCTAAACGCATACCTCTTCTCATTTTTTCACATTCAAGTGGCAAAAATACGCAGCAGTATGGAATATGAAATGCAATAATAACAATATTGCTCTCTCTTCCTTGTGGACTCGGCAGTTTCTATGAAAATTTTCAAGATAATCAACTGGGAAATAACAATCTTCCACTGTCTCAAGTGTTTCCGCTTGACTGTCTACTACACTGCTGTCTTTCTTACGAGAGCATTGAACAACATTATTACAAAACAGCAGCAGCACAGCATCAGAGTAAATGATAATAGTAAATCCTTCCTCCTTCTGGCGCTGCACTGCCAAAAAATTCATGATTACATTTTTCTAAATAAATAAGCTCGTATGTATACGCTGCTGTGATGCTCCAAGAAATAACTGCCTAGTTTGTATTTGGTTGTTGGCTATTGGATGATGATGATAAATGTGATGCATGGCTGGTGCATATTACTTGTATGTCAGGGAGTAATGTGCAATATTTGTAGCAGCTTATTTTTTGGTGGAGTAAGCAGAATATTAGAAAGAAAAGAGATTAGTTTACACCCAGGAAGAAAACACACCCGACAAAAAGATATGATTATTCGTTGAAAATGATAACTTTACGTTAAAATAGATATACTGTACGAATAAAGACAGAGAACTAAGTAATTTTGACTGTGCGTTATGTACTTGTCAACTTTAACATATTTTTTGCCATACTGCATCAAGCAAGATTATGGGAGAGATGACATGCAGACATTTTTTTCTTAGTACGCACTGATGTATGTCTATGTCTTGCCATACGTAATTGAGAAGTGGTTCGTCATATTCTGACAGAGTAATGACCATGGACCGTGGCGTTCCTTGGAGGCCTTATGTAATAATTATGTGTGTTCTGTCTAGGGGATTTTCTGGTGAATTAAGTGGGAGTTACGTGTGTAGTGATAGGTTTTGCAAGATTTTTTGTGCTATACTAGCAAAATTATATGCTGCTAAGTAAAGTATACAGTGTAGTTGTAAGATGACTTGCTTTATTTTTTCCAATAAGCCTAGTAAATATAGTTAAGGCATGTCAATCATCATCACGTTTTCATCTTTGTTGATTTTTGTCTTCTTTTTTGCAGCAACATTATCTCCTGAAGTTTGGCTATTTACCACAGTCGGGATTTGAAATACGGAACCAGGTAACGGAAGAACGCATGCGGGAGGCCATTCGTGAACTGCAGGTGTGAACTAGCAATATATATTACTATCAATAATACAATCGCTAACATTGTTCTTTTCATGTAAATTTCCCATTTTATAATACGTTATGTGTGTTGCTTTCAGAGTTTCGCCAATCTTACAGTAACAGGTGAAGTGGATGCTGCCACGGCAAAGCTGATAAAAACTCCAAGATGTGGTGTGCCGGATATCCTGACGGGTCAGTTTAACTCCAGGACACGCCATCGAAGATTCATTATTCAAGGGCAAAAGTGGCCTAATACAAGTCTCACGTGGAGGTAAGAACGAAACCAATTTTAAGAATAAAAGCTTTCCTAAAAAATATAGCACGTGGCTTATCTTGATATTTCTCACGGCATTTTGGCCATTAAGATTGCATCTTTCTTTTTCTTCTAACGCCTACTATAACACTCTAAACTTACTGGATAAAATCTTTCTTATGGTTTCACAATGCCCCAATGCCATCACACAAGGTATTCAGCATCTATCTCTTCTCCCAGAAAATCTGCAGTCTTGTTCGCAGACTATTTTTCAATGTGCAACTCATCACATTATTCGGGCATTTAATCAAACAGCCATCTATGTGCTGCCAGCGTAGTAACAAACTACTTCCACACTCAGTTCTGTTGCTAGTTTAACTAAGCCATGTTGGAGCGCAGTAAAACACAAACTTTGTTCACTCGCTTCCAACGTCTCTGTAGGTACATTAAGTTTCCAATAGTTATGTTCAGTGTTCGCTGCGCTCTACACCAACAACGCTTTAATGCTCTTTACTAACTGTACGTACTTTGTTCCTCACCAGAAACCTAACTTGTGCTTCCCTCTCGAATCCTTTTCTTGTATTTCAGCCGTAACTCTCTCTTGCTTTCTCCAAACCTTGCTAGATGTCAAGCTACGTGTAGTCGCACAAAATCATGAATTTCGCTTCTTACAAAGCCCATGTAATAGTTCCATGCTTTTTGTTGCCCACGCAGAATACGAATATTATTGTGCATGCAAAAATAATTTCGCTACCTCTCCAATGTGGTAAATTTTGCAAGGATTTGTCCTCAAGTACTGGTTTGCAGAAAATTTCCCAAGAAAAAGGGATTTCATCCATTAGGAATAATGGCCACTTATAAGTTTGCCTAAATAGGAAAACCAGCTCAAACTCCCAAACCCTTTTACAATAGACGGAAGATCAATTCCGGCATATATATGTGTGTACTACAAACTACTACATTATACGTTTAATTTAAGACGATTAGTACATAAATTATAACATTATTTGTTGTCGGAGGAGAAGTTGTGTGTGCATGTGGGAGTGGAAGTAGGCAGAAACACACCACCACCACCACCACGACTACCCCACAAACACACGGGTATTTACTCCGAATTCATGCATTCATTTGGGTTTCACAATGAAACTTGTGTGATCGTAAAGAGCTCAAACTTTACAAAGAAGTGCGCATTATTCAGTAGCACTCTCCAAACGTGCCTCTCTCTACTCCATTTGCCTTGCTAATACTCTCCCTTGTTCCTATATAACTAAACTTAATAATAATATAATATTTTATCCGTCCGACTTCTCTACACTGGTAAACACGGTATAATGATCTGCTTTGATGGCAATAACGTTATGGTTTTGGGTAGAGCCTCTCTGAGTTGAAAATCAGTAGACGAAAGACGAAAAAGAAATCATGCAGCCCTCTCCAAGCTGCCGTGAGAGTTGCTCCAAGTCTTATATAACCTACTTTACTACTTATTTCAAAAGTAGTTTTGTGTTTCTCCTTCTTCTTCTTCATGCATAATATTTACCATGAAACCGACAACAAAATCATTTTACCTATTGTTCAACTTTTCTCTGAAGGGTTTTGCAAAAAAAACTGGAACTCAAAGGGTTGAACTTTTAGTGTCCATAAAATTCACTTTACCGCATAATAATAATAATACTCTGTGTAAGCTTTGCTCTCTCTGTGTGTGGGTTGTACCTCTTGTAAAGCAGCACTTCTGCTCTGGGTATTTATTGTCACCGAGACATGATCAAGAATTTGTTTTTGGTGTAATGTAATCCTCCAAGTGGTTAAAACTGGGTCGTTTCTCAGACTGGCTATAATACACACCAAAAAGGAGACCATATTGTGCAATCATAACCGCACATCAGAGAACAGAGGAGAATAGCCATGCTAAAAATAAAAGTAGGAAAATGTGCATGTATAAAGAAATGACGCCATTTCTCCTCCACCTCACATAATAATACATAATCTGTAATCTGGTGTTCCTCTAAATCCGACGACATTCCAATGTTTCATTTTTTGTTCCCATATTATATAAATGAAATTCCTCTTGTCTCTGATTGTGGGCTGGAGCGAAAGAGAGAACAGAACGCTAAGCTTTTTTTGTTCAAATGTTTCTCTATGACAGTTTTGTGTTGTTGGTCTGTTGGATAACAGATTTTGCACAATTCCGCTTTTTCCTTCCGTTTCAATGTCACACACACACTATCTCATTATGTGTGTGGAAGGAACCTTTTGGGCATCCTTGCTTAATAATATATTACTATATTAGCCAGCTTGAGCACACACAAACAACCCAGTACACTGATTAGAAATTGGGGTTTTTGGAAAGGCTTAGAGATTATGCCACAGCGAAAATGACATCGTGTGTGACACTCACAAACATTCAGCACAGGGTCTTCTCTACCAGCTTATCAACATCTTTTTGTACGGCGGAGGAAGTGCTGCTGCTCTCTAGCTCTCCTGTTTTGATTCTTGCTGGAAGGCTGGAAAAGTCGCGTTGAGAGAACTGACTATACACACAAAGCCCATGTTTTAGAAGAGAAGAGGATTGAATTTTGTTGTCTTGTCCTGTTCCCTGAAAAAGAGAGACACAGAGAGAGCTGTATCAATAGATAAGAATAGACAGCATAATATTTCATATTGTTTGTTTATTTGCCATGTAGTCATTGCTCTGTTTTGCCTTTCCAGTTGGACTTACTAAACTGTTAGCACAAAACATCATTTATTTTCTTGGTTGTGTATATGTGTCGGTCGGTCGAATGTCAGCAAACTAAACGTGTGCATTGTAAAATACAGCAGCTTTGGGGATGCCATAGTTTCTGATGAGATGACTTATGAGTGCTTGATGACTTCTGTGTGTCATGACAAGATGGTGATAGCGTTCAAAATAATGCTCTGTTGGTCTGGTTGGAATTGGAAATGCAAAAGTGCATTGCATGTTATTTGGATATGTGTTTGAATGTCGTTTGCTGATATGTTACATAATATCAATTCAGTTCATTGTTTTTTTCTTGCTGAAATAATGTGCGGTGTTCCCTCAGATAATAATTTAGGATTCTTGACAAGAATTTAATGATCCGTAATGCAAGCATACGTGTCCAATTAATTTTCTTGAGTAGTATTCTGGGAAAATGGTGTTATTTAGTCATACATATTCTACAAATGGATATATGAAAGAAAGGATATGAAGAAAACACGGAAACCCAAAACTAAACCAAAAATATATCATGACGCTGCATTAATAATCTGTAATGATCACACACATACACAGAGATGCATGTACATAACATTAAAATACTTATGCTTGGGCGGTAATGAGTCATTATTTTCCAAAGTGAAGCCGTTTTCGGTTTTCCTCTTGTACTTAATGAAAAGCTCATTATTAAAATACCGAGAAGTGTCATCAAGCAAAAGTAGCAAAGTAATTTCTGGAGAGAAGGTCAACTTCTTCTACTCTTTGAATTTTAGGCCATTATTGTGGTTATTTTGAAAGTTTTTTAAAAGCAAGACTGCATTATTAAAAAATGAGGTAAATTACCAATTTTATTTGCCGGATAAATGGGCAAAATGGACATCTGACAAACAGACAAACAGAGTAACTTTATAACACGCATTCCAGATTAGTGGTGCAAGATTCGTCAGCAGATTGTTCAAAGTTGGCACTCCAGAAGCCAGACTGTTTCCATCACCATGCCCAACATCATCATCATCCTACTCACCACATATTTTCATTGTAGCTTTGTCATACGACGTAGGAATTCCAGAATGTAAGAAAAAGCCCGTTTTCAAACTATAATCACGCTCATGATGATGACGAACAACGTATAAAACTGAAAATGTGTCTACGGTTGGGCGAAAAGAAAGGAGCGTTGACACTTAGTGCAAATATCATAATGTTATGAATGCGGCAAAGGAGTTTTTTGTAGGAACCATAAAAATACTAACTCTCTGCTCCAACCACCACCACCACCGCCACCGACAGCATTTTACTTGCTTCTGAGCTGAGACCTTTTCCCACGAGCAGCAGAAGAATGCTTTTTCGAAGGACTAGGGAGGGCGTACAAGAACATGTTACACTTTACAGTACAGAGAAAAACATTATTTTTTGGATAGAGCGATAGAAAGACGAAGTGGTAGAAGAATGAGCAAAAATGAAGAATAAAACGTTTCCTATGTAAAGCATATAATAACAATAAAGGAACAAAGAGGGAAGGTGCTCCAGGACAATGTAATGTTCCTGTGACATTTCCAACTTTCAATGAGATCATCAGACCATGATTCTTAATCGATATTGCTGACATTTAAATGCTGGTGTACTTTCTATTACATGCTACCATGTACACTACTGACTTCTCGGAGCGAACATTGCATCCAGTTGGAAGTGGAGAATGATTATGATTTTCACTATTGTGTGTACTGTGTACTATACACGGACTTTAACTGTGTGGTAAAGGGTTCATGATTGTGATGGATTATGTAACGGGAACAAAACGGGAGTAAGAAACCAAGTAGTTTTTTTATGTTGAAATGCGCGTTTACAAAACATATTAGCTTTTAGATGAAAAATAGCGAGACAATAATCAACCCTTCTTTTACTAGACTATTAGCTGTAGCAAAATAACGGTAAGCCAAACTGTATTTTAGTCTTTTGGGGATTGTGGAGGCTGCAAAGAAAAGAAGGCATTTAATTTTTCATACAAACTGTACAATGTACATGTATCCTATTCTACTTTCCCAAAATCTTTTTGATGGTTTTTGTGAGAATGAGAATCCTACATGAAATGTTTAAAGGAGATTTTTGTTAAAAAATAGTAATTTTCCCTATGAAATACATATTCGTATGAGTATGTATAGTAGAATGGCTCGACTTTCGACATATTGGGTCGTTAGCGGAATACTACCAAGACGGTTGATTTGCTGATTCATTAGAATAGCTTATTTCGTGTCCGTTTCATTAACACTGTCAAATCGTCTGAGTTAGTGAGCAGCAGATATAATAAGAAATCTGGATAATTTCCCCTCACAAAACTATATCGAATTTTAACACATTTTCCACATGCAACTATATAACATCAAGTGTTAAGTGAAGGAGTAAAATTTTATTGAACTAAAACAAGAAAGTATTACGCCTACACCGCCAACTCACATCCTTTTTCAGATTTTCCGCAAAAATGCCATAATGCATTGAATAAATAAACTGGGTTTTGATCCTTGCATGCTTCAAGCTTGATCATTTTTCTTCAAAGTTCCACACAACCGTGGGTTGTATTGACGTTTTTGATAGCAGAAAAGTGGCAAGCCTCAAGAAAAGTTGAGAAAGGAAAAAACTTTCCCTAAAAATTTGGACAGACGGTCAGACCAGCAGCAGCATTAATATGCGATTGCTCGTCAAGTGTAAAAAGCGGGAATTATTAATACTTTCACCCAAAAAGTGGAATAAAGAAAGCTATTTATATGAACCAGAGTAGGTTTTTCTCAAAATCGAAAGTGAGGGCTAGCGTAAAATTTAAAAGGGATTTTTCGGCATCCACTCAATAGCCAGAGCTGTCAACAGCAGATTGCATGCATTTTGACGTTTAATAAAAGGCGAGAGATAATAATAAGCAATCTGAATAGCACACACACCTGTAAATAGGATGCTGTTCTTTTGAAGCATGATAAGTCCTACATGTGCTTCTTTTCCATTTCCCACACGCTGTGTCCTACTTCAAATTGAAAGGTTTTCCAACAAACCGATCGACAACTCATCCACTCATCTCAAGAAGAAACTCTATTCATGTTCCTATGTTGACATACAAAATGTTTCCATACGTAATTATTTATTTATCAGTGGAAACACATTTGCAACAACTTTCTCGAGGACCAAGTGAAAGTTTAGGTAAAAAGTCGAGTGACAATTTTCAACACATAACATATTTTCTAGCACACATTCTAAGTTCTATCCCATCATCACAAATTCTAATA
>CM056173.1:41958354-42036946 GCA_029691765.1 Entomobrya proxima | reverse complement strand
TTATTTTAGTATTTGTCCGCTTTCGCCACATCATCCTGATTTATTCGCACATGAACAGCTTTAAATAGTTCATTTTGTTATCCCAGCCCAAATATTAGCAAAGGGTAACCCACCAAAACAAGAGTGCCGAACTTTTCGCTACCCACCCGAAATATCATCAGCATCATCAGTAGAGGTACTTTAGTCGTTTGGCTTAAATTGTGTCTAAAGATCCATCTCACTTATACACAGATATATTTGTGCAGTGTAAATTTATGGACGTAATAAACACTCCACACATTATGCTCCGTATATTATAGAACATGTATTTACATTATTATTATTATTCTAAATGTCGACACCAAACGACTGCTTTGTTGAATTGAAAGGCAAGGAACGCGGGCGTAAAAAAGTTTCAACAACGTGAATAACCAGTTTAGCCCCGTAATGAACTGCTGCCCCATTATACAATCCATGAATCCATGCCACCACACACACATACACTGTTCTCCTTTTATTCCAAAGAAAACCCGTTTTGGAATGTGTGTGCACTCTGAAAATAATGTGTGCATTGAGACAAGCGCCATGCTCCTACCACCATCACCACCACGACTTTCTTTTCCTTCCTCTTTGTTCTCATTTTCGGATATGGGAAATACGAAATACCTTACTTTATTTTAATAATGTCACATTCATTGACTCCATTCATGAAAATGTGAACCACAAGCCACATGCATACATTTTATATGCCCAACTTGCACAAAGTAGGAATATATTTATACATGGCTTGCACGGCTACACAAAACTCGAGCAGCCTGCACAACAACCAACTTTCTTTTCTCTTCAACCCATCCATTACTCAGGGAACACGGATGAAGGCATTATATAGCAACTTATTGTACGTGCTAATATTGCATTTGTTCAGGCATACTTTTACTGATGATGATGATGATTATCATAGATTTTCAACAGAGAATTTATACATACACACATTATTCCCAAAACAACATGAAGAAAAGCCAAAATAGTGTATCTTTTTTTCACTCTCTTTTGTGGCCAGAGGAAATCATAGCTGAGGCAATGAGCAGCCAAAGAAACTCCGGGGTTTTTCTTGCAGAGCTGGTAGCTTTGAGACTCTGAGAATTGGGCGAGTTGTCACAAGAGACTAAAAACAGAAACCAACAGACAGTTTAAGAAGAATGTGAGTGTGTATAAAAGATGTTGGTGGTCTCCCCAGTGGTACTACATAACACATAAACATATTTCCACTTGAAGTTGGAGGAAAGTGTAAAAGAGAAAGTTTATTTTGTGGCATGATACAACTACTATGCCACAAGTAAAGTAAACTTGCTGCTGGGTGCTTGTATAGTGGCTTATAATAAAAATTGAAGTGCTTTTTGTTCTTACAATGCCCCATTTCTTTTGTGAAAGATTTAAGCCTCAAATTCTTCAAAAAGAGATTTATTTTATGCGTCGCAAGCAGTACAAAGTACAACAATCACACCCTCTTATATAACAAAATAGCAAGCCTTTCAGCTAATTTCTTGTTCTTTAACCAATTTTCCAGCTAATTACAGTTGTCACAAGGGAAATGAAAAGGTGAACGGCTATAATTAACTGTAAACACGGTACGGTAATCAGATAAAGGGGAACGCGTTTTCTAAAGTTCAAATGCTAATATTTAGGCAGCGATTTTCCCCTTATGGTTGCTGCGCTCATCATATATCATATAAAAGGAAGAATGAAAGACTAGCTCTGGTCTCTGACTTGTCTAAGCATTTCCAAATTTTGTTTGATGTTCTGCCTATTGTTAGCCTTATAACCACCAACTAGAACGAGAAAGAGAGAAAATCACAAGGAAAAATAGTTACCAGTGTGTAGTACAATGAATGGTCTGTTACTGTGATAGAACCTGAAAGAAAGTATTCACACACAAAAAGTTGAAAGTTGTCAGGCTGCACATTTGCTTGTATTCATTGACTCTTTGTTGATCAAAGGGTTCTTTTTCTGATGACATGGTATAGTGTGTAGTCTAGTGGTTCGATCTGATTTTTTTTTGGACTGGAAAAAGGCTTACAGAGAGACAAAGTTTCTATAGGCAAAAGATTTCATGCGGCAACATCAACATCCGTTGATAATATATGATGAAATGGTTTAAAAGCAGACAAACCACTTTCATGCCCACGCCATCATCATCATTCTGATATTATTTACTTATTCGTGGAAAAGTAACAATGTCGCATTATTCCTTTTTATTGAAAATATTTTATGGGAGTATGACTCCAGGGCAGAAAATCCTTTCTGTGCCGTTGTGCCTTCGTCATCCTACCAAACTGTATCAAAAAAGTATTAAGTAAAAAAATTGAGGCTACAGACTTACATTTGACTACTCAACTTTTGCCTAGCAAAACTTTCTTGTGTTTTGAATCAGTCTTGTAATATTGACTCAATTGATAACAGTTTAGCATTCTTCGAGAATGAGAGAAAAAATGCCATTTTTTGTACCCATTTTGTGGTCTATAAGTTTAATACTGTAACAAAGTATGACAAACTATGTAAAAAAAAAGATTTTTTTCAGTGACCGAAAGAGTTACAAACTCTGAGACTGTTTTCTAATGCAAAAAAGGGAAATTTGATCTGTAGGCGAGAATGATGAAATTTAATATTTCTGTTTTGTGTGATCATACACTGCTTCTACATCAATCCAGAGAGAGGACGTAGCGCACAAGGCACAAAAAGTGGGCGTATCTCGTATCTAAGTTTTTTAGTAAAATATGATGGCTAGCGGTAGCCGACGCTGTGTGTTCTGCTTCAAAGTCAATTGTATTGATACACAATGGGATGTTGTGTAGCAATAATAATGAGATGGATAATTCCCATCAGAGAGTGATATGCTGATACGTTTAAGATATTTTTTGTGCCATTACAGTAATAACCTGATATGATATCTGTATTTATATGGCGGGACTAGTGAACTAGGTATCCTGTTTTCCGGAGTAGTATACGCAGACAACAAACGGAACCTAGTAAAAAGTGGTCCAAAAGGAAAATCATTATTATTACTGGCTATTATAGCTTTCTCTCTCGGCTTGATAAACAAAAGCGTATACATTTTCATTTCAGGTGAAAATGGGGTGCTGCCCACTAGTCATCCATCCAAATCCAGATCGATCGCATCATCTTTCAGAGCAGCAGCTCTAGTTAGTAGCATATGCATATACTAATCACTTATTGATGCTTTTCACATTAACAAGGCGTTCGACCATGATTATTACGAACATTTTAACGAGCTTGATGTGGCTACGCAAAAGCTTTTTGTAGCTGCTTTTTGGGTGTATTTTTGAAACAGCTCGACATACTTTTTTAAGGATTTTGGGAGGTGGACTCATGAACTGTTTTTAGATTTGGTACAGAACAAAAAGCCAAAAGCTTATGTCTAAAAACAAATGTACAGCGGTAGTATTATTATATCTCGGTGCTCATAATATTCTGTTTGCGCTCTTCTCAAAACTTTGATTTTCTGTAGTGTACCCATTTTTATGGATATCGAACATAGCCATATGGCCAACTAATATGTAATCTCTCATTGACAATCCCCAAACCCAAAAAATACTGTGGCTTATAATACTCTACTCTAGTAGATCTTGCGACACATTTTTCCTGTCCATATTGTACCTCGAATAAAACAAAGACGTTCTTTGTATCAACTCCCACTTCATCCAAGTTATTGTACATGCATAAAACTAAATGCTGCTGTAATAACAAAACAATGTGATACATTACTCCATTTAGGTATTATGGTTTGTTCAACATTGTTGCGTACTTTTTGCCAAGAAAATTACTAAATTTATTATTGTCCCCTGAACTTATATCCTGTATATAAAGTCATTTTGGCTGTTTATCGCTTTTAGTTGTGTTTACCTCTGTTTTTCTGAACAGACCTTTATTCTTTCGGAACGGGACCGTTTTAAACGCTAGAAAGTTTGCTTTTCGCAGGGAAGAATCTGAAAATTGGGTACTGAGCATATTACATTCTCAAAATCAGAGAAAACAACGGTTTCTTTGTTCAACATGTTCCCTTGACAAATGAAGTGCATGATTTTACAAAAAATGTTGTAGTAGGTTGGGGGACTTGATATTTTTGGTTTGTCAGTTGCTGGACAGCACTCATAGTTTTAATTTTACAACGTTTTTGTCTTTATCATCTAGTCTCAGCATTTATAATGCCAACTCTATAAAGTGCACACATGCAAGATTTTACTTTTAGGGAATGCATCAAAAAATCTGACCATGGACTCGGCGTAGATCTAGGTACCTCTCTTGTTTTAGTAGGAGTAAATGCCAAGTAGACAGAAAAAATAAAGAGAGTCAAAGTCATTTCGTGTGGGTGGGAGGATCCCTGTTTCAAGATGCATTTTTACACCGCAGTCTTCTCTTTGTCAATACACTGTTTATAATAATCGCCCATATTTTTTCACTGAAATAGAGTCCAAACTCTGATCCTTCTGTTCCTTTTTCAGCATTAACAGTTTATTTATCCACGTTTCAAAAGCTGGAGTATAGCAGGGCAATGTGTAATGTGGTAGGAGTAGGAGTGATGTTGAATGATTTTACAGAAAAAATATTCAAGACAATTTCAACATCACCACCACCACCATCGCCTCCTTCCACCAAGTCATCATGGTTATAATGTTTCAACCAAATTATTTTTTTCTGGAGAGAAATATAATACGTTCTCTTTAGCCATTCATCAGTACAATGTATGTTTTGCATAAATTGAATACCCATTCCATGTACAATATGCATATGAAGAGTAATTGGAAGCTGAGATGTACTCTTCTGCTTTTACAGAGATTTTTTGAGTGACTTTTTCCCTTTTTTTCTGGCGTTTACTCAAACTGTAAACTATCAAGACATATATAAAGACACACATTGATATACATTATCTCGAAAAAATGTATGTCTAGTCATCTAGTCATTTTTATATAAATATACACAAGCATGCATGAGAATATGGTGCTGATGAAGATGAATGATGAGGATGAAGAGAAATAATATGCCATAAAAGTAAAGCAAGTGGTGGTTCCACCATTATCTTCATCAGCACCAACACACACACACAAGCACAATTACCAGCATGTACAAAGTAAAGAGAGAGGCAGATACACAAATTTTATGTGTGTTCGAAAAACGCTATCCAGAAAAAAAGGCGAGAGAGCATCCCCTTATGGAAGGAAAGAGCGTATAAGGAGGCCAAATCACGAGAAAGACGATCAGTGTGAATCAGGCTGCCTGAGAAAATGTAACTCTCTCTTTTTTCCTCTCTCTTGTCACCACACACCAGGAGGACGACCATCACAAAGAGCCATATTATATAGATCCGTACCATAAGTAGCTAGTCAGGAAAAACCGTTGGCTAGGGCTTATAAAATCCGTGTGTGTAGACAACGGATCTGTAGGAGGCTAGAAGAGCTAGCTAGAGTAGAGCCCTGGCGTTTACAGCCCAGCGGCAACGGACACGACGCGTAACACGGAGAGATTGATTTCGGCTGTGCACATTTGGTGTTTACATTACCCCAGAAAAAACAGAACCGTTAGTATTATTCTTTTATTACGTGCGTACGGTTAAGAAGGATAAGGTGACGACAACCAAGGACTACACACTGCTGCTGGAGTATTTGGTCATCGCTTTTTGGAGTAAGTAGTGTTTGTAGACACATTTTTTTATTTGTTATTTCTCAGTAGTGTAGAAACAGCAGAAAAAGAAAATCCGGATATCCGGAGGCTTTTTGTTAGATGTTAGTACAATAATGGAATGGTGTGAGGAATTACTGAAAAATGGGCATACTTTCTCCATACAAAAAGGGATTATCATGGGCTGGGCACAAGAGATTTTTCATCTTTTTAATTTGGTAATTGCAAATTGGTTGAAAGCATCCTCCAATGGTTAGCTGTGAAAAAAGATTTGCGCTGAAATATATATTAATTACTTCAAAAGATCCTGGATTGGGGCAAAGTAAACAAACAGGATGTAGAAAGAAGCATGATCATCATGGGCTTAGAACGTGTTATTGTGTAAGCTCATTATCAAGAAAATGTTTCATAATAGCATGTTTTGCATTGGAAATCATGGAAACTTTCTAATAATTTGTTCCAGACATATTTCATAACTTTGAACGTTGTTTTAAACTTATATAGCTTGTTATAACGGCAAGATGTTTTTAATAAATTGAAGTTTGCTGTGACAAGACCACTTTAAAGCAAATTAGTTATCATCTGTGGGCGTAGTTGTGTGTGGAGGAACATAACCAATTAAAATAAAATATTATGCATCACATAACATCTCTCAGTAGCTTTTGTGATATGGTCGATACATATTTGCACAGGTTTCCTTCCTGAATGGAAAAAAGTTTTCTAAATTGTGCAACTACTTTTAATTGGATTTCTTTCCGTACATATTATTCTTGATTAGGTTCACATCAGCAAGCAATTATAAATCTGTATACTATTCAGCTTCACTGACTCTGATAAATAAATTAGGACATTTCTACATGGGAGGTGAGTCAATGCACGCAAAGATATCGAAAATGGGAACAGTTTTGGTTTCACAATTCTCATAAGAATAGTATTTCGTTATCCTTTCTCCGAATTGCGACTTTTGACATCCTACCAATACGCAAAAAAATGGAGAGAAAGGAACAGGAATGGAAATGAAATGAAATCCTCTTTTTTTATTGGAACTGAATACCTGAATGCACATCAATTCAACTAGTCTCTAAAATATATTAAAAGAAACAATTTTTTCTTGGCAAAATCTAGGCAACCTCACAATTTCACATAATAGCTTTCGTCTTATTTTTTCTGTTAAAATGAATTCATCCTTTGGACTTATGCGAGTATAGTAGAATCACAAAATTGCATATTATTTCCAACTTGGCTTTCCCTCATTCTTAGTTAACTTCCCCGTAATACCCCCGAAAAGGAAATTACACACGTACAACTTTTGTCCGTTTTTCTTGCATTTAATCCCAGAAAATGTAAGCCACACAGAGAGAACAACAAAGAAACAACGTTTTTTTTATTAAACTAGTTTCTAGATTTGAGCGGTAGTGGTGGTGGAGGTTTATAGCCACATACAGCACATTCATTACATGTACAAATACAACTGGGTATGCTTTACTTTTCTAAAAAAAAAGTTCTCCCGAGATGGGTCGCGGAGATCAACTCTAAAAAATAAAAGAGACGGATCGGTTTACAGAGAGACAGGGAAAAGGGAACAAGTTAAGAAGATGTAGTTAAGCAGTATACATGGCAAAGTTGATCAGTATGTTAGGAAACTGGATTTTGTTAAGAACCTTTTTCCCAATCTAATCTCATCCATAACACAACATTACGTATCGTATGACATTCCCTTACTCCTTGACTTTCTTTTATGCTCACACAACACAAAACACTTGTCTGGCTAACAAGATGCTGTATGCCAATTAACAAAAGAGTTCTTATTGGCTATATTCTATTCAGTTTGGGCATATATAAGTTCTGAGACTACAATACTAATATACTGAAATCAATTACCATGAAGTATATCTCTATGATTGCGTAGTACATAATATTATGAAAGCTATATAATATCATGTTGTGCAATACTGAATCATCAAGTTGGAAAGTAGGAGAGTGGAAAGCATGGCTTTTTTAACGTAAAAATACATATTATAGGTATAAGTACCACTAATCTTGGTGGAAATAATGAAGATTCTGTCGCTGGAATAGGATTTCCACTAATTAACAATGATTAAGCGACAAAAATATAACGGGCACTATAGAGAAAAGGGGAATTATCATTATGGGGGCATTGTGCATAATTATTCCAGCAGAAAAGCATACACACTGATTTTCTGTGGCTTTTCTACGAACCACTTGGTAATGATCAAAGTAATGTAAAAGTAATAACAATAATAGTAAAAACACTACACAAGAATTGTTTTGAAGTGTAGTTATAATAACCACTCAGGTTTATCCGCTCGTTATCAGCGCTCTATAGTTTGTTAATTAATGTCTATACTATAAAATCTTTAAGGCATCTCTGAGCTGGAAAACTTTTGATATGGTAACAATAATGGACGTAATGAATAGCGCGTCTTATCCAAGATATTTCTTTAATGCTGCGCATATGGCAACTTTTATTTCATAAGAGAGTACAAGCTCGAAATTATTTACGCTTACGTCTTCTCAAAAAAATGTCATATATAATTGCACATTATTGCGTCTATAGCATTTATTATGCGCAGTATATAAAATTGCCAAAAAACGAAGTTAGCTGACATGTGCCTACCATACGATTCATTCGAAATTGAACGTTTTTTATATTAGGCTAATCCAACATGAATAGTGAATAGAAAAGATTGTCCAGTAAATCTGCTAGGAAAAGGAAGCACATCTTCAATTTCTTTCTCTCTCTCTCAAGCTTATAAAAAACATTGTAAAAATGTACCCTAATCTTTTGCAATTTATTCATTGATGCATGTGTACAACATAATTATAAACCAAGACTCACACATCATCCGCATGATGATTTACCACGAAATGAATGTATTTTGTCTTCCAAGAGAACATACAGGGTCTGGTCTGAAAAATATCTGAAAAAAGGACCGTTAATAAAGACCATACTCTTTCAAAACTCATTTTGGTTTGCTTCTTTAAAGGCGTGGGCTATATATATGTCGAAGTAGCAAAACATATTCCCCGTTTCCAAATAGAAAATAGAGTCATAAAACATTGTTTGGTACATGCATGGCATTGCAGTTCTGGTGTTTTACTAGAAGCAGAGCAGTGGTGGTGGTACTAAAGTGATAATTAGTTCCCACATATTTCATATTTCCCAAATGGTTTCAAACTTGTTGTAAGAAAAGTGGTGGCAGGGCAGTAGTAGCAACACTGTTCACTGTTAAATCTTCTGCAACAGCCAGAGAAGATGAAGATCGTCTTGGATGTCGTTAATAATCTGGGAATCTAGGCTAAAAGACTGAAAATGAAGGGAACCACCATAAACCATGTTCTGTTGTGTACCAGTATAAAACACCATGATCATCAGTAAAGGAGCAGGGTAAATTATGATGATAATCACGATGAAAATGAAACTTTAAGCGGAAATTTCTGTTAAGCTTTTGACAGTATAGTTTCATGTAATATTACACTGCTGTACATATAAAGTACATTTAACACACCCGCAATTTTTCTTACTAATGCGTATAAAGCTATAAAGTTTGAAAGTGTAATCTTGATGCGTAAAAATTGCCAAAAAAGTTTCAATCTTTTTGTAACACTCACTTAGTCTGGTCCTGTTAGCAAAATTGAGAATAAGAATGCTGCATGCAATAAAATTTCTAGTTTTGCATCAATAATGTAACCTAGCTTTAGAATTCGTTTCTCGGCTGGAAGAGAATTCAGAGTTTTCTTTTTCAAAATTATGCAGAGAAAAAATCGGTTTCCGTGTGATCGAACACACAGGATTCTCGATTCTGAAAAACTTGTAGAAAAGTGGACTAGTGAAGCCACATTATGATACATCTATAGCACAGGGTTGGAAGAGAGCTGATGCGCTGGGATCTTTATGAAAATGTTTATGTTGGGAAAAAATTAAAAGGTTTTGTGGGGTTCAACAGTGATGGGAATGAGCCGTTTAAAATGCGTATTCGTTTTTCATAATGATTACACAAGCCAGATGGATACAATTGCCAGAAAGAAATAGACAAATTTAAAAAAATTACATAGATTGCTTTTAGTAGAATTGGGAACAGGAAGAGAGAGCTTAAAATGAAAAGTTCCATTTTGCTCCATTGATGATTCCATGGTAATTAGTAACTCCAGTTTCGAATCCAGAACACTGATGATGTGGCTGTTTTCATGACAGCCAAAAGTTTGGTTGACAAGATTCCTTCTGATTTTGGTTAATTATTAGCGAAAAACAACTCCAGGCATATTTCCTAGCATAATTCTGGAAGCAAAAATTTTGGTATGATCGGCTTACAGGCAGACGCAGTTTCCAGTTTCATTGAAAATTGCAAAACTGGTCGCATTGTTAAAATGTTTGTGATTTCCAACTTGTTTACCAGTCATTATATTCAAAATGATTGTCGTAAGCTTTTCTAGAATTTGACAACCAAATGAAGGCGCTGAGCACTTAAAATTGAGTTATGTTCCACTAATTAATATATTTGCTTCGCCCATGTATCCCGTCATGTTTTGCAACGCAAAAAGTCTTTTGTTACTTTGTTTGGAATGACTTGTATTCTTTCCAAATTAATTTTCATTTCCAATTTTTACATCTATTACATAATACGGTCCTATAAATCTATTAAAAGTTGAAAAATAGAACGTAAAAAATACATCGAAAGCCTAACGGCCTACTTGAAATGATAAAACAACATCTTTCAAAAACCTTTACACAATACACACTCAAGTAGTTTTTATATTTATTACGTGGGCCTCTACTAAATACTAAATAAATAACCAAGCACACTACTGTCTCCTTGGCTATAAAATGATTTTTAAAAACCCAGACAGATATTGCGTCAAAATACATAAAGCATATTATAATGCCCCACTTATACCAAGCCTTGCTCGCAATTCAACCAGGAATCCCCTTCCCAGGTTATCAAACAAAACTTTTCCAAGTATTCACCAAGTTTTTCGGGTTATGTGATGTGCCCAATGCAATGACTGTCAGATTTTACAAAAAATATACATGTTGCAATCTTATCCCTTTCCAAGTTCTTGTTCAGTTCCAAAGAGAAAAGGAAAAGAAAACTTTTTCCTTAGTGGAAGAAAGGTATCTTACTCCAACAGCCAGATATGTAGTAGAGGATGAACAATAATGGCAAATGAAACAAACTTGGAATTTGCATGAGTGGAAAAAAGTATCTTGTTTTAGAGTGGAAAATTTTTTGGATGATGAAACCGAATTTTTTAGTGTGTGCGCATAATACATGGATTGCATGTGTATAGCCTCATATACCGTAACAAAAACGTTTGGAAATTAGTTTTCCAGTAAAGAGAGCAAAGGCATCACGATTTTTTGCAATACTTTTTCCTTCACAATTTTTTTTCTGCGTTGCGACACCAAAGTTCAATTCGGTTCAATTTCATGGAAAAGAATCTTGAACAGTTTTCACATGTCATCATCATTTTTTCAGGTTTTAATTGGAAATGTTCGCGGAACATGTTGCGGAATAAATTGTCTAGAGGTACTTGCAAAATGTCAGTGGGTGTAGATGGGGCACTCTAAGACACGTGGAATCTCTTGAGCCTAGCAACTAACTTATGTTACGGAATGTCTAGTACCTATATAGATCCCACTGGAAACAATTTTTGCTTATGCTGTGCTTATGAAGGTTTATTATCTCAGTTTTGTATTTTGATGAATACTGTTTTAAAAATCAGAGAGGGTTTTTTTGTGACGGCCAGTCTATTTTCAACAAAGACTGTTTGTTTTGCAGAGAGAGAGATGCTTTTATCATGCCATAAGGTTGACAGCATTATGATGAAGTGGCAAGCAAAAGCCTGGCAAAATAATAGATGGCTTCCTACCACAAATATATCGGTTTATTGTTCACAAAAATTCGCATATTTATAGAGTGTCATACAACGCCCAACTGGAAAGTTATGATTGAAACATGTTCACGTTTTAAAAACTTGCGTTTTAGTCTGCTTTTACCCGTGTATAAAAACTTGCTGTATTAAAGCATGCATGATCATCCTTTTATGTGGTTTATCATCATTGTAGGCGTGCCTGAATTAGTATTTTGTAGCTTTCTCCTATGAAGTATTTGCTATTGATTAGAGATTTTGTATTTGCGTAACATACATTTTCGATGCATGCTGCATGATTCAATACTGTATTAGTAGAGTTTGTTTATCTGCTATTGCGTTGCAATTCCAGTTTTTGCAACCTTTTGCGCATTTTTGTACAGAGTGAATTGTACACCCCGGAGATTCTTCATATGAAACAGGCACAGAGAAGCAGCCAACAGGCACAAAAGAAAATGTGAGTGAAAGAATCCACAGCAGAAAATATTTGTAGGAAGGAAGTGATGATGAAGATGAGTGGTGATTTGACCAATGAAGCATATTTGAAGAGGTGAAGAAGAGGATTGCGTTCCTTTGAGCCAGTCAAATTCTGCGGCGCTGGTCAGAGAATGGCAAACAAGAGCTGAAAAATGGGCTCTACGGTGCCTCACTCAATCTGGTGGTGATGCTTTTTTGTAGTCGTCACAACCTCCTTGAGTGAGTCACTAGAGAGTCTGATTATCAACGAATACACGGGCTTTCCAAGAACACTTTACCACCACCAGCTTTCCTCTCTGCTCCACGGGAGTTTTCGCACCTGCTGCAAAAAACCAATTGATTACACCCCGAGAGCCAGCACCAAATCGAAAATGAAAGCAAGACAGCGTTTTTCTTCATTCCTTTGCTAATGAACTTTGCTTTTGCTCAATCGCTTGTATTTTTCACACAAAAAATACTTTCTGCTTTGCACTTTCCAGTTTTGTACATAAATGGCTTAAAATGACGGGCTTTCATTGTGGCTTCCTAAATAAGCTTTCTGTTTGCTTTCTCATTCTTCAAGCACCAGAATACCGTTACAAACTACCGTTATTTTAATCGTCTTATAAAATTCGTGTGTTTGAAAAAAGTTGTTTATGATTTTTACATCAGTTCACAATGCCCCAATATTTAGTTTCATGTTCATTTTTATTAATTTCAGTCTGAAGAGACCCACGCCAACGCACGACGAGCGTGAAATCACCGAAGAGTTAAGACGAGCCTTTGACGTTTGGTCTAGAAATACCCTGTTGCGATTTAAACTACTCAATCGAGACCGAGCGGATGAAGCTGATATCAGAATCGTCTTTTCCAAGTACGATCTAAATAAGTGCATGTCTGCATACTTTTCGTTTTTCTGATAGTCTAATATGAACATTAGTATTTGCATTTTGTACATTTTTCTTTTATCAGTAAAATATTTATGTTGATGCTGAATATTTTTTGTTCTGTTGAATCTCAATCCAATTACAGAGGTTATCACGACGATGGCTATCCCTTTGATGGAAAAGGCTCAATATTGGCCCATGCATTTTTTCCTGGAACGGGACAAGGGGGGGATGCACACTTCGATGATGACGAGGTTTGGGTCATTGGAGGGAAGTCACACAATGGAGAAGGTTAGTTGCATTCTAGTAGACTCTTCTTCCCTTCAGTAAGCTGCAGAAACATTCCAAACAAATCAGGACAGGGAAATTGAATAGAAAGTACCTTTTTATCAAATGCCAGACAGCACTCAAAAAAGTTTCTGTTTGAATGCAAGATGCAAAAGTTGAGAAAAACAATTTTGAATTTATTGGAGTGGACGGAATGGCACTGACTGCACTAGTTTGATTAGTTTTATCACAATGAAATTTGTACTCTTTTCTCTCTGCATCCTGTCCAAACTTTGCATATCAACAAGACCATTTCCTTGGCTTTTCAAGCGTGATTGACTCTTTTGCATCTTTAGAGAAAATATGGTGCTGTTACCAGACAGAAATATTTAGTTTAAGCATGTAAATATTTTGAGGCGCATTTGATCAAACCATGAAACGTTTTTCTTCTTGTCTTGTCACACTTCTTGTCAACCAAATTGACAAGGGAAAAACTCATCAAACCCATCAAACTTTTATGATAACATGCATTCCCCTACGGGGTGATAAGAGATAAAAAACGCAACATTTCCGCTCTTAGTTTTGATAAGAAAAAAAGTGTTGAATGAGGATTTCCTTGTTGCAGGAACAAGACTTTTTGCTGTGGCAGCCCATGAATTTGGCCATTCATTGGGACTCTCTCATTCAGACGTGGAGGGGTCGTTGATGTACCCCTGGTACCAGAACTTTGACTATGATCTTCAACTCTCCCAAGATGACAAGCTAGGGATTGAGCGCATTTATGGTAAAAGAAGAAATTCAAGAACGTGAAGCATGATTTTTCCTTTACGCATTTGCTTTGAACCCATTGCATTGCTACTTTCACAGGATCGAATAGCAGATTTTCTCCGAATCCGTACAACCCCCATAAGGGCGGAGGTGGAGACCGACGTGGCTTCAACAACATTCCTACCCCTGCACCCCCAGTGCATACTACCAGAAGGCCTGTGTACCGAGGAAAGAATTACTACCCCGATGGTCGACCCAGCACTTGTGATTCTTCATACGATGCCATATCCCTCATTCGAGATGAGCTGTTTATTTTCCGCGGCCGCTATTTTTGGAGAATCAATTCCACTCCTAATGATAACCGCCTGTTGAAAGGATATCCTTCCTTGATTACCATGATGTGGCAGGAACTCCCTGCAAATCTCACTCATGTTGATGCTGTATACGAGCACAACGAAGTGGAGATAATCTTTTTCATTGGTAAGCTTGTTGAGGGATTTAGAAGGAATGGATCTGTGTCATCAAAGAAAAATGTTCAAAGTGGTTGAATTGGGGTTTTTCTCTTTGTAAAAAACAGGTAATCAGTACTGGCGATTTGCAGGGACAAAGCTTATTGAAGGATACCCAAAACCGCTTAAATCCATGGGAATATCGCCAGACGTGGAAAAAATAGACGGAGCAATGATTTGGGGGTATAATAAGAAAACCTACCTGTTTTCAGGCACCAAATACTGGAGGTACATGAAAAACTACTCCAAATTTGAATCCCTTTTTTTTATCAGAATTTACCTAAATAATCTGTTTTTCGTTTGACTGATTATCTCTCATTGTTAGACTTCAAGACGATTCTCGCTACTTTCAAGTTGAGCCGGATTATCCTCGCGATATGCATATATGGGACGGGGTTCCCTACAACATTGACTCTGTTCTGAGGTGGAAGGACGGGAATGTGTACTTTTTCAAAGGGAAAGTATTCTGGAAATTTGATGATAAGCATATGCGAGTTGAAAGCAGAACGCCAACGCTTTCCGCCCCGTTCTGGATGGGCTGCACTAGTACTCCAATCATTCCAACAGAGAATCCCACTACCCACGCACCTACTGCTAGTAGTGCGGGTTCCGTTTCCCCGAACCGCTTATATTTCTCAATGCTTTCGATATTATCCCTTAGTCTTATTGTTGATAATCTGTATACTCTGAGGACGACGATGATGATGCTACTGCGGGCCAACTACCGACTGCCTATTTACCACTGGTCTCGTTTCATATTTCCCCACTTGCATGTACTACTGTGATGATCAAGTTTGATAATTTTCTTGCCATTTCCCTTCAACCTCGTCTTAAGTTTTCAAGTAGAGTAAAGTATATCATCGCAGTACTTGTTATTATTTTTTACTCCTTTTACATAAACGGATGTGTGCATTTGGTTATCATTCAGATATTTTGCATAATAGCTATGCCCAATGCCCAACTGATGAAAATGATTCTCAAATTGTATTCAGTTCAGACTTTTTTTTTATATATTATTTCGTTGTTTCATAAAATAAAATACATGCCAGATGTATACACTCATAAAAATAACGATGTGCTTTTTCAACTAAAACTGCCAAACCGAATAAAAGGAAAAGTTCATGCTTTGTATCGCTCAGGCAAAAATATGTTTTATACTAAACTTCATACAATAAAGCATTAAATAATAAATATATTGTGACCTAATTGCCATGTTCACTGTTTACACCCAATGTGACTCAATTAATATTAAGTGCAATAGCACAATCATAATATGCCTTACCATTGCCATTACATTTTAGAAGAATTTCAGGTAAAATGTTTATCTCTAAAATACCTGAACAGCTATTGGATCTAAATAGCAATCTCGTTTTTCCTCCTTCAATACTTGATATACAGGGTGCATTGACTCTTTCTTTCAAACTGAAATTTACTTTAATATCCAATTTAGTTAGTGAATTATCATCGGTGTACATTCCTTTAGATTTTTTGCTAGGTTTCCATTTGCTTAAAGGTTTGCTACATAACTGCTGGAATTTTTTAACAACTTTTTGACTAGAAGAAGAAATAGAAAACTTTTGATTGCTAAGAATTCAGTTGCTCTCATGTTGCGTAATAATTAGTACAGAATAGTTTCCCATTGTCTCAAAAGAACTTATGCTCCTTTTTTATTATTGCGTAAGGGTTCGTCTAGGGAATAAAGTACTTGAGCAAGCTTGCATATAAAATGAAAGTTTTGTCAAAGTTTTGGATAGGATATTTTCATTGGCATTTTCTTAATGAATGCAAAAATACGATAGAGAATGGAGAAAGTGATAACAAAAAGTATAATATTTCTTGGCATAAGTTCTAACTGTTTTAATTCGTTTGCAATTTTTTTTACATACGGGCTATGAGGAGAAGGGTAAAGGTACTACTTATATGTTAGGACTTTTTTAGAACTAGTCATTTGTGCATTTTTAATGAAAAGATCGATCACTGACTATACTACTACGTTATACTTAGCGACGTATTTTGTACCAATTTATTATTTTAGAACTTTGAATTGAGGCTTTAAATATTATGCAAGCATATTAGATAGAATACAAAAACGTGAATTGTAGCAAGTTAGCGTATAAATAGACAAAGTATAAGTATACTTTACTATTGACATATAAAATGAGGTCTATAAATTGGAAAATGTTAGGACATCTGATGAACCCCGTGTTTCATTAGCGTGTATACTGTCTGTGATTGAAGAATGAAGTGGAGCAAAATAGATAATTGTAGGTTTTTTGTGAATGAGTGAATTTGCAATGAAATGCTGGAAAGGGTATGTATGAAACAGGTAGACTTAGAATATAATTGTAACGCTAACTGTAAAACTCTGCAAAAAGTGTATCGCTCTGTGTGTGAAACGGTAACATTCTCATAGACTCAATTGCCTTAAGCTAACGAAAAGTTTAGTGAAATTTTTCTACATACAACTTAGCATTTTAAATATTGACTAAATAGTTATTGGTAATTTTTGCAACTAAATGTAATTCAAGCGAAAGCTCTAAATGTTGAATGTCTTTTTGATGGCATGTGTTGTTGTTGTTGTTGTAATAATAATAATAAAATTAGTTTCAATGTTTTGTGATTATCGTGTTTTCAAATGATATTCGTGTAGTAGTTATATGATACGATAAGATTATGTAAGCTAATTAGAAAATAATGATAAATTCAGTTCCTCGTTCTTTACTGGAGAACATGTAGAGTTAAAATATGCGGATGAATACGAATAAAGTACCACAAACATTTTTATAACTGACCAAACACTTTGTTTGTTTTAATGCACTGATTTATTCATTTCTCATATACTCTCAGTCTTATCTTCTTCAATATCAATATTCTACTGTCATATTGAACCTGATGACCCTATTTGTTTTCCGCAAAAGCATTTGAAAATGATTAAGCATTTTCATTGATCAGTTTACATTTTCATTTTATGCTGTTCAAAAGTAAAAAATAACATAATAAAATCGTGTATTTAAATAAAAAATCTTATACAAATACGAAAAGTATCATTTCCCTAAACAGCACTGTGCTTTATATGTAATTAACAATTAAGTGAGATCAGAAAATCTAAGTTAACAGTAACATAAACCTTTAAAAGTTCAATCTTGATAAAATATCTAGGTTCCAGTAATTCACCCTTTTAGTCCACGGATGCTCGTGTCTATAACCCCGCCGCATACACTGCTCACAGACGTCTAAATGGCATATGCCACAGATATACCTACAGAAACGAAAATTGTTTAAAACAGTACATCCATTTTATCTCCTTTAAAAAGGTTAGGAAGTTTCGGTTGAAAATTACCCTTTGATGATACTCTCTTTACATAAGTCGCAAAAAATATATTTGTTTTGGTAGGTCTCAGCATAGAGATTTACTAGAATGGCAGTAGTAGACACTTCCGCTTGTTTGGCGTCGCCAAACTTCAAATTGTTTTCTAAGAGATACCCTATCAGGTTATCCCGTTCATCGAAAACCACAGAAGGCCTTTCGTACTCCAAGTGTCTCTGAAATTATTTTGGGAATGAAAACATGTAAATTAAATTAATTAAACTTTTCAAGGTAAAAATTCCCAAACCCCTCATATTCTAACCGTAATAGGAACGTAAGTTACCTCAGTAGTACTAGAAGCGAAATCCTTTGCTAAAGACACCACCAACAGAGCGTCTTTCGACGTTTTAGACACTTGCTCTAAAATCTCCTTTCGTATATATGTTCTCAAACCAAGAGATCTCCTTTTTGACGCAGTGAAATTCTTATAGGCTTCCGCTGCAGCATTTAGAGTTGACGCAATTAAATCCTCCTCAAACACTGGAACGCGACTAAACACGCCCCCAGGCTGTGCAGTAAGCCAGTCATGATAAGTCTGCAAGAAGAAAACCGATCATGCTAAATCTTCGCTAATTATACAATGTCATAGCACTTTATTGTACTAAAACTAATAAACTTACAGAAAAGTTGTTAATAGCTCTTATCGCTTTGGCAAATGACATCATTGATTTGTACCAGTTTATAAGTCTGGAAACGTTTGGAGTCTTTTGTGAGGTAGGTCTTCCGGGAAACACGTATTCAATAGTGGCGTCTCTACAAAGTAAAGTCACAAAGGTACACAATTTATTGTTAAAGAACTTGTGACGTTTTACAAGAAAAAATACGTAAAAATTTGTACACAAATCAGGTACTTACAGGGGTGGCTGAGCCCACAAAAACAAATGCTCAAAACCTCGATTTCCTACATACATCATATATCCTATGAGTACCGATTGCATTACTTGTGTTTTATGACATCCTTGATCTGATACGTTAGCAGAATCCAGCATAGTCAAATAGACGGAGTTTTTATTGGGCATTGGACAGTTGCCATCATACTCCTGGAAATACGCAACAAAAAACGCTGCATATCCCGTTGCTGTTTCCTGCATCACAAGAAGCACCCTTGACCTGCAACATAATAGAAATCCCAAATCAATTAATGACTCTTTTCATTGTCCTTCGCAGCATTATCTTATTTACATGCCTACACGTTAATCAATTCATTCATTTGTTAGTGGACATATAATCAGCCTGTAAAACAACGCAAAAGCATTTAAACCAGTAGTTTTGCTTACGTGTACGAAAACTCCTTGGGAAGTCCAGGCGCATATTTCTTCAGAAAAGCATACTCGTCCTCATTAAGAGTGCGAACTTTTGACCTGTTCGACACCTCCCGTACATAGATCTGGCGGCTTCCCTCTCTACGTACACTGTTAACGAACGGTTCAACGAATTCAGACAAAGGAGTCTCTGGCGGCAGCGGGGGTCGAACACATCCAGGATCAGCGTCAGTATCTATTCTTCTTCGCTTTGGAGCTCGCCCGGTGGGCACCTTAAATATCCCACTGGGATCCATAATTAACAGAGCTGCCTGTCACACAAGTTATCTTTAAAGAGTAGGGCACAAGCGAATTCAGCATAAGTCTACTGCCTACTACAAGTACACAAAATGTCACCTAACTGACCTGATACCTTCAACAGTAAAAAACTGTGTCATACGAGATAACTGACAGATACAAACGTGACGTTGTGACACAATACACAGGTAACAGCAAATCTGCTAGATTCAGACTTGTGCAAATCTCAATTACTTAAAGCAATCCTTAACTACTCAGGGGTGCAATTAAACAACAAAAAGCAGTTAATTACTTTGATACTGATTACATTCATCACAGCTAGCTCAAAAAATCAGAATAATTGTAGTAATAGTCGATTATTATTAAGTCGCAGTCGGTGTGCAAGTGAATGGCAAGACGAACAGCGGATTGAAAAGAGTTCACCGAAATAAAGGCAGAATTCTTAAAAAAGAAGAGTTCACCGAAAATAGAGTTCAAGTTCAAGTCAAGAGTTCATCGAAATCCTTTTTAGAATTTCTTTTGCAGGAATCACTAGCGCCAGCATAGCCGCTCAGAAACGAACTCAACTACTCTCTCAAGCGATCAAGAAAGCCTGAACAAAGGAGCGAGTGTGGCGTAATCTCAACTTGCCCTCTTGGCCCTGTAACCAAATTTGAGCTGCCCGTTTCTCAGCAGAAAAGTCAGACAGATCTTCTGCACTGCTCATCTTGCAGTCGGCTCGTTCTCATCTTCATTCAGTCAGTTCACGGGAAAATCTTTTCGGGGTCGTTGACAATCTTGGTGCAAATTGACTTGTAATTTGGTACAAAAGTAGCTTGTTTAATTGAGATTTGTTAAGTTTTGTGATTTAAAGCGTTGATTTTGGGTGCAGGGTGGAGTGAAGCGAAAAAAGACAACTTTTTGGGGATTTTGTTGGCTGTTTGTGAACCCATTTATCTATCGATCGTGAATAAATATTGAACTTGTAAAGGGTGTGCAATAGGTGATTAGAGACGAGGTAGGTGCTACTGAACAAGAAAGGTTAATCTTTTCTTGTAGTTTTTATTGAGTACGAAAACCGTTAATTTTGATCTTGTTGGGTTATAGATTTGTTAAAATTCATGGCCGGCAGGTTCCCTGGCAACGTGTATCAATCTAAAAGGAAAGACGAACCCCCAAGGAAGCAGAGGAGGCCAAGAAGGGTAATAAGACGGGCTTCGGATATTGTAGCGTCTAAATCAGATAGTGAGATTACATACGGCGGAAAAGGGTTGGAGGCTGTAGATTTTGAAGAGTTTGCTAAAGGATTCAGTATGAATACCGACGAGGCAAGGCGTAAACTTGTCTTCGATAGTGACGAGGGAGGAGAAGGCGTCGGTACGGACAATGAGGAAAATAAAAACGAATGGATGGACATATCCGAGGACGAGAGTGATGAGGTCGATGACGTGCCTGAGGGAGGTCGAACTGATCGATTGAAGGAAGTGTCTGAGGATGCCAAGAACACCTTCTGGATGATGGCCGTGATCCCGGTCATCTTGTTGATTATCGTTGGGTGCTGGATCTCGTTTGAGCCTGATTTGATTCCACGGAAAGACATGCCTGTTCCTCCAACTCCGGATTCGAAGCCGCACCAACAGGCAAAGAAAGCGGAGGTATGTCCTTGTCTGACTTTGGTTAAGTTGGGTAAACTAACTTGTGAAAAGTTCTATATTAAATGTGTATTGACTTGGTTTTTTAGCCTGCCGGCAAGCCTAAATTGAAGAACGATGGAAAAATCCACTGGCGCACCATGTTGGAAGAAGAAGGACCCAAATACAAACTGTTGTCCGAAAAAGATATTAAGTACACGAAGGAAGGCCCTATGTATCTTGTCGTTGCGGGACATGTTTTTGACGTTTCCAGTGGTGGAAAGATGTATGAGGAGGGAAGCGGGTATCATGGCTTTATCGGTATGTATAATTGCATTTTCAGCATAAGTGTATTATTAGCATGATTATATCAAATAGTTTATATTTTTAATTTTTAATGCATTACAGGTAAAGATGGCACCCGGGCATTTGTTACTGGAAAGTTTGATGAGGAAGGGCTTACACCTGACTTGACTGGACTGTCGCTTGAGGATAACAAAGGCATTTCTGGCTGGATCGACTTTTACCTGAACCATGATAACTACCAGTTTGTCGGTAAGATTCTTGTACTTCAATGATAAATAGTTCCATGAAGAGTTTCATGAATTCCTGAGTACTATTGCTTGGCCTTTAGTCTACAACTTTTTGTTTTGAATATTGACTAGGTGTCCTAAAGGGCTGGTTCTTTGATGAGGGGGGCATACCAACGGAGAACTTGCGAGAGTTTATCAAAAACTTGGATCGAGCTGAGCGGAAGGAAGAGGTAACCAGGAAGGTTGAAGAACAGTTCCCCACTTGTAACGTGGAATGGACTGCTGAAAGCGGAAGTAAAGTTTGGTGCTCCGCTCAAAGGTAAGAAGCGACCAAATTATATTATCTGTTGAAAACTTTATGGTTTAATTTGATAATCTTTCTCACTAAACCATCATTTATCCTTTATATTACCAGCGGGGGAGTTCAACGGTCCTGGGTTGGGTTGCCACGGCTCTTTAAAGAATCAAACGACAAAGTTCGATGCGCTTGTGTCAATAAGGAGGACTTGAAGGATCCTCGCGTCAAGATGTACAAGGGCTGCCCTAAGGATCAGGTTGCTTGTAAGGTTTTGGAGTAAGTAGTAACTAGATAATCAAGATCTGTCTGCGAGTGTAAAATGATAGTCTAGCTAGAATTAAGAATACTGTATCATGAATCATAAACTTGCCTTAGCTAATAAAGATGCACACAAACACATAGCAATAATGTGAAATGTGAACAAAATATACCAAACTTATAGACTGACATAGTGTCTCCAAATATACCATTTACGGTTGATATTATTTGTTTTATAAATGTTTTATAGATAATTGTATACAGAGATTCTTGTTTTTATAACAAGTTGTTTTGTTTTCCAAAAAAACTAGAGTTAGTAAATAGTCACAAAAACTGAAAGAGGTTGTAACTGTGGTGATAAAACAGTGCTTTATGCAAAAATGATAATCATTACCGATAGTGTATAGATGTAGCTGTAGCACATTGCATACTTGTACTTACTTTTATGAATTCCATTAGGTAATTTCCACATGGATTTGTGAAGTGCCTTTATTATGTGATTATGATTACTAGTATGATTACTAGTACCTATATACTTATTGAAATGAATAAGTATTTTTATACTTTTCATAACGACTGTAAATCCGGAATGCACAATAAAATCTATTTTATGAAAAAAGTTATGCTTTCTATTAGTTATTTTAATGGTTAATTTCCATCATACAAAAATACACAATCTTTTATTCATTAAATCTTTTAAATTACAGAAAAATATATCAAAGCTTGTTGTTAATTTCATTTAACATTCCATAAAAATAAAGTAATCTCAAATATCGTTTTTTGTAACACACCTGCAGTTAGTATATAGAAACGGAAGAGTACATATTTTATATGCCTGACAGTTTATAGGAAGCTTTAAGTTAATTTCTTTTTGAAACGCTTTTGATTTAAAGAGAATCTCTAAACGCCTCACTAATATTATCAGAATCATCGTATAAATGTCTATTTGAGCTGGATCGCGACTCGTTTCTTCTAGATTTCGATTTTTTTGCTAGAGAGTGTAGACTCAGGGATGCTGTGATTACCGACAAAATTTGCAATCCCAACAGGGCTATTATACATGACACCCAAGTGGTCCTGTTATCATCCAACCAATTTCTCATCTCTCCACTGCAGCTTCTCTGTAGGTTACAGAAAAAAAGGATTCACACATTACTACTTCATAAAAACAAACAATTTAACAATAAGAATCATTTCCGCTCAAAAAAACTCACTCTGTGTTTTTACCTACACAACTTGTCATTAATTTCACTGTTCTGAATGCGTCATCATGTTAACAACATTTGTAATGAAATATATAATTTGTCATTTTAAAACAAACAATTTATGCAATGATGTACCAATTTGTCATTCATGTACACATAAAAGCGATGTGTTTTTAACAACGACAACTCCGTTCCATCACGTAGTTCCCATGTGAACTTTTATACACTTTTTATAAAAACAACTGGGATTTTAATGTTGTTTCTATTGCCGTTAATATAACTTTTACTTTCCCTGAGCAAAATATATAAAGTCATAAAACAACAGTCAAGCAAGCCAGAAGCAGTTTAGTCATTTTCATTAAAGTTTGTTTCCTTTCCTTTGGCCGCAGCAGCATTAAGCAGCCGGTGCAACTACTATTTCTAATCATCAAGCGCAGCCGAGAACAAAGAACGGAATTGCTATGGTTTTTTTTCTTCGCAGCAAAAGCCAGTCTGAAACTGAAAGTGAAATTCTATTGTTTAGCTGGCAATTTTCATTCATGTAAAAAGACATTTAATGAAAGTATAAAAGTTTAAGAAAAAAAAAGATGCCTCATGACTCATGGCATGTACGTTTCTGCGCGTGCTACTAAAACCAACCACACTACAAACTACATAGACGGCTATATTCAGCTCTGCTTTTTTTGTTTAAAGAAATTAAATGCCAAGTAACATTACAATCAGAAAAAGGAAAAAGCTGAATTACTATCATGCGCACTGATATTTGAATCGTCTAATTAGGCATATATTCTTCTGTACTGTAAAGAAATGGCTCAATCGACATAAAGAAATCAAGAGATAATTGATGATGTGAAGGAGTTTTTACAAGTGCTTGCTTTACACTATTTTATATACATAAAATACCTTGCAGGCTCGTGTTGGTTTGTAGTGATTGTAGAATTCTTTATATACCATATATGCAATCAAGGCATAATACACTTTGCTACGTGCCTTTTTATTCCCATTGCACCTTGTATAAATGATAATGTAATATCTAATAAAGAAGTAACCGGAAGGAAGTTTCATGATTCCGCCATGAGAAAGTTTATCAGAAAGCTTTCGAGACGATTATGTTCTTATATGGCAGGCGTAAACTTTACGAAGCATATCATCAAAAAGGCATATTATAAGGCAATAATATTAAATATCACCCAAACCTGTATTGTCATCAAGAAAATGAATGCATTTCATTATTTCGCGGAATCGGTGCAGTGCAGTGAACTGTTACTTTGTTAGTGAGTCAAACAACATGTTATGTTTTGCCATATAATAAATGGTAAGTAAGCTTATTATAGGTTTTTAGTAATTGTAAATAAAGTTAGTAGTATGAATCGTACGGACATACCAAACTTACTTGCTTTAGAAGCCTTTCCCCACGATCAATCGTGTAGCAGGAGGTGTCCATGTGGTAATTGTTGTCTGCAAATTCCCGGGGTCCCTTGAAGCCGCAGCAGTTGAGCTGGAATGTATAAATTCATGAAAATTAACTCTGCGATAGCTCAAAAGTATATCTTAACAAAGTTGTCTGTTCATACCTTGTTTTGAATGAGATTACGCGTACTCTGATTTGATTCCATCCACACATATCGCAAAATATCTTCCATCTAAACAAGCATACAAACAAAAAAATTTACAAATATTTATTCCTTTTATGCACGTCATTCGTTTCGTAAAATCGGTAACTGCGTGTAATTGACTTGACTGAAAGCTGTAGTTTTTAACGTGTGATGTAATAACTATGACTGCACTAGATTTTTTTATAAAATGAATAATTCTTTCTTCCACCTGCTTAACGACAAAATAAATCTGATGAAATTGCATAACAATTTTTGTGTTAAAAAATCGTGTGCATTGTTCCGCATGCAGTAATAAATCTACAAAATGTTAATTCTCTTATGTGTATACAAAATCACGCTGACAGGATTTTTAGTTTGTGTCACACCGCTTTGTAATTTGATGCATTGCTCAAGTTTCAAACAAAAAACATTATTAAGCACAGAAGAGACATTTCAATCCATAATGCCGAAAATGCGACCGTTTTTTAAGCGAAGAAATATTTAACGCGACAAGCGCGCAGGGTAGTTAAAATATTATTACGCGCATAACAGAATAACAAGCCATTTCCAAACTGTCATACAGATTATTTCTTTCTGTAAAATTTGCAATAGAAAATCAAGCATTTGTTAAAGGATTTGAAACATCAGAGAGCTTTATTGTAGCTGCTGCTGCTGTCATTCCGTGATTATCAAAGAAGGCCTTTGCATGGATTTTGATTTGGATAAGCATTAATATTTTTCTGTGAATGTGCATCACGGTTCGTTGCCAACAACACAATGTCCAAATTGTGACAATGGGGATAACGACATTGAATTATCTAGCTGAATGCATAATTCTTATTATAACTTATTGAAATAAATGGTAGCAATATGATACGGGATGATGATAATGTAGGTACTTGATGTATAAGCTTTAAAAAACTTGTTGCGCGCAGAGAAAGTGACGGTTTTCGACCCAGCATGTTTCCTCACAAAAACCTACAAAATAGAACGCATTTGTTACTTTTGTTCATTTCTAAAATAATAACAGAACGTGAAATGCGTTAGCCACCTACATGCTCATTCTTACAAGTCATAAAATAGGGTTTGGGCAATTGAGTTTTCAATTTGACAAGTACATGCGTGTTGCGTGTTAGTTTTGATAATTTTATCCGCATTTGAGGAAATCGACAAAAGTGTAGGTATATTTCTATGTATCCTTCATGTCTCATTAGTAAACAATCCCAGGAGGGCTTCCTTTTGTATAAAAAAGTGTGAAAAACGCGTGTTTTCCAATAAAAGACTCTGGCTTAGAAATTCACTTTTCCCTGCAATACCTACACTTGCACTGACAGATGCTAAATTGCTAAAACGCTTCATAGCAGCGGAACAATATATGCAGCAAGTCATTGATGTACTACGCTTTGTGCGCTATGAAAATTCATTGTCATTACTTAAAAATAAACAGTTTGCAATTTTCCATTGCAAGATTTGATACAGTTGTAGTTTTCACAAATTAAGTTGTACTTGCATGTTAGAAACTTCTAATTGCACTTGAAATAAATAGCTTTTAGGGTAAACATGTAGTATCATGAATCATTTATATGTACCCTTCAGCGGCCACTTGACAAAAACCAACTTGAGCACCTGTCCGTCACTCATTTACAAAGATTAATTCATATCATGATGCACTTGTGCAATTGTGCAGTACTATTCTATTTGTCTGCATCCTGTATCATAATATCATACATGCTTATCAGATCTATTACTGTTTACTCAAGTTTTCAGTAAACCAGCAAGTGCTGAGGGATCACCATCAATCAACTTTTTGACGTTTGAGTACTTAGCTTAATATTTTGGAATGTCTCACTTAACCCCATATTATGAAGAAAATGCAATCTATTTATCTCGTTTAGTCGTGTATACTGTTATGTTCCTAATCTAGAACACAGTTTTTTAATCCGCTTCCACTCTTTTGGTTTATATTCGTGGCTCGTGGCTATTTGTAATCAGGCCTAAGGACTTATCTCAATCTAATCCTTAAAACAAACAATCAGACAAACAAGAGCAAATAAAACATTTTTATTTTCTTTTGAAATGCATACAGACTCTTATGAATCATTTTCAAAAATTACTGTGCTATATACATTAAAGCACGTTTTACTACGACATGTCATTTTGCAGATTAACTATTTACTAGTTTGAGAAAGTGCATTTTTCTATGACAGCCGTTTTTTATTTAAGATTTGGATTATATTGCTTAACAAACTGCTCTGCAAATAAAGCAATATCATTCGTAATAATAATGATAACTAGGAAGTGTCCAATTGCAAATTTGATGATTTTTTGTTGGATGTATTAATACCCTTAGAAAATAGCCCATAATTTCAGCAGGTACACATTCTTAGCAGATAAGAAGTAGTCCAACAACTTGTGGAACACACTTACCTCAACTCTCGAAATTTGCAATGTCAAAACTCCTCCAACTGCCGATGTTATGGTGACAACCACCATTACAATAAACTGTAAAAGAAAACGACAAAAAATTAAAACAAATATAAGTTCTAAGTTCGTTCGTAAACTGCCTTGCTTGTTTCAACAGTAAAATATAGTGTTGCAAATAAACAAGTCAATTTGAAGCAACACGCTGACGTAACAATGATCAGAAAATGACATGTGAAAAATTGTACACTTTTATGAAATAATCATATTTGAAATCATACATTTTCATCAACAAGGTTTAGAATGACAGCTCACTTAAAAGGGAAAAGACTTAACTATGTGACATATGAGACTTTTTTTGAAGTTTCATACAAAATGGGCCAATAACACATTTAACATAGTCATTTTACTGATCCTTCACATTTCTTTGTTGCGTGATTTATTGTCAAGTTTTTGCTTACCAGTCGAATTATACACGCCGTTTCACTAGCACCGGCCACCCATCCCACTAGTCCAGTGAAGAAAAATGCAAACCCAATTCCAATCACTATATACGTTAGGATCTGAAAGGTAAGAAAACAGTCCATAAAAACAAATGATATGATGAAGTAATACTTTTCCGACTCTGCCGTTATGATTAGCGTTTTACGTAACGCATAAAAATGTCAAGTTACGTACACCAATTTACTTGCTCAGTGACAGTAAAGCTGAACGAGCAGTATTAATAATAATAAAATTAGGTTTTTATTTTACATTTGAAATATACAAAGCTTCTATGAAACGAAACGGAAATTGTCATAAAATATTTTAACGTTTGATATGCGCCAATAAGCACAAGCACAAGAAGATTAAAGCACGCATCCTCGGGATTCAAATCTTCCTGTTAACTCAAGCGTATACCTACTCATCTCACCAAACAAAAGTGCAAGTTGGTTTTACTAAAAACTAAATTTAGTCATTCTTCCTTACAATACCACCAACGAACAAATACCGTTACAGTTACATTTTCATTTGCAATTTATGAGTCATATGTTGCTGTATGTCTTATAAAAACGTAATCATACACTTTTTTGCATGTCATCGTGGGTTCCCCGTCGATACAATTTAACAACTGCAAATGAAAGAATGTCCCTGCTGTTCTCATCTACCTGTCGGGATGAATTAAGCCATATAAAAATTTATGATAATGATGATGCTATCGTACATTGTCAATATAACTCTAGTTTGCCTACGACAAGGAAATTTCCCACGTACTTATGGTTTAAAAGAGCCTTTATTACGATTAAGCTACGACTAGCAAGTACTTATGATTCATGATATGCTTACAGCGCTGAATCCTAGACTTTATGATGAATCATATAAAATTAGCTTGCCTTAAAAATCCTAACCTTTCTATGCTGCATTTTTGCTACAATTCGTTTTTCAAATGTCAAACTGTACCCCAACTGTTGTCTATAAGCACATGTTTTAAATAGGTTTATCTTCGTGTTTTTACACGTGTTTGCTGTAAATAATTAATTTGCTGATTTGTAGGTGGTCACAACACGTGAGCTTATCATTCTACCGCGTTTACAGGGAAGCAAGTTAATATATATTTTATCAAAAAGTTGCAGAAAAAAATTAGCACTTTTTTAGTAACTTCCATAATCAACAATTCAAATCATTCGTTTAGTTTAGAAAACTAAATTAGGTTCTTGTATTGCAGCCAAGAGAAACTTTTTTGTTTGAAAAATATATCAAACGATAAAAACAATACAATTTTTATTTCCTTGCAATTAAAATTCAACTTATAATAATAATATGTATTTTTATAATGCTATCCATGCAGATCACAACTTTACCTACCAAAAAGTATACAAAAGCAGTAAATTTTTAATTTAAAAATATGCGTGTGCTAATAGGAAGAAAACATGGCAACTTTTTGAATTCATCCTATCATCATCACCATCTCATAATCATCACATGAGCCTAATCTTTTGTTTTAATCTTTTCAAAATTTTAAACTTATTCATTCCTTCTTGCAAAAAGAAAAAGCTTTCAGTTTTCTTCAGCCTAAAAAAATCAGAGTGGGTTTGCCAAACACAACACTGGCTCAGTGATAATCATTTAAACTATGCAAAGCGAACAAAGAGCTAAAAACGTGTGTGCGCAAAAATTGTGGCAAATGAAACTGTTCGCGTTTCTAAGCTATAGTACTGTACGGACAGAGTACTTAGGTACCTTATTATGCCCTGTGGTATTTACATTACTGTTTTAAGGGTTGTTACTATTACAGCAGTAAAGGGAATGATAGAAAATCTTTTTATTAGCTTATCATTACAATATAATTATTACTATGCCATTTACAAAAAAGCTTAGTTAGTATAATGACGCATTATTATAATTTATTCTTTAAATTCAACAAAAGGATTAAAGCAGACCAATAATTTATTTGTATTTAAAAATGAAACAATAATGAAAAAACAAAGTGCAGTGTATAAATAACTTTAACACATCTTCCAACAGTTTTCAAGACAGAAGAAAGGCACAATTTCAATGAATTTTCAATGCCTCAGTTTTTTTTTACTTATCACCACTCATTACCACAACTACAATCTACGGTTTTTTCTGATTAAATTTGAAATTATGGCAACAATGTTCTGTATAGATTCATTTTACAACTCCACCCCAGTAACAACGAACCAAAGCGCAGTTTAAACTATTTTTATGCTCTTTTAAATCAAACAAAAACTGGCATGTTGCATTGTATTTTTAGTTTATTGCAAAGTATGAAAAAGACGCGCGCTGGTTTCCAACCGCACAAGTACTGTGTACGACGATTTAAAGATGTTACATTACAGTTTTAACAGTAAGTTGTTAGTAATATGGAACAGATAAGGCTGATAAATTGCCAGATAAAAGCCCGTAACACTGATGAAGCCAAGAAAATATGAGAGATTCATTTTTTATCATACAAAAATTATATACCTACAAAGGAATTTACGTATTATAATCCGTTGGTTGCATAAAATTAGCAGCAGTGCAGCGCAGACTGATTATCAAGCGTTCCCTTCGTCTTTTCAGTTTTGTGAAGGCACACGTAGAGAATTATATTTATAACTTATTTTGTAAACAACAAAGCATTACGTTATGCAGAATTGAAATGACAGTTAAAACACAATGAAGGTTTAAAATATGATGATAGTATTAAGCATAGCGTATGCACAACAACAACAGAATAGTAAATCATTGTTTTGTGATTTTATCATCCAAGGGCTATAACTTACATTAAAACCCTTTTTAACAGACAGCAATGCAGTTTTTTTTACAAAGAAACCACTACTCCCACGAAAGTAAGTTTATGGAAGGTTTCCGATTTGTACTTCACAATTTATTATACCATCCTCGACGGTTTAATTGTTTGGAAAAGTTGATAAGATGAAATGATTTTAGCATATTTTTATTAGAGAGTGTGCTTGCGAACATGAGCTTTCAAGTAGAATTTTGAACGGACACTCGACAAGATTTTTTTTGTGTGTGTTTAAATACGAAACAATAGTTAATAGTAACAATCATCAGGTATAATAATCATGATTTACTAGATTTTGGTCATGCGTAACGAAAAAAATTGATGATTGCTATATTTAAATATCTTTTCAAGTAGCTGGCTGTGAATAATTACTAATACAAAATGTAATAAAAACTTGTAGGAAATTTTAAATTAAGTGAACAAAACACGCCCCTGTGTTTTAAAATAAACTAGTGAGGTGATTCATGATGACGCTAGAAGTGTAATTAAATTTGAAAATGCTGGTATTGCTAGCGACAGTTTTAAAAGATCTATTATGATTATCCTTCGAGGTAAATGTATCCATAAAAGATTGGAGGCGGAGTGGTTCTTTGTTTGTACATTGAAAAAATGCATTAGAAAATGGCTCTATGCAGCTATAGAATACAATGCTGAGATTAAAATATTAAATAATTTCTACGGAAAAAATGGCTAGTTTAATGACTCTATGAATACATAAGGAAATTAAAATGTAAACTGCCCATTAGACTTTTAGTATAGGAGGCAATAATAATGGTAAATTTTTCTGTAGATTTTAGATTTCAACTGACTAAAACAATCGTTTTGATAGAAATAGGTAGTAACTTTCATTTTTTATAGAAAAGGTACTTCGATTTTAATGCTTCCTTCCACGCTCCATTAAGCAATCTTGCAATTTTAGTTACTAAAGTAGTGTAAGCAATAAATAAAGCTATTTTTATTGAAATCTAACTAATTGGTAGTTGTAATGTGGATCAGATAAAATTTGAATTGTTTGCATCTTACAAGTAGAGAATTAGAATTGCGTGCTTACCAGGGTTCCTGATTGAAACTTTTGAATAGACACTGAAGTCGACAGGATCCATGCTACGTATCCGATAATAGCACATCCGGCCACCTAAAAAGCCAAATTTAAAACATTACAATACAAACATCTATCAAGTAGTCATTTTCGGTTCCAAGAAAATTGGCTGAAAAAGTTGTCCAGAATTAAGTAGGGACATGAGGTGTGTAAAAGCAAGTTTTTATATACAAGATGAGCAATACACTTGTCCAGTTTTTTAAAGTGTAGCTTGGTATTTTTAAAGCACAGGCGTTATAACAATGACTACCCATGCCTGTCATGTACTAGTACTAATGGGCACACTGTTATATGGAGAATTGTGCGTCACGCCTGTTGTTATGGCTCAAGCTGTATACATCTTTGTTCATGCGACCATAAAAATCCTACTATACGACATAGAACACAGTACGTTTTCAAGTTCATGAAAATTATGGTTTACAGCGCAGAATGCCGGAAACATGGCCAATGAACTTCCGGCGACTTGTTTGATACCACTACCAGCCTCCGGAGTTGGTATCACATATTACGAACAGGGACAGGTGGTACATGTACATGCGCAAAATATAGCAGGTAATTGCCAAAAAAGATCCGTTTAGCATTTTGTCTTTATCATTTCCAGCAAAATAGATTACTATTTTATTCCTACAAAAGCAAATGCGTGACTAACAGCTCATTAATGTAAAGTTTCTCGAATAATTGATTCTTAAAATTTCTAATGATACCAATTGATTGTCATTTGAATGCAAATAAAGCTTGAAAATAGATTTGTCACTTGAGGCTGTAAAGACAAACAGTAGACATTATTATGCCTAAGCAAACACTCCTTTAGAATTAGACGCTTTAAGTGTCATTGTACTTTTTCTGTACAAAAACCATGATTTGGTCGTGTGTTTTGAAAAAAACCAATACTTGATAAGCTGATAGATATACAAAAAACTCTCTCATTTCACACTCAAGAACCACAATTGCAATTGCATTTGCAATTGAACAGAAAACCGTTTGTGAGATTGTGTGTGTGAGTGGGATTTCATTGTTTGCTTTTATTGTTCGTGCTTGCCATCTATTATATCTGTTGAATAGATGTTTAGCATCAAGTGTCAAGCCACTCTAGTACATTACTCCAACACAAGAAGAAGAAAGTCAAAAGTAAGTCAGAGGAAGTGAAAAGTTGATACTAATATGCGCATGTTTTCATTTTTCTGCATATTACTCCCACTTTTTCATGCATCTGTCTGTCTACTCTTCAGCAACTGATTAATGATAACGACTAATGACCGACACATTACTGCACATAAGTACACTGTTTAAATAGAGTTCAATGTGTAAAGGAAAGTTACCAAGTTACCACCACGCTGAATAAATACCCATCATGCTATAAAAGCTAATATGAAATATAACACGTACTATTAGCTAATTTCATGGGGAACAATTAGAAACGGTTATTAGTGCGTGGTAAATGCATTGTTGGAGCTTTTGTTACGCTTCTACAATTTTCTAATTTCACCCTTTCTTCTGGAAACCTCTTGTATATGGATTATAATTGATGTAATAACTTGCTTTCTTTTTTAAAAAGAACTTACGAATATAATCACAGCTAAGAGTGTTAGCACATGTCCAATCCATCCGATTTTCACACGACTTTTCTTCATCTCAGATTTTTATTGCTCTCTGAGGTCGAGCAACCTTTCACTGGCTTAAAATTTACATGCAACTTAAGAGTATCCCGCAAGCCGGGATGTTTTCACGTACTTTTCCAAAAATTCGGATATCGTTTTGCCCCAAAAAATCTTTATTTTGTCTGCATGCTTTGCAGATTAGAACTTTTTTAACACTCGCACTTATAAACTTGTACAAAAAATATATACCTTGCAATCACTTTGTTTTCAAAACATTTAATTTTAAAGCTGCACTTCTACTTCTGCTGCTGCTACTATAATTCTCATGAAACTGAAACCCTTTCCCTTGACAAAACCACGCTGCCATTGTGCTGCAGAGCTGTAAAGTCTACATGCACGCACTTTGGAGGCTCTCAGCAAACTGAACGCATGCAAAAGTGGATTTCGATTAAAAAGCCATGTTGTACTCAACGAAGCACGTCGACAAGCATGAGGCCGTTTTATTGTACGCGGACGCTGCTGCTGCTGATAGTTTTACACACACACACACACTATCGTGAAAGGATACAAAGATGAATTAGCGTTGAAGCCAAAGTGAAGAAGTGTAAGCGTCGAGTGCAAATAAACACAGTTTAGTAGACAAGTGTGCTGAGCGTCAGGTATAAAATGTGTTTTTATATATTGTTAATCACTTGATATGATTATCACTAAACTTAAAGATGAGCTTCTCATCCTAGTGTTTCATGTGAATAATAAAAACACTTGCGTACCTATTTACCTATGTGCATATTATCATCATGTAAGACCTTTCATGTAAGTGGGTGAAGAAAATGCAAGTAATTTTTAAGGTGCAATATTAATTCGCATAAAAACGAAAATCGCCTTTTCTCTTGTTCAAATGATGGGATGAAGATGATAACTGTGGGTTGTTGAGTAGTGGTGTTGGTTGAGGTTGAAAACATTTTCCCCACCGTTTGGCTGTCCCACTTCCTTCTCCTTTTTCAATTATGATTTTTTTCTGAAAACATTTGCACACTTGAAAATCTCCCTTTGCTGCTGGTGTTTCGTTTTCAAAAAACGCTTAATATGCTGCGGGCTTCTGCCTTTGTGTTTCGAGTAGGTCTCAAGTGGTGCAAACAAATGCTCACAAGCGTGTGATTGCATACATGTTAACAGCGGCATCAAAAACCGAGACAACTTTAAACATAATGTCTGGTGGTAAGCACAACTGCTAAATTGGGATATCATATGCACTTTATGTCATTGTTGCGTTAAAGAATAATAATTTTCGTTGGTATTAATACTCTGATACGGCTTCTTGAACTTGGAACGCTTCAGAGGGTGCAAAAACTCTTTCTCAACAGGCTTGACTATGACATCCCAGTTATGTACCATGAAAATCGGGTCTGTGAAAAATAATGGGTGATAACAAAAAGGAGTTACTAAGGCTTACTTAATTTTGGACCGATTTCAAATTCTTGTTGTTGACTAACGTATGAAGGCATCATATAAATGTAAATTATCATATCGTATGAAGACATAGCTTGAGAATATATTGACACTTTTGCTGAGGTAACAACAACAATTGATGTTTTACAAAAAATGTCACAATTTTAATCTTTATTGTTTGTATTCTCCGTAGAAGTATAACAGACTTACACAGTCAATGCCTTGCTGTGTGTAACACCGTGTCGCGCGGTCCGCTTCGATTATTTAAGGCACTATACAAAATAATTAGTGCGCTTACAAGTTACTCCCTACAAACATAGACTAAAAATATTACAGAGATGCTAAAAATGGATACATGACATAAATACGTTCAAAGTCGACAAAGTTATAACACCCGGTAATTTATATATAAAGACAAAATGTGATGCGTCTGTGTACTGTGTACACAGTTATACTATTATGTGCTACCTTCTTTTACTTTTTTACTTACTGGATAAAAAGATGCTATATAAACCTAGCTACATTATATTGTATCAGTTAGCACACGTTTCTAATAGTATAAATAGCTAGGACACCGAAGAGAGATGCTTAACAAATCTCGAAACACTTTTGGAAGATTTTTGTTTCATGCAATTAAACTACAAATATCGTACAAATATATGCTCAAACTAGTATTCTAGGTAACCTAGTAATAAAACGTGTTTACGTATATATATATATTCAGCACAATTACCGTAGAAACTCACTACAAAACATTTAATAGTATAGTAAATAGTACATATTTTCGGAACTTAACGAATATGCTAACAATAACATGACGTATTGTTTTGAATTGTTTAAGACATAACTTTCATTTACGCTTTTACATACGATACGTTTGATTAAAACATCGGATTTTAACACAAGTACATGTACAATGTACTTTACCATCTGTATTAAATGATATATAAAGGAACCATGTTGGCAATATTACAATAATTTTGTTTTCTTAAGTGTAGCAAAGACATACAAAACAGCACCCAGAAAATTAATTTGATAAGGAAACGTATTGCAGTTGAATAGGTAATTTGATAGAGTGAATACAAGTGGAAAGGTGTACAATTTTGTAAGAACAATTTTGGATTGGCAAATTTGAACCAGAGAGAATCACATCTGATGAGAAATTTGAAAGAGGATAAGGTCGAATTGTTTCAAAGTTCTGAGGATTTGTATGACGTAACAATAAACCTATGCGAATTTTTGTACCCTACTCCACCTTGACCTCATCCGTGGTTGCATCGTGCTGTAATGACAAAAGTATTTTTACCATTAGAAATAAGTGTTGAAGGAATAGTCGCAATTTCAGAAGTATTTTGATAGAAGACAACACTTACAGTGACCATAGCAAAGCTTCCCGACGAAGAAGACGATAGATGGGTGCCACTAGAACGACGAGAATGTTGAGCGGAACTGTTTTTCATCTCTTCCTCGTACTCTGCAAGTAACCGCTTCTGGTCCTCCTCAGACAAGTCGACCAGACTTTGATCAGAGCCTACTGAAATATGTAGTAAACATTAGTTAAAAGAATGAAACCCAACATATTGACTCACAAGTCAAAGTCAAAGCAGAACTAAAAGCCATTATATCTATTTTATACCTGGAGAGGGATTGTCCTTTTCAATGTCGGCGCGATCATTCCCATCACCAGATCCATCACGTTTCTTGTCAGCTTTACGCTTGCGTTCTTGTTCCTCATCAGCCAAGCAGATTTCGTGAACGCGATAGTAGAAGCGATGCCAGAATACTAGATGAGATACTTTATCAGGGACCAGTTGTCCATAATGTAACTGCAGATGTGGGTTGGCAGCCAACAGCTCATTCATCTCGTCGCTTTTCTTCTCCAAGTCGAAAGTTAGCAGCCAATTGTCGTAGGACTTACTGTCCTCCGGATCCTTGAGAAAGACTTCCTCTTCAACTGCCAACGAGTAAATTTTGGCCTACAAAGCAACATGAATCATAATGTAATAACTTTGTTTAACAGCTTAGTTTGTACTACAAACCTTGCAGAATGAACATTATACAATGCGTACCTTAACACGATCGACGATAACCGGCCCTCCAGCATTCATCACAATGGCTTCGTCATCGTCGTCAGGTCCAACACCAAAGATGGTCGACATTTGATCCAATACGACGGTGGCTTGTCGGCCAACAGTTTCCACAACTGTTTTGGCAGTGTCCTCAAGCTTAAGCTTGTCCTTAAGATCCTTCGAAGCCTCTGACACCACATCAGAGAACTCGGTAAAGTCCTGTTTCAAGTATTGGAGCATTTCGGAAGACTTTTCCTTGGCGCTTGAGACTGTGGCGGTGAACCAACTAGAGAAACCAGCAACCGCGGCCCCCAAACTAATTTCGTCTTCTTCTTCTTCATCTTTCACGTCAAAGGGGGTTGTAGGTCTAGGGCCCCTGTCAAAATTCTTGCTGTTTGGGTTTGATCCTTCCTCAAAATTCTTAAAATCCTCCTCGCTCTGGCTCATGGCCGCCTCTCCCAACTTCTTGTCCTTCTTCCTGCAATTTAAAGTTAAACCATTTAGTATTTAGCATGTTTGGTACTGCTCAACCACCGGATTCCATTTAACGATAACTTACCTTTCTGTCATGACGCCTTTTGATGATTGGTGCTTTCGCTGTCAACGCTAGCACAGAGTTCTCTTCAATAGACGCTATTTAAAATAAAGAAAACAACATTCTTGTTACATTCTTAGCAACATACGTCATCAAAAAACCATCAAAATGACAATTTACTTAGATTACTATATACCAAAACAATTTAATATCTTTACACTATGCATTAATGTACTAGCTAGCATTCTAGTCCTAGTCACAAACCATTTATTAATCTGATTCGTCAACAGTAGTACAATGAAATCTATTTGATTGATGATAACCACGTTTAATGAAGGTAATGCCAATCTATTTTCAGCAAAATCTAAAACTACCCATCTAACTTTACTACCATGAGCTTATATAACTAGAAACTTACGACTAGTACATCCAGACTCCAAAGCGCAATGACAAAACCCTCCAAATCAACCCCTCATATGGCTCTCCCGAATCATATGTCGTACACACGTTCCGCTAACTTTAGTCACTTTAAACACCCAATTACCACGTAATACTTTTACAGATCTATTAGCAATTATAAGTTTCCTTGTAAAAACCCCGTTTTTTGTACTTCCGTTGCAAAAAGCCCGAGTTATCCCTTACTACGCACTTACACCATAAAGTTCCCTTGTAGAGCAGCACAACTAACCACTGCAGCAACTCCACAAATTAACAATAGTGCTGATAATAATGATAAACGCAACTGAAGACAATAAACAAAAGAGGGAGATAGATTGCAAGTGAGTTTGTGAGAGAGACGAGACAACGACGACGTTGATCAAAGGATGATGAGGATGATCAAAGCAAGAGAAGTGTAATATGAGGAGCGCAACAGAAACGAGTAGCTGTTCTTCTAGCAGCTGGTGCATCACCACCACAAACAAAACTACGTACTTAAAACTTGATGATGATGATCATGGGCACCTCAGAGCCATAGTCACAGTACATGGGGGACCATTAACAACAAGAGGAGCAACAAGCTGCTTGTTCTTACGAAGCAGAAAAACTAGCAGTTTTTATGGGACCGTTCATTATAACGACCACAACAGAAAGATAAACCAAAAGACTATTATTACTACGGGAACAAAAGCCACAATACTATATTCTGCCAAACAGAGACAAAAGTGGTTATGGACGAGGATGAATAATGAACAGAGGAACATAAAAGCAGGATATACTCAGGCACCTACTAGATGCGGGCAGATAAAAAAATGAGTCTGCAAACTGCTCTGCGAAAGAATGATGATGTTGGCTTGTGTGGATGGCAAAACCTGATGGAAACTGGAACTGAACGATTAAAATCAATTGGTAGCGTTTACAGCAGCGCAGGCAGAGGCGTATATTTATAACTAATTAAACATGCAACATGGCAAAATGAATAAAAACTATTATGCTAATATTTACTTTTAAAATGTGTTTTACTTACGTATGGCCTTAGCAGCACACAGATGCGTTAATACTCTCACAGCAAATCCAGAAATGTGATCACGAAAATTGGATAAAGTAGCGTTTTAATGCTGTGGAATAATTATAAAGCGCAGTTTTAATAAAATGACACTTGCTACACATAATAGATCATAAGGTTAGATGTCAATGGCCTCCAAATGGACAAATTTTCCAGAATTAGGCACATTGCATAATAGAAAGAATACTCACCTGCTTGACCCAAGGCACGTCACTCAGCTGACCCACAACAACAGCTACCTCGGCCTCGATATGACTGCACACCGTACTCAGACGTCGTCACAGCGAAAAATATAAAATGAATGCTTAACTTTCTTTACAAATTGGACAAATCTAAGAATAACTTGGCACACGTGCTAACTACTGCCTACTTAATCATTCGTTTGACACATGCAACTCTACTGCAGCTTCTTGTTGTCACTGAGTCAGACCAATCATATGTTCTGGCATGTGCACTATTGCTAGCCTAACTAAATACTAACAGTCCTAACCCAACACCATCTGTAACTCTACCAAAAATTGATAGATCAGTCCAATTCCAACCACTTTCAAACACCGCAAACTGTCAATTAAATTATTCCATTGGAATACCTACCTGTTCAACCTACCATAACATTCAACTACTTTGTAAAGCAATCAATTAAAGATTTAGCGCATCAAATAATACTACACTACTACCCGATTATGTCACGTCAACTATTAATTTCCAACTTTAATACCTACTTTCCAAGAATCTTGTCATTGTTTCATTTCAACCCACATAATCCAATCCCCATAATCAAAGCCCATTTCTCAGAATTTAATGCTTCCCTAATTAAAGCCTTTGAAGAAATCCCCTCCAATTTTCAACACTTACCTCTTTAATTAGTTGTCTTGACACTTTCCAATTTCATATCCTCATCCAATTCCAAATCCACAGCAGAAATGCCAAAAACTTGCTATTGTACCAAGCTGATATTTTGTGAGCAGATGAATAGCAGCAGCCGAGCAGATAGTGAGATAGGCAGAGTAACAAAGATGAGATGAGTTGGATGCTCAGCAGATTTTGACGTAGAGCCCTACTCAGCGGCAATTTCAAAGCAGAGCTCTCTCAGAGAAGTCGGTAATCTATCTACCTGCTATACTCAAGCTGCTATACTCTTCTGAACCAACTTGATTGTCAACTTTCCACTTTTGGGCCTACACACACACTCGGCACTACTCTGCCTACTAAACGACGTGTTATATTCTTTCTATCTATGCACATCACCAGCTAAAAATATAAACAATTTAACTGTCAGTTAAACAAGATTTTAAAGGGAAAAGGGTAGCTTGTTAGTTAGGTAGTTAAAGGGAGCTGGTGTAACGGAAACGGTGGAACTGGCTACTGAGCTGAATTTAAGTTTGTAGGTTTAAGCGTAAAAAAGGCAGTATATCATATGGTGCGTATTATCAGAGGAGGTTACCTTGGCAGCGTAAATAAAGGGATAGGATTAGGGTGGACAGGGAATTAAAGTTGAGTTGGGAGGACCTTGAGTCCACAAAGTGGGAAAGATGATTAGTTTTCGGACCGTCGGCCTGGTCACCGTGTTTCTCTTCTCTGTGTTCCACTACAGTCTTCCGTACTTTATTAATGTGGATGCACACGCGGAGGAGTGCTTCTTTGACCGGGTGCAAAATGGAACAAAACTGGGTAAGGTGGTTTTTGGAGGATTTTTTGTGGTTTTTTGGGGAATATTTAGTGATTTTTTGTTGATTTGAGAGGGATTTGTAATGGTTTTTTTATGATTTGATAGGGTTGACGTTTGAGGTGATTGAAGGAGGCTTTTTGGACATTGATGTGCGAGTAACTGGACCGGATGGCGAGGAGGTGATTTCCAGGGAGCGAGAGAGCAACGGGAAGATCACCTTTGCGGCAGCCAAAACCGGGGCGTACACGTACTGCTTTAGTAACAAAATGTCGACGATGACCCCAAAGGGCGTTATGTTTTCCATGGATGTGGGCGAGCCACAGGCAGCTGCGGCAGATGGTGACGGTAATTAAGAATTAAATACTAGATGCAGTTGGTTTTTTATGGTTTTAACGGAATTTTTGAAAAGTGTTACCTATTTATGGTCTTCTTTGGATTTTCTTTCAGCTCATCCCAACAAGCTGGCTGACATGATCAAGGAACTATCTACTGCTTTGGTGGGAGTAAAGCACGAGCAGGAGTATATGGAGGTGCGTGATAAGATCCATCGTAAAATCAACGAGTCTACCAATTCCCGTGTTGTCATGTGGTCCTTCTTTGAGGCTGTGGTTCTGGTGGCAATGACTGTTGGCCAAGTGTACTATTTAAAACGCTTCTTTGAAGTTAGACGTGTGGTTTGAAGTGGCTTAACAATAAGGTGTAATATGCTATTTTTGTTTTATCTCATCTGAATTAATAAAACGAGTATCAGTTTAGCATGATCAAAAATATATATGCATGATGTTTCACTTCCAATGAATATGTTAGAATGCTAAAAAAGTGAGTTTCAGTTAATTATTATTACTATTATTACTTATTACTATTATTCTAGTGTGCGTGTTCTTATAAGATCGATATAAATACAGTGTATGAATGTATGACTTTTGATGAAAAAAATGAATGTTGTCTAAAGAATAGTATTGCTACTACGGGAATTACAGTAAAATATTGAGCTAAGTTTTGAGGCGGATTGTACTAAAGGGTTCAGTTTACTATGCATTGTTGTGGGTGGTGCTTGTACACTTGTGTTATCTTAATCTCAGAAAATGACCAAAAAACTTGTATTGCTTAACATTATTGTCATGAGTCATTGAAAAATAAAAATCATTGGTGTTTTACATACGTTCTTCATTATTACAATTTTATTTTTGAGATTTGACGTTCACAATCAATTTGAATAATCTACCACATGTATTTGTGTAACGATGTTGTTGTTGTCGTCAACATCAAGTTGTAAACTTTCAATAGATACATCTAGATCACCTATGAATTCGTCCCTTATGATAACTATTAGCTGCCGCTTTACAATACCAAATGTGTCACTAAAATAGTCTCTTAATCTATAAAGCTTCTGTTCGGGGCGCATGCGAACTTTCATCGGGTGGTGGACACCATCAGTGGTCTCAAAGTCAACAGGCAGCACTACGCGATATGCCATTCTTTATCCTTCTGAAAATCCAGAAAAGCAATAAAATCTCAATTAAATACCATTCCATTTCTGTCCAAAGATTCAGCCTATTCTCATATGAACAAAGATTTCCTATTCCAAGTTATTTCGCCATGAAAAAAGCCATCCTGTAAAAAAATGTCTCTGGAATCCAGCTTCTGGATTCCATTCTAGCATCTATGCCTTTCTGCACTTGTCCTGTCTCTTTCTTGCCCCTTCAGCATTCAATTTTGCTACAGCTGCTGTTAAAAGCCCAGCAGAGTGCAGGGATAACTCTCGAGAAAGTCTGTACTCTGAGGCATTGTCCAACATGGCCATAGAATAGAAGCGATTCACTTTGCCTATATCTCTACCTATTCTCATGAAATGATAATATGCTATCTGGGTTGAGTCAGTCACTATTTCCCACTCACACACGCAACACACAGGTGGTGGTTTTCACTACGCTGCTGCACCTTGCAATGCGCTGTTTAGTAACAGTGATCATCAGTACTCAAACTAATCATACAAATCAGCCAGCCTGTTATTCTATTCTAGACACAGGTGTGTTCAGCACACCGTTACAAGTTACAGGCTAATTACGTTATCTACTCTAAAATCTTACTCATTTCCCGTCTCCAATTTCCTGACTAAAATTTAAGGATTTCGTAGGAAAGAGTATTATTATAATTACCGTACCTTATAATAGTCCTGAGTCCTGACAAAACTGGAGTTACGATACGCTTAGGGATCAGGTAGAGTACAGGTGGCTATCCTTTATCACTGGATGCTCAGTCTGCAACACGAAAAATAATTTGTTCACGGTCAACTTTTCGTGGCCACGCTTAACTTTGTAATAATTTAGTTTGGTAAGCAATTTGTGTAAACTTGTTACCTTTTTTCAACTACTTAAACTCAAGATTAACTTATAAAGCAATTTTGTTTTTCGTCCCAGGTATTCAAAATACGGTTCGTCAAAGGAAATCAAAGGCAGGCAGTACTCAATCAACCCAGTGGAAATTTTAGAGACACAGGAACTTTGAGAACAAGGAAAGCAAACGGAATGCTTTTTTCAGTCAGTTCAGAAGCCGCTGTCCAGTAGTGAACGCTCAGTATAGGCCATGCTTTTTAGTACGCTCATCTGACAGTGTATTTTGAATAGTAGGCGCTTGCAAATTGGACTTGCAAACTGTACACTCTCGCCCCTTGACCTTTCAAGCTTGACCACTCAAGGGCGCTGTTGTGCTGGAATTCTTTGTCAACTTCTATGTAACGGTGGTACACAAAAGAACGCTGCATTCCTTTCAATCAACCTGCATATTATTGCATTTTGCATTCCATTGAATTGGCTAGAGAGACGAGACGAATAATATGATCGTGCTGCTTCTGCTGTGCTAAAAACACGACAAGGTGTTTTAGAGGCAGTAAAGTGGAAAAAGACATTTGTCATCTGTAATCTTTTGGGATTTTGATCAGCTAAGTTGGCAGAAAAGGCATTTTATTTTTTTTAATTAACTGAGGGCAAAAGCGTGCAACGCTTAAAGACTGAACAGCAAGATGAATAACATAATGAACGTGAACATGGACACGGTAATTAACAAACTCAGAAATACGGTGACAACTGTTACCAGTACGGTATCACAGTTGTCCGTGGTGCTACCTGGAAATCCGGTGACGAGGGAGTTTGAGGTGACCCAGCATATTGGAAGCGGAGGTCCAGGTAAGAGCGTCTTTTTTTATTTAAGTGTTAAATAAAATATATGAAAAAAGGTGGAATTTATAATAAACAGGTTTATTTGATTTTTGAAGGCATGATGTGGAAGATTTATTCGGGATTTAAAAAGAGTACAAGACAGGAAGCAGCGGTCTTTGTTTTTGAGAAGAAGCAGTTGGACAAGTGGTCGAAGAAGGATAGGGAGGGAATGATTGAGACGTTGAAGAAGGGTGTGTCCCAGTTGACTAGGTTAAGGCATCCAAGGATTCTAACGGTACAGCATCCTTTAGAAGAGTCCAGGTACGTTTTAAATACAAAGTTATTAACTAAGTCATTAAGTGAAATATTAAATATATGCTTTTCCATTTGATTACAGAGATAGTCTGGCATTTGCTACGGAACCGGTGTTTGCTAGTCTGTCCACAGTAATGGGTTGTTTTGATAACATGCCGCAGCCGGTTGACCCAGAACTGAAAAACTATTCGCTTCATCCTATAGAAGTTAAATTAGGGTTACTTCAGGTACTTGGCTACTTCAATGACGGTTTTTGATAGGGAAGTACATACATTTATGTAATTGGAGAGTTGACTGATTGTATTGCAGGTTTGTGAAGGACTGACTTTTCTTCATGGTGCGAAAATTCTTCACGGCAATATATGTCCAGAGTCGATAATCATTAATCAGCAGGGTGCATGGAAGATTTTTGGGCTTGACTTTTGTCTAACTTCTACAAGTGGAGGAGCTGAGGTTAGGAATACTTCTTTTGTACATTTTTCTGTAGTTATGCATTGATCGATATGATAGGAACTGACTTTGTTTTACAGGCAAACTGGATCCCGAATAAGTATGACCAGGATGCAAACCCGTTATCCCAACAAAATCTGGATTTTCTAGCACCTGAGTACACACAGAGTAAATGTTCTACCGCAAGTGATATGTATTCATTGGGTATGTTGTCCTATGCTGCATTTAATGACGGAAAGGCGCTACTTATTAACTGTGGAAGTTGGCAGATTTATATGCAAAATATAGAAAAGGTGAGCGAGTAGTTGTCGTTTAAACTTGAACAAAAAGGGATTTCGTAGTATTCGAAGGGCTAATTTTGTAATTTTTATATGTTTAGCTGTATGATCTCAATGAATCCAGACTGCAGGCTGCACCCACTGAAATGCGAGGTTTTATAAAAAGGCTGATTAGTCATTCCCCTAGTCAACGGCCGGACTCTCATGAATTTTCTAAGGTGAGATAATTGACAGTTTTTAGGTTTGCGATGTATTCATCAGTTCCATAATTACACAAGGAATTTCTTCATTTTTAGTTTGAAGCTCTGCATGACGAAGGTGTCAAGACCCTGCATTACCTGGATTCACTTTTCCAGTGGGACAATCTACAGAAAAGCAAGTTTTACAAGGGTTTAACTGAAATACTTCCTTCCTTGCCCCAGCGCGTGCGAGTACATCGGTGAGGCCTTTGGTTTAACAAACGTTTATTTTGGGACATTTCAAGTTTGAAGAGCTAAATAAGTTGTGTTTTGTGATTTGTTTAGTGTTGTACCATGTCTTGCTCAGGAATTTGTTAACCCAAGCATGGTTCCATTTGTTTTACCCAATGTTCTGAAAATTGCGGAGTGGGCGAGTAATGAGGAATATGTCAAGCATATTTTACCGTATCTCAAGGATGTTATGAAACTACGAGAACCAGTACAGGTAAACTACTAACAAGCTATAATTCATATTGTACCTTTCATATATCCAAGGAAAGTAAAGTTAATATCGATTTAATCATTTTTACGATTTCAGATTCTTTTTATTTTTATGAAAAATATGGAGTTGCTCCTGCAGAAAACCCCGCCCGATGTTACAAAGTCTGACGTTTTACCCTTAATTTACGGCTCTTTGGAATCTGATTCGCTTCAAGTACAAGAGCTATGTTTGGCAATCATTCCAGGCTTTGCTTCTCTGATGGACTCTCCATCAATTAAAAATTGTTTGCTTCCTCGTATCCGTAGATTGTGCTTGACCACTCCAAATCTATCGGTACGCACAATCCTGATAAATACGTAAAATAAGTTTATAAAAATGCTAACGATAACTTTGTTTTTATAATTTCAGGTTAGAGTAAACTGTCTTGTGTGCTTGGGAAAGATCTTGGATCATCTCGATAAATGGCTTGTCATAGACGATGTCCTACCCTTTCTTACTGAGATTACTTCACGGGATGCAGCGGTTATCATGGCAATTATCGGTAAATATTTGTACAATTTTCTAACAGAAAATAAAGGAAAACATGAAATATCAAATATTTTACTATTGAATTTTAGGAATATACCGACTTGCCGTTAATCACAAGAAACTTGGAGTAAGCAAGGAAATAATTGCTACGAAAATACTTCCATTTGTGTTCCCGCTGACAATCGAGAACGGACTGACTACACAGCAATACTCTACCTTGATGAACTTTGTTTACGAACTCATCCAGAAAGTGGAAACTGAGCACAAAACAAAGTTGGAAGAACTTGGTGCTATAACCAGAGAAAAGGAACAAATGTAAGTCTTTACAGCAAAAAGATAAATTAGCAACATGTTTTAAGTGTTAACCCTGTAAATTCCATTTTTATTACAGGAAAGCTGAACTGAATTCACACCCCGCATATGGCAATAGCGACACGCAATTAAAAAGTTCACAGTCTTCGGATATTTTTGGGGACTTCTCCATGAGCAAACCCAGCCTTTCCTCCTTATCTCCATCCCCCTCACAAGCAAGCATTAGCAATATGAACAAGTCTCCATCGTCTTCCCAAATGGGCAATAACATGGACTCCAATAAGCACACCACATCCTCATACACAACATCCTCAGCTCCTTCAAGAAACATGGGTGGTAACATACGATCTCCAGACGATCTATCTTCAAAGTTTATGGAAGCAAATCTTCGACAAATGAAAACTCCCACTTCTGCTTCTTCCGTACGGCTTCCATCGTCAATGTCAATGCCTCTTGGCATGAGCACAAGTTTGTCCCAACCTCCATTCCAACAGCAACAACAGCCATCTATGATGATGAACGCACCCTTTTATGCAAGTCCTAATAACAATCTAAATTCCTTTAATGCAACACCCTCCATGGGCTTATCCGGAGTTCCTCCACCCCGCAGTCAAACTGCATTCAACCTTAACAGCCATACTAGCAATAGTTCTTCCCTGGGTCTTCTCCAACCTTACCCAAACAATCCCTCGGCAAATCAACGGAATCAGAACGACTCCAACGTAAAGATTCTTTCCAAACAGGATATCGACGACTTTCTTAAGTAAAAACCCTTAAACTTCCTGTTACTATACCGAGTAGCAACCCGCGTCAACAATTCCACCTACCTAGTCTGCCGTAATTTAAACAATAATATAGTCGATTCCTAAGTAATAATTCATAATAAAATAAAAATTCAGAACGATGATCAATAATATTTACTTATTATATACTATACTACCTACTATTTTACCAGAGATGTATTTACAGGGAACAAAGAATAACTTTTAAAAAACTACATTTGTATTACGCTTTTAACTTGAGGATCTGAAGGATCTGAACAATTTTAACTTGTAAAATGCACACCCTTTTTTCAGAGGTGCTGTGCTGCAGTTTTATGTGCTGTTTTGTTACTTTGTGTGCTATTTTAAAATTATGGTAAGTATTTTACAGAGAAGTAAGAATAAACTGCTATTGTGCTGTGCTAATTTTAATTATCATTTTAAAACTTGCATATCGAAACCGAAAGCCGAATACTAAGCCATTTACCCAATTCATACGTTTGGCTTTGTCCTAACCCTAAGCTTTAGGGCTATGCTATAGCTATATAGCCGTACATTGTACATGCATTGCCTATAAAGCCATCATAAGAATTCATGTTTGCCTGACTCGCTCATCAGCTGAAATGTGCACTGCTGGCACGGTCGCTGCCATTTGAATACTTCCTATCTCCGCAATAACAACTTAATTTATTGTAGATTTCTGTTTATTTTTGGAGATAAGGTGTAGTGCGGAGGAACAGCAGGCTTTTGATGTAGAGTCCTGAGGACAAGGGCTTACCACCAACTGATAAGTAACGAGAGAGGTTAACAAGTAAACAGGATATCAATGATGGCCGCGGCGTTGTCGGAAATTATCCGCAAGTCTCCAAGTAAGTTTACCGAAGTTAATAGTTAATTAGGTTTACAAGGATGGTTTGGAACATGTTTTTAGTGAAAGGTTAAAGGTGCTTGAATTTGTGCTAAGATTTTGTGTGTTTTTTGGTATTTTTTAGGATGCCAGGGATTAGTTATGGTGGCCCGGCCTTGCATTACAAGCGCAAAGCTGTCCACAGACGCGACAAAACATCAGGATGCAAAAACGCCAGGGATTTTCGAGCCCAAGCTGTACAGCATGAAGCGGGGTACTGGAGGAAGGTCATCGTTTAATGGAGTGGTGGCTACGGTGTTTGGTGCCTCGGGATTTGTAGGGCGTTATGTGTGTAATAAGCTAGGAAAGATTGGAACGCAGGTAATTATAGGTTTTTTAAAGGACTTTTAAAGTATTCTATTGGATTTTGTGATTAACTTTGAGTGTGGGAATGGTATTTTTAGGTAATTGTCCCGTACCGTGGGGATCATTATGATGTGCTTAGATTGAGACTTGTTGGCGACTTGGGTCAAGTTTTGTTCTTCCCGTATCACTTGCAGGATGAGGAATCCATTAGAAAGGTAGGACAAAATGAGAGGTTTAAAGCATAGGGTTTGTAGTTTAACTTTACTAAAATTCCCTGGCTTGGAAATAGGCTATGAAGTATTCCAATGTGGTAATAAATCTTGTGGGTCGTGATTGGGAAACGATGAACTTCAAATTCAAGGATGTGAATGTCACTGGAGCAAGAACAATTGCCAGAATCGCTAGAGAGTGTGGCGTCAAGCGTTTAATTCATTTGTCCGCGTTGAACTGTGAAAGTCCACAGGTATGAATCAGCTTTTTTAAGAAATCTGAAGTCTTTGTTTCGGTGGTCATTATTTATTAAATTCAATTTTAGGGACTGGGTATCCTTCCCGATGGATCCGAGTTTCTGAGGACAAAGTATGAAGGGGAACTTGCCGTTAGAGATGAATTCCCCGACGCTACCATCTTCAGACCGGCAGACATTTGGGGACAAGAAGACAGATTTATTACATACTACGCTCATTTCTGGCGACGTACGTTTCAATGGCTGCCCTTGTGGCACCGCGGCGAGAAAACTATCAAACAGCCAGTCTACGTGTCTGATGTAGCTCAGGGAATAATCAATGCCATAAAGGATCCCGATACAGCTGGTCAAACTTTTGACGTTATTGGGTATGGTAGTTTGCTAATTACATAACCTAGTTTTATGTATTAGAATTTCTAAAGTTTAATTTTGACACGATTCTTCTTACAGTCCCAAGCGTTATCAGTTGGGCGAACTTTGTGACTGGATGTTCCGCGTAATGCGACGTGACGAGGATTGGGGCTATCGTCGCACGGACCTGCGATGGAGTCCACTGTTCCAGGCGAGAATTTCACTCACGCAAAAGTTTTGTCCAAGTTGGCCACTTGCCAAGTTAGGATGGGATAAAATTGAACGGGTATGCATAATTATTTGAAGAAACTTTAATACCTCCTGGGTTGATATTTTGCTTTAACAAGTTATTCACAATGTTTTTTTTCAGGATCACGTAACTGACATGCCAACCGGTTATCCAACGTTAGAAGATCTTGGTGTGTCTTTAACAGAGATGGAAAGTCGTATGCATTGGGAGTTGAAGCCTTGGCGCTACGCAAACTACTACAATGAAGAGTTAGGAGAATTTCCTGATCCTGAGCCCCCCAGAACCCTTCCCCATCCGTATGTTGCTAAAAGAATTGCGCACTAGATTGTAAAACTTATTATGCAATGTTGTATATCCACTATATATGATTGTAAATGCATGTGAGTGGCGGCTTTAAGCGCAAAAAAACTGTTAACGAGTAGGGACAATTGTACAGTTTGTTCAGATTCCCAGAAAAATAATCTTGTAGTTTAAAAAGTACAGAGTAAAAATTATATGGATACTTCGTAAAAAAATTTGTTGTTTGTGTAAAACTTTTCTTTAAGCTTATTTCTCATAAATTGTAATCTCTGCAAGGTTTTATTTCTTGATAGAAAAGGGTTACGTGGCTACAAATGAGATAGGAGAGATAGAGAGGGAGATAGAATAGTGCACCAAATATCTGTATAAAAGTTTCTTCATGATTGTATAGTATACATAGAACCTGATGCACAATTACTTTTAATAGCTTAGTACACCAGCTATTTATAATTCGTCATGCATAACAAACAATTTTAATCGGAATCACTGTCGGAGGTTGTTCGAGCATTTTTGAGAGAGTTGTCCAAAGCGTCCTGTAGTTCCAACACGTGCTCGATAGGCTTTGGCTTCCCGTCCTCACCGATACGACAAGGCTGAACGATTTTGCATTCTTGAAGCTTGTCAATGGCTTCCACTAGCTTCATTGCTTCAAACTCCTTTTGCTCTTCGGTCATTTCGATGGGAGGCTCCTCTGGTTTTATGCGGCCTTCAACGTAGTTGATTCTGTATAATTTAAAAAGTTACAGTTTTTAGAAATAAGATTGGTTGCATAAAAGAACTATTACGATATTTTGTCATGTTTTTAACTTACTCATCTTTGATTTTCAAATAGTCTTCAGTATCCGACTCGTCAGAAGAATCAGAATACTTGCCATTTCCCTTTCCTCCAAGCATCAAACCACGGTTTGCTAGCAATCCAGCTGCATTGCCGTATCCTGTATACTTGACCATTTTGCTTACTAAAACAAAATATAGTTGTTAGAACAGTTTTCAATAAACCTATTTTGTGTGACGATTTGATTGCATTCTTACCGCTTTCCTTGCACAAGACAAAAATCAAATTAGCAGTTACATCCGTAAGATTTCCGGTCGGTGTATGAATGACCGCGCATAACTTGTTCCTCAAAGAGTTGCCGATTTCAGGTCGCTCCAATAAATCTGCTTTTGTTAGTGGAGGTAAAATTCGCTTCTTCAAGTATTTACGAATCTTCCGATAATGGCTGGCCATTCGGCCCAAAATTAGAATGATTGGTGTTGCTGGAGATTTCTGAAATATCATAAAAACCTCGTGCTTAGCATAAGTAAACTCAATCATGTCTTAAAACATCAAAGCTACGCTTGATTTATTCGTCATTACATCAACAGCTTCTAGCTTGACCTCAGCCAGTTTAACAATGGCCTCAATTGCAGCCATATCCGTGTTCTCGAACATAATTCTTTCATGTTGGTCACCAAAGTCCTCATTCAAAACTTCGATGTAGCATTCCGGTGGAACAGCGCATAGTACATGCACTGAGTGTCTGCAAAAATTAACAATTGAGTTACTTCATTGCAACTGCGAGGACAAGTATCTACATATATCATACATTTATCAAAACACTTACGATCCAAGTTCAATTTTCTTTTCAGGCGATGTAATGTCATAAACAAGATGACGTCTAGCCAACCGAGCGACTTCACATAAAAGGGTGAAATCTTTGCTGTCAAACATTTCTGCTTTCAACTCGGTAGAGTTGGGAAATATATTGTGAATCATGTTGTACACAATCTTAAGAGCCTCTGACAACAAATCTGCCATTTTGTTGTCATAAGGCGCTACGTTCCCAACTTTATCGATGAAACTGACTAAAACCTGAAGGCCATTAAGCTCCGTACGAACGGTTGTTCTGAAATGCCAAACAAAAAATGCAGTTCATGAAATTGTAATTCTATAGATTTTCATACAGCTAGAATAGTAAAAGTACATGAACCTACCCAGTGCTCTTGCAGATTGCTGTCGTGATAAAGAATGTTTTCAAAAGAAAACACATATTTTCAACCGGAATCTGTTTCTTGTTGGCATCCACATGCTGAAGAAAATATTTTAGCAAACCGTTCGCAATAAACTGCTCCCGTAGCTTTTCACTCTGAAACAGCATGTTAAACAGCACTTTCATCCCACAAAGATGTTCCATCTCTGAAAATTTTCAAGCAAATAGAACATCAGACTCATAAAACCCAGAAATTGCAAATATTTTCAATAAAAACAACTTTGAAATGTTTACGTACGTGTAGGTCCATTCGTAGTATTGAGCCCAGACCGTACCAACAAGCATTTCACTCGATCGTCCGTCATCGCCAGCTCTGACGTCTGCTTTTCCCGACTGCAATTCAAGTAATAAAATTTCAAATTTCTTTCACGTATGCCTTAGAACTGAAAGAAAGATGGTAATAGCATGAAAGTGTGAGAGATGACTTACCAAATAATGCGAAGACAGTTCAAAAGTTCAGCACAAATTTCCTTATTTTTAGGAAGATCATCTAATCGGATGAATATGGCACTCCAAAACGCTAGCTTTTCTTCCAATGACAGAAACCCGATTTCCTGCGCCTTTTCATACTAAAGAACCAGCAATAAAATACAAATTAATTCAACCAATTCCGCTTTCATGAAAACCAATAACGTTCGGTCAAATGTCTTACCTTCTTATTAAACGCCGCCAGAACCTCAGCACACTCCTTCACCTCCCCACACTCCAAAACCTCCGCAATTTTCTCCGGATCCGCCATCCCAACAAATTTCCCTCTTTCAACCTCCTACAAACTTCTATTTAAGCTTTCTTAAAATCTACCCAGCCAAAATATACTTTTCTACTTATCTTCCACCTGCCTATAACCCACTTGGTATAACAATGAAAGACACACAAAAATGTCTGGAATCCTCAGTATATCACGCGTTCAATCTACAAATACTGCTTTTATAGTACAAATCAGAATAACAATCCAAAAGCACATTAAAAGCCACCTAGCAAATTTACCCTTTCAACCTTACAATTAATTAACAAACCTCTGCAACTTACTTTTATAGCTTATCTTCCTATTAATACTAATTCGGCTCTATATATCAGATTTATTGCAGTTACAGCCCTGGACGTTTTAAACTGTTTAACAGACTTATACTTACTCTCAATTTATAGTAACCGTAACCTTTAAGCTTTTAACACCTTTTTAAATGCTTAATAAATGCTTTTTTTTACCTGTACTAAAGTAACTTTCACCCGTTTTCTTTACAAAAAAAACTCCCTTTTAAATGCAATCTCTTCTCATCTATTATGCAAGAAACGACTAGAACAACGCCTACAAAAAACTCAGAGATTATATCTACCTTACAAAAAACTTAAAATATTATTTATTTCTAGCGAAAAATAAATGCTCTAAAATTCGTTGTACTATTCCCCTTCCTGTGCTTTACAAACACCACCAGCATCTCGAAGTCGACGTCCAAAAAATCGTGGTCGTCGTCGTCACCACCACCACCACCTCGCCTCTCTCAAGCTTGTTGTTATTGTCTCTTGTCCCCTTTTCACCTCCTCCCACACAAAAACTCTCGTCTTTAGAGCTCTTCTCTACTTCTGGCTTGTTGAGAACGCTCTCGTCGAGGAAGAAGACAAGAAGGAAAAAAAAGGCTTTCCCGAAAAGCCTACATATTTTTGGCACTTTTTCGTCTTCTTCTGCTGTCTGGTTTCCTTCCCGTGTGTCTTGTGTGCTTAACTTGTCCAGCAGCTGAGCTTGTAGAGGAGCACGGGAAACGGGAGCGTGAAAAACTAATGGATAGGCTGCTTACCTGAGAGAGCATCTCAAGTAGAGCTGTGCATTTCGGGTCAGCCAACCCGCTAACTTGCACTTACCTGCGTTTACCCGCACCCGCGGGCGGGCGGGTTGGCAAAAATATGAATCCTGCGGGTGCGGGTACGGGCGGGTTGACGGATGAAATCTTTGCGGGTACTTGCGGTTACCCGCAACTATTTTTCAGTAACAATTCTGATCATAGGATTTATAAATTCATGGCTATTGGTGTATAATTTTCAGGCCTTTGATCAGTTAACGGTGTATTTATTCTTACATACTTGCTTCATGGTATAATTGAGGCAGTTTTGTATTATAATATGCATCTTTTTGTTCCAAACAATGCTTTAAATGGAAAAGTAGTAAGACTATGAATGACTTATACTATGTATATGAATTGATTAGCAAAGTGTTGCTCTGAAAACACCAATAAAGAAAGGGGACCAACAAATGACAACATTTTGTCAGAAATCAGAAAAGTTAGTAAATTCGTCACTGGAAGGTTTTTGTAACAATGAAATGGGCTTTTTAATTATGGTAACACCAATATGCCTTGAATTGTTCAACAAATCTACATTTAAAGAGACATTGAAAGCAAACTAATGTCACTTAGTTGGGGAAAAACTTTGAATATTATTTTTCATTTGCTTGCGGTTACCCGCGGGTAACCGCAAGTGCAAGTTGGGAGATTTCCAAGCAAGCCTGCGGGTAAGCGCAAGTAAGCCCGTGCGAGCAAACAAGTGCAAGTACGGGCGGGTTGACTGATATGGGCTAATCGCACAGCTCTAATCTCAAGTCTCAAAAGCCTACTCTCCGCCACCGCCACCACATCAAAAGCACAGAGCACAGCAGCGTAGATTTTCATTTCACACGACTTGGTTTATATGGTTTTTTTAACATAGCAAATGCTCTGCTGGATGTTGAAAGGAAAGCGAGAGTAAAGTTGGACTTGAAAGTTGCCAATCATCTGAGCTGATTGCTGTTGATGCGCTGCGCTTGTGTAAGCTTGTTTGTTGCTGGCTTGATTGATTGAGTTTGTGTTTGGTGGAATAACAAGTGATTATTCTTTTGTTAGTCAATCGCTTGTCGCTGCTGTCATTGTTAACTGGCGTTGCTGCGTAGAAGTTTTGAAGAAGGTTAATTGCTCAAAAGAAGGAAAGAGTTTTGGTGAGTGGTGGAATAAGACAAGGCATTTAGTTGGGGTTTTTGTAAAGTGTGGAATTTAATTGGGATTTTGTGGATTTTTGTTACAGCGGAGGTGTTGGTGTGACAATCAAAGATGGGTATTGACTTCTTGGCGTACGGTTACGCGGCATTGGTTGCCACTGGAGGGGTCATTGGATATGCTAAAGCAGGTTAGAAAATCGTTTAACTTGAGGATTAATTATAGTTTATTAAGTGGTTGATGGTTTTTTATGGTCAGGGTGAAGCAGGGAACCCTGAAAATCCAAAGAGGGGGGTCTTTGGTATTTTCGGTTTTCAGGGTTCCGTGCTTCACCCTGGCACTATAGTGCCAGCAAATATCAGCTGTGCCCTGTAGAAAATTCTAGTTCCCTCGTTAACTTGGCACACCGGGTTTGCCGGGCCGACTTCCCCCCCGGCATAGCAAGATTCACCCTCCCGCATCACTTTTCACCTTTCAGCACTCCAGCAGCACCCTTCAGCGACAAAAGCACTCAACTGAACTGCTATTAGCAGCAACCTTATGTTTAATTTAAAATTGCACAAAAATACTAAAAATTATGCAGATTAATAAGAAATTGCACAATTCATTACAAGTCTAGGAGACTAATATACAAAGTTGAAGAAAAGTTGTACAAATTTACTCGAAAAGGTCAAATTGAATTAAAATGGTACAAATTCACTAAAAGTGGTACAAATTCACTAAAAGTGGTACAAATTCACTAAAAGTGGTACAAATTCACTAAAAGTGGTACAAATTCACTAAAAGTGGTACAAATTCACTAAAAGTGGTACAAATTCACTAAAAGTGGTACAAATTAGTAGAATGTATGTCTAGGGGACATACTGCATTCCGATTTTTTAACATGGGGGTGTATTACCCTTTAGCACTGGAGGATAGGAGATGATGATGATGACGAAGGGACATAGTACAGGAGTGTATGTCTTGTACTATGATGGGTATTACAGGTTATGATGATGACCCTTTTGGATTAGTGACCCTTTTGGATTAAATTTCCCTTTTGCGGATTAGCATATTTTTGGGCTTCGCTCACATAAAAACCCTTTTCCGCATTAACTTTACACCATGATCAACACTTGTATTTTTTATCTCGCAACGGGAATATACAAAACAAAACAAGATAGCAGTCACAGACTGCCACTCACACAGTGAGTGCGTACCTCACATTAGTGAGTACGAAAAAGGAGCACTCCCGGAGTGACGTCGCGTAACGACGAAATGGCAAAAAAAGTATATATAGTCGGGATGATACTTGTGAATTGTTCTCAGTCGTAATTTGATTTTACACCTAGTATCATCCCCGCATCAATCTCAAGATGGATAACTTTTTCGTGCATTTACACAGTGATTCGTCAACCGAATTCTTTCCAGACAATACAATATCTGATTTTCGTAATCAAATAAATGGAATCGATATAGATTCCGAATATTATGAGGTTGCATTAGTACAATGTAGCTATGTATACAATGCCCATTCGTACAAAAAGGGTACCGTGCTAGCAGATATACATGTGCAAGAGTCTGAGCATGAAAAGAGAAAACTTGCATACTCCTCCACCACACCTTACTGTACCATTCAACCATCATCGGACGTTATATTACGCAGCACAGAAACATTTTACATGCGCAAGAGTGATGAAAAAGAATATTTTGATACTAAAGGAACGGAAATAATTAAGGCGGATATATACGGAATCGATTATGTGTTGGCAAAACGTGAGCCTGTATTGAGGGTCAAAGAAAACGTACTCGAGTTTCTGTACAAGGACGTTCCAGAATCTATGGATTCGTTTATTGCACTTTTAAACTCAAAGTTAAAGCCGTTTGGAATGCAGACTTTTTATAACCCAGAGGACAAATCTGTATTCTTAAATAATCACCTTGAAAAATTTGTGTTTAGTTTGGATCTTGGTAAAGTGACAAACTATATTCTATTCAATGGAGCCGGATTAAATGCGTTAACACGATTTGAAAATTACAAGTCGTCATTTTCCACCATTCCTACTTTGTTTACTGTTCGCGTTGTTCAATGTATAGAAGAGTATAGATACAGAGAAAGACTATTCCTTGAAATGGACTCAAAAACCCCTATTTCTACACAGATAGTGCAACACAAGGATTTTGTAGACCAAGAACTACCAAAGGACGAGGTTATGACTGAAACACACTACCAATTAAGGCTTTCTACTGATGCCAATAATTTGGTGGAGTTACTTGATCAGTTAAATAGAGACATTGCCCCATTGCAAGTGTTATGGAGAGATGATAATACCAAGCTAACATTGCGTATTACCAAACCAGAGTACTTGCGGTGTAGATTTCAGTTTCGTGAAAATATCTGTGCTGTTCTTGGACTTAGTGTTGAACCTCACTATATAGCGCTAAGATTTGCTGATGATTCGTTGCACATGGAACACAGGGGAACATATCGCCCTTTCTTTGGTGTTGGTCAGCAGAAGATGTATATTTATTGTGATCTTATCGAGAACCAGTTTATTGGGTCTCATGTGGCCCCACTTTTGCGTATTGCTGATTACAAAGGAGCAGAAGATACAACAATAACACAGGAATTTACTCACAACCACTACATGTCATTACGTAACTCGGCCCTGGATCAAATTCACATGTATATAAGGAGCGAAACAGGAGACTACCTTCCACTTGCGTTAGGAACATTCACAGCAACACTTCATTTCCGACGAAAACGATTTTGAAGAATTTTAAAAAATGGCTGGAACACTAGTGATCAGCAATCAGTTTGGTGGTTCACTGAAGCCTGGACTTTTAATGTATCGACCGACTGTACAACGTCAACACGGGCATGGATTTGGTTCATTTTTGAGTGGACTTTTCAGGACCCTTTTACCAGTAGCAAAACAGTACGTTTTACCACACGTGGTATCTGGAGCTAAAAATATTGCTTCTGACATGTTAAACGGGGCAAACTTTGCTGAGAGTGTTCGTGATAACGCGAAGGGGGTACTTAAAGGTGTAGTACGTCAAGTCTTGGACCAGAACGGGAACGGCAGTCGACTAAGCAACAAACGAAAACTTGGTATGGCTTCTCAACAAGGAAACGGATTTAAGAGACGAAGGATTAGTAAAAAGAAATCAACAAAGGCGCGCAAGCCTAGACCTTCCCTCAGAAAATCCAAAAAGGCAAAAAAGTACACGAGCAAGAAGAAGCATTCCTTTAAAAAGAGTGACTTTGTAACATTGTTTGACTAAGAAAAATGGGGGCTACCGTAATCCAATGTACAAGCTCTGACGTTGAGCTCGGAGTACAAAAGTGCTATGACACTACGTACAGATCTACCTTTATGGAAAAGTACCATCCTGTCCACTCTGTTACAAACAAAAGCGCTCCTTTAACTTTTCACATTGGTGGGAATGACCGTCATTTTGTCGATCTTCACAACAGCAGACTATACGGACGATTCAAAATTGTGGATAAGAATGGGAATGATATACCCCATGAGGCAGACAAGAAAAAAACTTTTTATGCTCCTGTTAATAACCTCCTTCACTCTATGTTTAGTAATGTGGTTGTAACAATCAACGAAACAGAAATTAATGCAGACAGCCACTACTACCATTACCGAGCCTTTCTTGAAACCATTTTGTGTACTGGTAAAGACTTTCAAAAATCACAAGCCAGGAGTGACGGATGGTTTCCCACCAGTGACGAGACAAACTTTGAAGACGCAGGTTGGGTAGCTCGTATCAACTTGTGCGATAAAAGTAAAATTTTTGAACTCAACGCTCGTCCCCACTTGGATATTTTTCAACAAACAAAGCTGATCCCTCCTTCAACTGATATAAAGTTGACGTTTAATCGAGCTCCTGATGCTTTTTGCATTGTTAGTGGAGGTACAAACCCACTAGATGGACTACAGTTAAAGTGTTTGGAAGCCAACTTTGAAGTTCAAAAGCACATTCTTAGAGACACTGTTGCAAACCCTCGACTTGAGCAGTGGCTAAAAGGATCAACCTTTGATTTTGACTATCGTGACTTGCGTTTAAAGTCGTACAATCTACAGATTGGAACCCAGGAAGAAAATAATAGCTCATTGTTCCAGGGTCATTTACCTGATCGTGTTGTAGTGGTGCTTGTCCCTCAAACCAACCTACATGGAACATACAAGACCAACCCCTTTGTGTTTAAGGATCACGGACTCACGCAGATTGAAATTACAAGCCATAGCGAAGATACAGTTACACACCTGATTGAAGTAGACTTTGACGATACTCGTACACTAAAGGCATACGACAGACTTTTTGATGTGTTGAATATTGCCAACTGTGACTCGGGCATGCGATTAACTTTGGATGAATTTCAAAAGTGCAAAGCACTGTTTGCATTCAAGATTAACCACATTGTGAATGCTGCTGTCCTACCCAAGTTTGGGAGACTCAATATACGACTAAAGTTTAAAAGGGGAATCACTGAAGCATTGACGGTATTGTGTTATGCCGACTACGATACTGAGCTGTATGTTCACAGTGACCGAAGAGTAAATTCCAAGCAGTTTCAAAAGCAATAATGGATACAACCCAAGTCAAGGACGTACTCAAAATTTTGATGAGAGCCAACCCAAGCATTCAGTTTGACGTCATTCCGTGTGATGTGCTACAGAACACCCAGATTACGTCTTACCCCTTCTGCTATGTTGTGAACAACCAGCCATCGGGGCAATCTGGGGAACATTGGGTGGCTATATTCATCGAAGGACCTGGAAGGCCAATGGAATTCTTTTGCAGTTTTGGTCGGAGCATCGATACCTATCCACATTATTTTAATGATTTTGCCGTCAGACATAACCTGTCTGTAAATCAATGCAAGTTTGACTTGCAGTCCATAGACTCAAGTGTGTGTGGGCAACATGCAATATATTTTTTGTACAGCAGAGCCTGTGGCTCAACCTTTTCAATGTTTTATGCAAAGTATAGACGTCATACTCCATACGAGAATGACAAACAAGTAGAAAAATTTGTAAATATGATAATGTTTAGACCTTCTTTACATAAAAACTTAAAGCCTGTTCTCCGTAAACGTCCAAGACGTATAATAAAAATGTAATATGTATAATATGATTTGATTTATATGATTAATAAAAAAACTTATAAAACGTAATCAATTTTATCATTTTGGTTGAATTTTATTTATTGATTCATTTATATTCATCCCATTTTACACGTTTATTTGGATTGGACATTTTTGTCTCTGTACGAGATGTATTGTTGGCATTTGATATTATATTAACAATTGCATCAGGAAATATATCATCATATGTTTGATTAAGAGTACGCAGTTTCTCAATAATCTTCATTGTTGCATCCGTTCGTTTGTATCTTGCATCTGATAACTGCTGAATGCAGCTGACATAGTTTGATCCAGGTATAAGGGCGTTATCCATAAATACCACTCCGTTCTGGTGTGAGATTCCGATTGAAAACAAAAACCGCGCTACCCTTTGCATTTTTTCTTTTGCATCTGGGGCAAGGGTAGAAGGGGATGGGGGCACAGGTGTTTCCGTACTTGTAGAAGTACTAGTAGTTGATGTTGCTGTAGATGCTGTTGATGAGGATGAGACTCTTTTTGTAGGAGGAGGACCATCAACATCCATCGGTGTAGGTGATGTACCCCGCTCATCAGATGAAATGAACGTTTGGGTCTCTACGCTCTTTTTTTGTTTAGCAAGAAGCTCAGCAGCTTTCTTGGCTGCCCCCATCTTAATTAACTGGTCCGCCTTTTCCTTTTCAAAGTTTTTGATTCGTTGAGCATCTTGCAAAAGTTTTATTTTTATATCGTCAGGAACATCTTCTTCTTTGTCTTCTGATTCGACTTGTACGTCAATTTTTTCATTCTGCTCTTTCCACTTTAGATATTTCTCATATTCCTTTTCAGGAATCAGCCTAAACTTTTTGACCATTTCTAACAAGATCCACTAACAGTGGTAATACTGTTGAAAGTATAAGAGGAAGAAAGCCGTCCCCCTTTTGAATTATAATATTCTTTTTAACTTTAGCTGGGGCTTTTAGAAACGCAATTTTCTTCAAATGTTTCTTATGTTTGGCAAGCTGATCACGAACAGACTGTGATACAGGTACGTTCTTGTTTAATACGTTCAGTGTGGCTTCACATAAACAGTCAATCTGGTCCTTTCTTGCACCAGCAATCAGATTACGACGTCTCTGCTTATCTGCTTCTAAATAGTATTGTAAGAACCTTTTGTTCTGTTGCATGCGGCGAGAAGGCATTTTGAAGGGTATCAAAAACACATGTCTAAGAACGTCCGTTCATGTCAAAAGGTAAATCTCGAATGAATGCATGATGTACGCACACGAAATATATAATCCCCACTGTCAACCTCACCCGGTCAGTACTTGTTTCACGATGGAAGAGAAAATAACAAAACTTTACACAGGCGTAAGGCCTAGTTGTGCTTTTACAAGCACATCCACAGTAAAAAAGTCAAAAGAAGGGAAGAAATTTAAAACAAAAGAAATTGATGCAGCATTAAGGAAGATTCCTGCCAATGTATTACACAAACCACTGAGGAAAATTTTTCCACGACGGTTTGTATCTGTCCCTACTATAAACCATCAGTTTGGTGCTGATTTGATTGAAGTAAAACATCCTCGTTCAAACTATAACAAAAAATACATACTTGTTGTAATGGACCATTTTTCGAGAAGTGCATGGATGGAAGGGATGAAGACAAAGTCTGCTGATGAAACTCTTGCGTCTATTAAAAGAATATTTACTCGTACCAAACGCACGTGTAAACTCTTTCAATCGGATGACGGGAAGGAGTTTGTAAATTCCAAAGTCCGAGCCTACTTTGATACATTGGGTATTAAGCATTTTGTTACGGCCTCCTCCACAAAATGTTGTATTAATGAAAGGTACAACAGAACGTTTGGACAGAGGGTGGCACGCTACTTAACTCATGTAAAATCGAAAAGGTTTATTCATAAGCTAAGGGACTTTGAGCGTCAATACAATAACAGCTACCACTCCACAATCAAATGCACACCTAATGAAGTTACTGAAGACAAGGTGCCCGAAGTATGGCAGAACATTTATTCAAAAAAGATTAAAAAACTAGAAAATACTAGTTCAGACCAGATCAAAGAAGACGATTGGGTTTTAATTCCGAGAAAAAAGGGTATTTTTGAAAAGGGTTATGCTCAAAACTATGGTGAAACCCCGTACGTTGTACACAAGGTAAAGAGAACAAAGCCGACAACTTATATCCTCAAGTCCCTTGAAGGAGAGATTATAAAGGGAAGCTGGTACAAGTTTGAACTGGTCCAAGTACCCAAAAAGGATGGCGGTGTTTGAGTTTTTAAAAATACTGTGTCCCCTTCCTAAAAAAGGAGGACTTAGTATTTGTTCAAATAACACCTTTACTTGCTACAGACGCAGTATGCATACAACATACAGAACCATAGTACGCAAACGTATTGTACGTGTGAGCAGCAGACGAAAGCACTTGTGTATGCAGTCATATCCTTCGTGTACAAAGTCTTGTCCAACTTTGGTATAAAAACCCAACACGAAACTGTGACCCATCATCACTTGCTCTCCTCAGCTCTTCTCATCAACTCTACTTTTCTCGACCGATTTTTACTTTGAAAAAATCTACCAGTCTTTCTCAAGGCTAAAAAACCAACTGTCTTTTTCAAGACAAACTCGTCACCAAACTCGTCACCATGGACTCTACTCAAGCCAACTTTGCCACTCCCGCCAACGAGGTAACTTCTCCTCCATCTCCATCAACTCCAACCGTCAACGACAATGTTTCGGACAGCCCAGCTTCTCCAACCAGCAGATCTCCTGTCCCCCCTCCCCCAAAGAGGGTTCTTGCTTTGATCGACACTTCCGAGGAAGCTGATGAATCTGACCCCATTCCTGACGACACACATACCACCTTTGTACAAGCGGAACCAAAAGAAGAGGACAAGGAGTTTGAAGCCATGACCGCGGAAGAGGCTGCCCTTGACGAAATACTGTATTCATTGACTTATGAACAGAGTGTCATCGTCAGCAAACGTCGTCCACCGGTTACTACTGATCGAGTTGTAGCTGTAAGGGAAAAGCTGAATCAAATTGACCATTCCAATCGTAGCCCTGACTGTCCATTCTTCCATTGCGTTTACGACGCATCCGAAGTTATGAATGCACTCAGCGGATGTGCCACCTATGTTCAGGACATTGAAAAAGGACGTCCCGTAGCTTTGGACTTTATGGCTCCTTACGGCTCACCATACTTTGATAGAATGTCCGCATCACCCCGCATTGCTTTATGCAAGCACAACCCATGTTGGATCGGATCTGACATGACTTATGCAGCTGTCAAGATTTTGAATGTTGATGGAAAGTTGGCCATGCAATCTGTCTTGGACGATGCTGCCTTGCCATGGACTCCCCAGCGTGGACATCACAAGCGCGGAGATAAGGTCAACGAGCTTTTTGAGAAGTTTGTCAATAGCTCTAAAGTTCTAAGAACCACAACACTGAGGGATCTTCTTTTGGAGGAGGTTATCATGGCAGCTAGGAAGACTCCTCGTTTCGAAGTGGAGGAAGGGGTCCCTTCTTCCCTATCCTACTATGTCCACACTCACAAACTTTTGAAGGCGGACTTTCAAGAGAGACTCGAGGATATCGAGGACAATGCAACGATTGTTGACATGGTGATTGACCAGTCCTTACGGTCACCCCCTGACAGCGAACTCATCTGTTCCCTCCTGCAGGATGAACTCGTGGACCTTGACGAGATGTATGCTGACAACGCAGTCGGGTTGATTCCCAGGTACAACCCCCTCGATCTGGCGGCCACTTGGAAAATGTTCGCCAACGTCTACAGGACCAACCCTGCCGTGTTTTACAAGCCATCGCTAAGCCAGCTGGACTTTTACCACAAAGCGGACTCAATGTGGAGAGATCTCAAGAAGCTGAAGGAGTTTAGAGACCTTTGCTTTAGCATGCCACCTCTCTCAGTAGCGGCTAATAAACCGGTCCCACTCAAAGACGATGGATCCAAGGTAAAGGCATGGTACAAAGTCGAAACGTATAAGGGTAAAGAACATGTTAAGTATACTATCTCTGTAAACAAGACAGGCTCTTTTTCGTTTTTTGAATGGGATCTGCCCCATGTCATGGACGAGTTGATTGATATCCTGCTCTTTTATGCAAACAATCTTGATGAGGTTTATCAGGAAACAAAGCTTTTGAAAGCCCAAATTAATTATATTACATCTCAAGGCCACGAACCGACACGTTCAGATTTTAACCTAGGCCCCGTAGATAGTTTTGAAATTTTGCCTTACTGGCGTGAATATTTATACACTGAACGTAGCAAGTATCCTTGTATTGTAATGAAACATCGCCCGTCATTTACAATTTTACTTATGGACGGGAACGATAAAAATAAAACCCCAAAAATAGTTTTTCAAAAATTGTCAAAATTTCATGCTCAGCCCCGATTTGACCAACGGTACGAGATTGAACCTCGTTACCTAATGTCTCTTATAGGGAAGTTAACTAGATATGCCCAATTCAGTGGTCACTACAGAGCCTACCTTAAAACAATACGCAAGCATGATGCATTTATGTACCTTCGTTGGCGTTTGTCACAAGGGATGAAATGTGTCGCTCAGTACAATGAGACTATTAATCCCAGCAAACGAAAGGCGACTCGTGTTATAGCAAACCACGAAAATAATCGTTGGGAGATGGTAGAAGAAGAGGAGGATGAGGAGGGTATGGTCATTGATGAAGAAGTTTCTTCAAAGAAGCAAAAGTTTGATGATGATGAAACTGACGATGAAACTGACGAAGACTAAAAACCTTTTTGTATTTTTCCACTTATTATTTTTTTGTCTGGATTTTTCTTGTTGTAAACTTTTTTTTAAACATATTTTTTGGTTATAAATAAAAACTATTGTACTTTTTGTTAACAAAAAAATTTTTTTTTGAACGTTTTGGCTTAATCCCTCATTTACTTTACATGTATTTCATATATGGTTGCATATTAGCATATATTACACATAATATACCTGCATATTGTCATATATTACCAGCATATTACCATAATATACCAGCATATTACAGTACTTTGCATACATTTTGAGTCTCAAGCCTCATGCTCTCATACCCTTGCTATAGCAATACATCCTCATATTAAACTTTGGCCTTGGGTACTTGAACATTTTTCGTATAAAAACTTGGACCGATTTTTCAAGGACCATCATTCAGTCATGGAATCTCTCTCCTTCACCACTACAACTTCACCCTCTGGTTCTAGCTCTTTAAGCAACTCTCTCGAAACTGCTTATGAAATTGAGCAAGTTGACCAGGAACAGGGGCCAGTAGTACTTTGTTTCTTTTTATTTATCATCACCATCATTGCCCTTGTCATTGTAGTGGCTACTCTGACCATTCAAGTCCAACAGCAAAACAGCATCAACCAAGAAATTGCAAGCATACTCCAGTCAATTCGAAATGGAACAGGACAAGACAGCCTTCAACGGTCCATTCCCTTTACAGGAAAAGAAGTGGTGGGACGAGAGGTACCAAAACAGGACAATAGTGGACTCACTTCAGGACTTCAACCAGACCGAGCGATCTAGCATGAGACTTGAAAACAGGACTCAACATGATTGCAGCAATCATAACCATAACCACAACTCTTCAGCCATAATCAACACCACTACCCCGGAAGAGGACTTTAGTGACTTGATTGGTAAGTTTTCTTACACCATTTTACACCTTGTTCTCACTCTATTTTCTCTTTCCACACCTACACGGTGGCGGCGGCGGCGGGGTGGGGTCCCCTCTATGCACATAGTGCATATTATATGCGAAGCATAGTCCCTATACACATAGTGTATATATACGCCCTTATGGGGCGTAGGGCTACGGCATAGCCGTATATATGCCTTATGGGCATAGGTATATGGCATAGCCATAGGGGCAACGCGCACACGCACCCACACCTTTAACTTTTACCTTTACTCGACCAAATTAATGTGTGTTCGTTTGTTGTAAAAAAAATTTCTTTCCTCTGTCTATTTACAGAATTCCCTCTCACACGTAGTGAACCACTTGGCATGGCACCCAACGCACCTTTACGAGGAAAGCCTGCTTCCTTTGCAAGCATGATGGATGCCTCTGTCAAGCGCAAACTGGACTTTGAGGGTATGGATGAACCTGCAAGAAAACGCAATGGTGAGGATGACAAGGATCAAGTTGCCCCAAGACTGTTGCAATGCGAGCTATTGGGAAATAGCTTTTCAAAGGATAGTTTTATGCTGATTCAGAAGTATGACAAAAATGTGAATACTTGGAAAAAGGAAACCTTCCCAGTTTCAAAATTTCCAAAGTTTCTTGCAGCATTTATGAATAGTAATCCAGATATGACTGGAAAAATTATGACAGGAATTGTAAAAGTCTTGAATGATTTATAGTTTAATAAAAAATTTATTTCATTTTTTAAAAAATATTATGACATGTATACAATCATTTCTTCGGGAAAAACACTACTCCTAAATCGACATTTATCATTTTGCATTTGATCATAATCTACAACTAAATATCCATATTTTTTATTCATTACATCTTTCCATGCATACTCCATGGTTTCATTGCGTTTACCACAATTCATTTGTCGTCCAAGAACAGAAGCAAACCCATTCTCTCTTACATTTTTCATAAGTACAATGTACTTGGCATTCATGGTTAGTGTACGCAAGTTTTTAAAAAAGAAATTTTGAACAAGAAACAACACGCTAATATTCTGATGATGGCTCCCACGTATAAAGAGGTTAACTGCATCCTTGCTTTTGCTCATCTCGTCCATCAAATCATCAAGTATAACAAGCCTATGTCTTCTATCATTTTCCCCCAAGTCCTCTGGTACTCCCTGATGAAACTGAATGTTGGGTACCTTTTGCTTCAACTCACCAAACAGCTTTGGCTGGTATTCAGTGTAAAAATACATGACATCTTCGATTGGTGGATCAATTATTTCAAGTCGTCTCTCAATAATACGGCTAGTCAATGTTGATTTTCCGGATTGGGTGGCTCCACTTAATATCATGCAAAAGGGGGCTTTGAGGGTGGGATCAAACTCCATTTTTCTTTTGAGGTTTCTTCAGAGGGTACTTTAGGGGACCTCGGCTGTTGCGGGCACGGCGATCGGTTTGAGTGGCAACGCTACGCTTCTTTTTCTTCCTTTTATTTTGAGTTGAGATGGTCCCCTTTTTAACTTCCTCTTGTAATGCTTCAAGCATATACTGTTCATCTACAATGGGTGGAGTAGCAGTACCAGCGCACATACCCTCCTCACACGTAGGTAAACGTAAGGGAGTATCAAATACACTTCTCTTTTTTCTATTTGATATAGCCAATCCTGCCTTCATGCCCTTGTCAGTCTTTCCCATGCTTTGACAATCATCATCATCATCACTGGAAATATCGGAATAGTACTCGGCTTCCTTATTCAAAGGCTTGCGAGTCTTGGTGCTGGTCTTTGTATACTGAGCCATAATGGGTTTGTGTGCAGTGCTTTAGTATGCTTCCGAACAGGTGTAAAATCAAATCACGAATGAAACATATGCAAGTAATGAAAGAGTATATAACACAAACACAAGGAGGTAGGTTAGATTTTACGCCGAATAAACAGTTGAACAATTTTATTTACATATTCATATAATATTTTTATCGTTCATATAATCATCATAATTTTTACATACATATATATACACACACTTTTTATCTTAATTTAATTTACAGGCATCAAATCATCATCATCAACACCAGGAATATTTTGTTCCACCACCCTATTCTTAAGTACTGTATTGTAGTAATGCGATTCCTCCCTAGCAAAGTCCCTTTCACACATGCGACGAAACATTTTAGCCTCTTTTTTCCTCTTAAATATGGTACCTAAATCAACCCAATCATAAGAATAATACTTATTATAATCAGCTTTTATTCTCCAATGGCCTAATGCTAAGGACTCTGAAGGAGTAACCTCAAATCTCTTATTATCAAACATATTCAAACATTGCTTTTTTTGAAAGATTGTATGCAACTGATGCTTATAGCTACGAATGGTCTTAAAATCTACACTTTTTTGGTAATAGTTTTCGATGCAGTCTACATACTCATCAAACTTGGTATCCCTATTTGCCACCTTTGGTACACCCTTTGCCTTTTTTTCTTCTGAACGATAAATAATCCTACCATTGTCATCTACCTTTACATACTCGTATGCATAAAGCTTGGATTTTAATGCACAAAATTTTGTAAGTACACCGTTGGATATTTCGTCTTTCATTTTGTTGACTACCTTTTTGTTTGTGGCATCATAGTATTTACCCCAAATGGCATGCTTAGGATCGTAATCCGACATGTCAAATTCCTCTGAATGTTTTTTCATCTCATCATATATATTTTCTACCTCAAACCTGATTACATGCGAGTCTGTATCTGAATACAATAGGTTAGCAGAAGGATAGTTTGCCTTTACAAACTTGTACCAGAATGTGTACATGTTCTTTCTAGCTTCTTCTAGGATGGTTACACCACTAGCCATATTACTATTTAATGTGACAGCCGTTTTTTCCATTACCAAAAGCGTGAGTTTGTCAGAGAGTTGATGCACATGCTTTACTGTGGGCTTCTTGCAATACCTAACCCGCTTCTCAGTATTATTTATGAGAATCATATTGACCCTTTTCCTTGCATTTTGTATTTGTTTGCCATACAATGAATTGTTCAAAAATTTTCTTAGATTAATTTCTACCTTGCTTTTGGCCTTTGCACGTTCAGCAGAATTAAAGTTAATGTAATCCGCCATCCAGGCAGCTTGTTTGAAACGAAGGACTTTATGCACATCGGTGACAACCACTCCCAATTCTAACCATAATCTTAATGCTCTGTAGTGACACTTTACTCGTTTTGTTCTCAAACATGCAACCATTTTTTCACACTTCCATGACGTTTCCCCTAACATTAAATGGTGATGCAGGCTTTGTTGATGAAAGGATACCTCACTCGTCATAACTCCCCTCTTACTTGGTGCAGGTGGGTATGCATTAAAATAATCATGCTTTTCTTTTGGATAGTACAAAGTCACGTCCCATATTTCTCCATAATCATCAGTATCACCCATCCTACTAATCCATGCATTAGGTGCATTTTTTCTTTGCAAGACCTCGTTTTCAGATAAAAATTTATACTGTCCTACAGGTAAATGCGATAACATACCACTTGCATAAAGATTATTTTTGTCCATATACATTAACCAAGACTTTGGTTTTGACGGATCATAGTCGGGACAAAACTCATTGTTTGCTGATGCCGCCTTAACATCCCCTAAAGTGCATAAACCACCCAAAACTGCGGCTTCTAAAAACATGTAAACGTCTACATCCTTTACAAGTTCAATGTTTGCCTGTGTATATTTTAAGCATGCATCTAATGTAAACGCGGGCAAGGACAAGTAATGTGTTACACACAAGTTGAATGATTCCAACATGACTTTGCGTAGCTTGGCAAAGCATACAGTGAGAAGAAGTGTATCAATAAAACAATACAAGTCATGCCATTCACCCAAGTTTCGAATTTTCATTGCATTCCAAACCCATTGTGCGTTTGCATACACATCGTCTTCAATATCACATCTACCCAAATCATTTCTAAACTTGGATTTAGGTGGTAATGATGTTTCTTTAAACCTCTCGAATGAATTCATGTATGTGTATGGGTATGCCCCTTTGTCTTTCATATTCTGGTAAAGCTCATCAGTGTAAGGTACCTCTTGTTTTAAAAGTTCACTTCGCTCAGCACAATACTTTTTTAATTCATGCTTGAAAAGGTCAAAATCTTCATCCCCCAAACTACGAACGGTAGCGTCTAGAGACGCCCCACCAAAGAAGCTTATGGAATCAACAAACTTAAGAAGCTTATTGACTGTTAATGCAGTAACTTTTTCAGTCGATGATCCTATCATTTGCATGTCTTGTACTAAATCCTCATTCTCTCCTGCCATTAAAATAATGTGACTATCATATGAAGTCCAGTTGTGACAAAAGACAGAAAACGTTTTGCGTACCCTTGCCGTAGTATTACACGGCGATGAATGAGCAAGTCCAATGAATGGGTATGGCGGTAAATGCATATGATGCTTGACTATATGATTAACTTTTTCCTTTTTTCCTTTTGCATTCAACTTTTCTTCTGCATAATCCGCATACTTTAGGTTTGTTAAAGGCTTACTACATAGACAACAGTTTTCATTGCTAAAGTCATAGCCAGGATCACTAACCATTGATTCTATACGTTCACGCTCAGCCTCTGACTGAAAAGTCATTGTATGCGCAGCAGTCTGGTTATAAATCTCAACTTGCTGTTTCAAGAGACCTGCATGAGATAACAATGAAGCCAAACAATGTGTGCCTACATCTTCATCCTTTCCCTCAACACCAGGTTCCCTACGATAAATCTTTTTATCGACTATATTGTTTTCCCAGTCTAGACATGTCCATGTGTAACCTGAAGGTGTATGCTTACTATCAATGATTAGGTTGTCATTCTTTTTCTCATTCTTTTCTTCCAAAATGCATTCAAAATCAAGGAAATATGTATATGCACTTGGGAGCGTTCTTTGATAATCTTTAAATTTTAAATCATCTCTTGGCATGTATGTCTTGCATTTACCTATGGCACTACAATTCTCAACATGTTCAGCAATATTCTTTTTATCTTTAAAGTGTAAACAAAACCTGCATACTTCTTTGACATCGTTGCCATTACCTATAAGTTTACACATATCCTTTATATGTATAAAATGCCCGTAGTTGTCACGAAAAATGTACAAGATATCTATCATAAAGTCAGTTTTGTACGGAGTTACATACATGGGATGAACCTTTTTCCTCAACTCTATTTGTTTCTTCTTGTAAATTTTAAAACCATGACGATGAATGATCTCGCCCTCACTATCTAATTTGTCAAACTCATCATCATCATCTTCTTCGGCATCGTCAATATGCTCAGTAATTTGAATTGATGCTGGTGCTTCTTCACCTTTGGTCATATGAACCTTTTTTTGTTTTTTGTTTTTGAGTTTTTGTCTCTTTACCCAATCATCCTGATCGTCATACCCCAACACGCATAAGCCAATGTTGGGATTCTGACGTTGAAACTTTTGCATGTCCTGCAAAGCCATCGGAAACTTAATGCCAGAGAAATCTATGTTTATGCTGTCGGGCATTTCATGATACAATGGATCATCAGGGAAGAACAATTGTTCACGAGTATATGTGAGACCCTGTGGTCTCTTTGACTCTTTAACGAGTTTTTTATAAGCTGAAGCCCTCTTTAATGTTATCAACCTATTCCTAAAGAATGATGGAGTATCTGCATTTTTGGGGCGTCTTGAGTCAACGAAAGCCTTTAGACGTTCAAAGTAGTAGATGACACTATGTGCAAAGCATTCTTTTGATTTGCCGTCTTTATCTTTAACATCATTGATTGACTGCACCTTTTCTGTAACTGCAGATGGAAGCTCAAGCTCTGATGCATCATTACTACTTGATGCAGCATTGCTACCTGTGAGAGGTTTGCTACGATAAATGGTAAACCGAAAATCTTTAACTTCTTTATGACACCAGCCTGAACCATTATGGGTGTGCTCATCTTGCCTCTGCATACAATATGAAGTGAACAAAGTGAGAACGTCCGGAATATCACTCTCTGTTCTAATAAGCATCATGGGAGTGGTGATACCAAAATGCTGTTCAATGTCATTTTTTTCATACAAGCTGCCTGTTTGAAATTGTATACGGAATTGGCGGTATTTATGACCATTTAGTTCAAAAGGTGTATTTAACAAGGCTGTGAGTTTTTCGTGCAAAGACCTTCGTATGGCTTTTACAAATGCAAGGAAGTCAGACCAGATAACATACTGTTCATTATTTTCACCCTGCACTGCATCTATGTCTACTTTGTAAACTACTATAAGCCCATCTGTTGATGCTCCTACTTGCCTTATACCAAACTCTGGTAGTCCACTAAGATCTACCCCTTCACCTTGTTGGTACGAGTCAATGAATAACCTGTATGCTTCATTATGCTCTTGTTTGATATGATCTAATAATCTACCTGCACTAGCAAAGTTAGACATGCCACAGAAATTGCATTTCCTATCTTTGAAAGACTTAATATCGCAAACGTACCGTTTCATATTATCCCGCTGTGCCTGGACCTCCTGATTGGCTTCTTCTTGCTGTTGCTGATGTCTACGACGTGCTGCTTCCGATGTTGATGGTTCAGGCCCAGCACCAACCTGATTAACCCAATGTTGGGGTGAATTGTCCCATTCCTCGTCCGTTGCGTCGTTATCTGTACATTGGTTCCTGACGTCCTCTCTTGCAACATGATCAGGGTGCACGGCGCGCAAAGGACGATCACGATACTCGCGAGCACGTATACGTTCATAAGGTCCATCCTCGGGGTCAAATTGCACGTTCATGTGTTCACTTAGCTCATTGTCGGAGATGCCCGACATTTCGGGGATGAGGACTTCATCGTTCAAGTCAATGCTGCTATGTGCTGATAAACTCTCTTGAGTTGAAAGAATAATTTCGTCATCCGATTCAGAAACTTGGGACGTTGGCTGTGTCGCAGGTACAAGAACAGGAAGAGGTCGTGGAGGACTTGGACGTAATGGTTGGGCACACGGAATACTACCGCTTTGATTAACGGGTGGGGTAATCTGATCAACCAACTGTTCAACAGGAGTGCGAGGGGCTGGCGCACGAAAGTCTTGTGACGTGAGAGAAGGGTTTTGCAAATCACTCAAGTTAACACCCTGCTCAGCATTGGGCGAGTACACTGATGGCTGGGTGAAGAAAAGATGATTGTCTTGGGATAGCATGCCGTCAACGTCACCAAATTCAGTCACTGTCACATTCACATTCACATTTCCACTTGCATGTCCAATACTGCTGACGACTGAGGATTGACTGGGAGGACGCCAGTAGCGTCCGTTGCGTGAAGAGGTGATAAGAGGTGACATACGACGAGCAGGAGTAGGTTGGCCAGCCGGAATTGACACGAATTCGTCATCATTTATCATACCAAGCATATTGTCATCTTCGTCTAACATGCCCGAAACATCACCACTTGTATCCATTAAGTCCAGGAAGTCAACCAACATGCGATCCTCCTGGGACGGGAAAACTTCTGAAATAAGGATTGGAATATTGTAATTAGTTGATTTGTAGAAAAAAAAAATTTTTGTAAAAAATTTTTCTAAGTCCAAAAAACCGAGTTGATGTGGCCAGAAAAAATTGGGGGTATAGGGGGGGGTTGTGGGGGACTGTGGGAGTTTGCGCTTCGCGCACATAAAAATATCGGGCAAGTCAATATTAAGGTGTTTTTGGGTACTTACCATCATGGAGAACAAGATTTTCGCGGTCCGAAGTCGATTGGACTAACCGTTCCCGAGATATTTCATTTTGAAAATTCAAAATGTCACTTTGAGCCGAAGCTTGTTGATTCGGGGTATTCCCGGTCAAATTCGAGTTGGATGAGTGTCCAGACATGATTCTATGTAGGTAAAAACCTTATAGAAGTTGTTTGAAAAAATTTTTATTGAGTTTTTGTTGAAAAAATTTGAAAAACTTAATTTTTTTTTCAAAATTTCGATTTTTTTTAAAAAGTCACAAATCAAATGATGTATACACACAACGTATTATAAGTGATGAAAGGCAAGTCACTTAGTAAGGCAACACTAGAAAGCTTATACGCACTTGAGAGAACACGAGTGATCGAGTCAACTGACAAAGCTTGAATGAAAAAAGTCTTCGAGTTTTTTAACTCAAGTAAAAAAATAATCTAAAAATGAATATGCCAGTTCCTTACATTGCTTTAGGTACTTGCACCCAACGATGTAAAAAGACACTCGAGACTTTACATTTTTCTCTGAAAACGCATAAATGCACATTGGGTATTAAGTGAACAATAACCTTTTTTCATTTTCTTCGGAACGACGGAATATTTTTAAAGTTGGATACTTTAATCCTTTATGCACTTTACTTGAAGTGATAAAAAATAAAAATGCAAAGTCACGTACCTTAACTTCGTTGAGCTTCTGTATGTATTGATGGAAATACTGGTACGTCCGCATCATTTCGGCCTCGTATATAAACCCTGAGATTTTTGGAAGTGGATATCAATCGTTCTCCAACTCGACATCAAGTAAGAAGTTCCAAGTCAACTCTTATCAAGTTGTTCCAAGTTGTTCCGATTAAGAAGTACGAAGAAGGCAAAGCAAGATGGAAGCTGGTTATCTGCCCATGTCCGACATGAATATTGAAGAAAATATTGATCTCTTCATCATAAATCAACCCACCGCCTCGAAACGCCTTAAAGCTCTCATTGCCCCAGAGATTACCGGAAATCATCCAATGGGTCATAAGTGTAAGGACGTCTGCACCAACCTGAAAAGGAACTGTGACGTTATTGGAGGACTGATGTTCGATCAGCCCTTCTTTGAGTTTGCCGAGCCTGAAGGAAAGATACAAAGGACAGATGACATCCGTCACAGAAGGATGGACGGAAGTCGGCAATTTTATCTGAGGTATGACTGCGCTCATCCCGACACGACACCTTGTGACAAATACCCCTTCCTGGCATTGGCTGACGATGGCATCAACAAAGTCCGGGATGGGTACTTCTTCTTATGGAGTTACCATTCCAAGACTAAGAAGCGAAACAACTGCAACCTAATCATCACCCGGGCCAAGACGCATAAGGATGGCAAGATCGAAAAACATGCATTTGTCTTTGGTCACAACATGAATAATGTGACCATGAGCCAGGTGTACAACAGGAAAATCTCATCCTTTCTTCAGAACCACGGCTTCTTGACACATTTTATGCAACATACCACCAACACTGATGAGGATCGGGAAGCTGGAATCAACAAACCCCAGCTTAGAATCCCGTAAGTACCAACATTTATACAAACAGAAAAAATGTGCATAAAAATGTATTTTGTATTTACTCTGATGCTTAATCCTTTCTTTTGTTCTTTTCCTCAGGATTATTCAAGGCACCTCGCTGTATGCAGCTTGGCTTTTTATGCAGTACATATACCACGGCCTCCATAGAACTTTGGGAACGATGCGTAGACACATGCCCACCTCCTACCAGCTTCTCAGGTTTGGATATGATCTCTTCCCATCCAATTTTTCCTTGGCTTTGGATGATCAAGCAATGCGGGAGTCCGTTCAAGTATACTTCAACGTCCGTAACAGCCCGGAGTGGGAGAGGTTTGACCCTGCCTGCCGCATCCCGGGTTATTATGAAGGGCATTTTAATATGCCTGCTGAAATACCCGAGTGGGACAGGGTAGGGGATTACTGTCCTCAAACCATTTATGAGAACCGAGCTGAAATCCGTGCACGGGGTAGACAACAAAGCACATATCATCGTGGCCGTGGATGGTACGGGTACCGCGAGGATGTGGCTGTTGACGATAGGGATCAAGGCTGCTGTGTTGACTTGTTTGAACCCGACATGCTTGGAATCCGGGAGAACATACACATGTACCGTCGTCATCATCATGATTCCCATTTGGAAGAAATGGAAGAAATCGTGAACGAACGAAAACGCATGCGTTTAGAGTAATTTGTATATATGTATGTATGCATGTAAATTTGTATATTTGTATATTTGTATGTATGAATGAATGAATGAGATATATGCATAAATTTTATCTTTTTTACTTAAAAAAATAATCTCTCTTTTGTGTAACTCGAATTTTTACTCTGCACACCCTTTTGGATTAAATTTCCCTTTTGCGGATTAGCATATTTTTGGGCTTCGCTCACATAAAAACCCTTTTCCGCATTAACTTTACACCATCATCATCATCATCATAACCTGTAATACCCATCATAGTACAAGACATACACTCCTGTACTATGTCCCTTCGTCATCATCATCATCTCCTATCCTCCAGTGCTAAAGGGTAATACACCCCCATGTTAAAAAATCGGAATGCAGTATGTCCCCTAGACATACATTCTACTCAAATTCACTAAAAGTGGTACAAATTCACTAAAAGTGGTACAAATTCACTAAAAGTGGTACAAATTCACTAAAAGTGGTACAAATTCACTAAATATGATTTGTATCCTTTGTATCTGCACAAGCAAGGAGGATGTCCCGATGTGTACATTTTTGGACCGAATATCTTTTGGGGTACTTTTGGCAAGTCTTTTAGGAGATTCCTGTTTGCGGAAATTTGTTGTTACAAAACAGCATTTCTGACAATTTGAGTTTGGGAAATCCAAAGTTAAGCGGGCATGGTATACCAAAATTGAGTTGGTCCAATACGTGGAATAAAAAAATTGTGAAGTTCTAATAAGAAAATACATATTATACGTACATGTATACTTAATATACCTGCTATATCAGAAACCAATGTAAGGATCTTTTTAAAGCGAAAATCCTCACTTCCAGTACAAACCTTGAGCAAGAGCCATGAATGCAAAAGCTACTTTTACTGAACAAATCGTGCATTATAAAAACATGTTAAATTGACAAGTATTACATCAAATCATTTGGAGTAAATCAGTAAAAAAATCAATTTGAACCGTCGTCTTTTGACATTCAATGCTTCCGAACAAATTGTGAAAAAGCCATGAAATCAACTTGTTTGTAAATGAAGTGCTTTCTGATTTATATAATTTCAAGTTAAAGTTTCAGGAGGCCATCAATTATCAGTATTGTAACCTGATTTTTGTCAGACTTTCACCACAAATAATCAATCGTGCCCTGCCCTAGTACAAGACAAACACTCTGCATAATTTGCTATATAAGAGTACATGACACAGTAGCCATATCTTAACCAAAGCAATGAAAAGCAAAATCGTATATATTTTTTCCAAAACTTTCTCTTCTATCCAGAAAGCACAAATACGGAAACATGTATTCGGCCTTTCACGGAACAGAGTCGGTTAGAATATATACATATCCCACGATCCGTATAAAACATTGAGATTATAAACTATACTGGTGAGAGTAAACATAAGCGTTACTTCTTTGTTCTAGTCACTGTTTGGTGCACTTTGCAACATTGTTTTATGTTTGTACTGTATTTTTAATGAAGCTTTGGTTAAAGTTACTTGAGCAGAGAGTAAATTAAATTAAGCCCATTTTAAAATTGTGCCCAGCATAAGCGTACTACACCAAATGGTCCTTTAAAAGCTTAAAAGCATTTGTTGCACAAACATTGAAAAAAACACACAGGACATGAAATTTTTATTTTTATACAAAAGAACACATTAGAAAGCAGATTATCAACAGTTACAGGAATGGTTGCGTACAAAAATACAATTAAAACGATACAAACAATGCTATACAAAATTGCCATAACTGTCACTCAGCTCAATTCAACATACAAAGTCCATTCGTTTTTTATCTGATTAGCATAGTTTAAAATGGTTTAATCATTATTAAGTCGTCGGTAATGCACACTTAGACCATAATCAGCTTCCTCGTCCGAATTCCTAATAGCATACCGCCATCTGCGCACACCTCTTGAAAGCTTTTTAGAGTTTTTATAGAGCATAAACAAAGCAAAAGCAACAATTGCAAGCGCTACTCCACCTAAAAAGCAAATAAATATAATTTAATTATGTATAAAAACTGCCAGATTTCGTGAAAAAGTGTTGTCAACAGGATTCATGTTGTCCGATGCTTCAATTTGGTAGAGCTTTCCAGCTTAGAAACCAGTTGTGCTATTTATTTATTTATGGCATCCCGATGGTTACCCACTTACCAAAAAATAATTCAAAAATCAGATCATAACTTGATGGAGTGAGATTTCCACACTCTTTAACTTCCCCAGGACCAATTATTTTACTCCACTCGTACAAAAAAAAGTCCCGATTTGGACCACAAGCATCCTCTCCGCCACCAAAGGACAAACCAAAAAAGCACCCTTTTGACACACATTTTTTGCAATTATTTTCAAAGCAGTTAAACGGGTTCATTTTATACTATCTAAGGAAGATATTTCAGAATGCAATTAAAAGGAAATATTTATGTATTCCGTCTGAGTCAACCGCAGAGCCAGATGACCAGCACCAAAGCAAACAGAAGGGCGCTGCGGTTTTTTTTGAACAACCGCCCTGTAGCATATTGCCCCGAGTGCTGGGGGCAATCCGCCACCTGAGCGGGTGTGCCAAGTTAACGAGGGAGCTAGAATTTTCTACAGGGCACAGCTGATATCTGAGTGCCAGGGTGAAGCACGGAACCCTGGAAAAAGCAAAGACTCCCCCCTTTGGTATTAATCTCAATGGCAACCAATGTGTAGGTGCAAGTACTCACTGAACTTACTTCGCTTACTGTGTACTGCACTCACTGCACAAATTTCAGCAAAGGACTCTGGCTTAAGAAAATGAACTTAGTTGTCACGATCTAAGGCACTGCACTGTACACAAACGGCTCGTATGACGTATGCAGTAAGAGCCCTTCGGGCTCTAACGTCACTCGCCGATGTTAACCCTGTACACACTTCATTTACATAACCTAACCTAAATTAACCTAACCTGCTCGCTTCGCTCGCATATACTCGAAAGAAAATTTAAGTGAAAAGTGAAAACCCGCAAAATTCAACTTAAACCCAAGTGTAGAGCTCCATGAAGAACAGGGAACAGAATTCCCTTACCATTTTAATGGAACCCTCAACTTGCTCATTCCCGATGCTAGTTGGCCTAGAAACCAAAAGTAAAAAAAAGGTTCCCTCCTTCACCCTGGCACTATAGTGTCAGGGTGAAGGAGGGAACCCTGAAAAAACCAAAGACCCCCCTCTTTGGTTTTAGGGTTCCCTCCTTCACCCGCACCGTTTTTTATAAATTAATTAATCTTGGGATTTTAACGGTTTTTTTCAGGGAGT